>CAWTZB010000238.1:0-135829 GCA_963919705.1 Alexandromys oeconomus
TTTGAAGTAGGTAAGGTGGGCATTCCGTGCACTGCAGGAAGAATAGAAGATTATGTAGCCACTGTCTATTGGATATAAGGCTATACCCCTGGATGTATCATCAGAGGTCAGTTTACTTCCTGGGATACTCAGATGAGCCTTATCAGACAAGCACAGAATTAGGATGTCCTTTTAAGGTTTTGTATGATGATAAATGAAATAGTTTTTAGAGATCTATATATGTCAACACCTTAAAATAGTTGAATAAGCATGGTGATAGACACCTGTGGTTACAACACTTAGAAGACTGAGCCATAAGGATGACCATTTCTAAGAAGCCTCAGCAGCTTAGGGAAACCAGTTATAAAGAAAGAAAGAAAAAGAAGGAGTGGGGAGACATGCTTTTATTGCCCTCATTCAAGAGGCAGAGTAGGGGATTTTGTGAGAGTTTGAAGTAACCTGATCTACAGAGTGAGTTCAGGACAGTAAGGCTACAGAAGAGAGACCTTGTCTCAAAACACAACATGAAACAAGGGGTTTTATTTTATTCATTTTTTGTTGTTGTTATTGGAATTTACTAGGAATCTTAACAGAATACTTGCAGGTCACTGACAGAGATTCTACCTCTAAGAATAAATTACAAAAACAAGTGAATAGGAAAAAATACATAAGGAAATAGAAAGACTACTTTAAACAAGAATAACAGGTAAGTATGACAGCATAGCCCAATCCCTGACAAACAGATATTTAATTACCAACAGGAATGAACCCTTTCCAGGGGAAGGCAATGACGATATTGCTGACCTGAAGTACAAAGTCACCTGTGTGGACAGGATAAAGAACCTCATGGACTCCATTGTTCTCCTTCCCCTTCCCTCTGGTTCTTCTATTTCTTCTACCTAAGCAGCCAGGAAGTAAATGAGGGATAAACAAAACCTTTGATGCAAGGCTGGGTCCAGCAGCATGCACGTGGTCATAAGAGGAGCCTCAACTGGGAAAAAAATACTGGGGATGCAGATTGCAGGGAATGGAGGCAGCAAACTCCACACTGGTGGCCTTTAAAAGTCAGTTGCAAACCTGCTGGTGTGGCTTAGCAGTTAGAGCCTGCTTGGCAATTCTGAGAGCAGAGATTCCACCCCCAGCTCTAAATAACAAAGGCTATTTTAAACCACTCCTGCCTTGGGATTTCACTGCCTTTACTCCTTTATTTTTGGTTCACAGGGATACTTCTGAATCAGACATCCGTAAGAAAAACAAATTAGGTAAATATTTTACAGCTCTTTTAATCGCCCTTTTTCGTCTGTGTGATTCTGATGGTGTGACCTCATATGCTTTTGCTGATCCTGGAGACAATGCCCTGCCCAAGACCTAGACATAATAAAAACTCCTTGGAATAGTGCCTTTCCCATGCAAAAACGCAGAAGTCAACTCACCCTCCATCTCCAACCCCTTCAACAGTATTTCCCTAGGCCTAGTCTCCCAAGGGCCATCCACTGAAATCATTCAAATTAGCCAGTCTTTAATTGGCTCACCTTTTCTACCTACACAAATCACAACAAGGGGACTTTCCTATTACTCCCTAACCTATCCCTCCCTTATTATCAACCCTCCACCCTCAGTCCACCCTAGCACTTCCCAATGAGGCCAACTTCTCTCTTAGAAATTATGAATTGTAAACTGTTTTCCAGATTCGCTATATAGGATCTGATGCTCTCTTCTGGAATGTAAGAATATATGCCGAGGGCTAGGGATAGGGCACAGAAGAGCCCTGGCTATTCTTCCAGAGTCCAAGCCACCAAAACATGGCTCAGAAAGATCAGTAATAAGATCTGGTGCCCTCTTCTGGTCTGCAAGCAGACATGCAGGCAGAAGACTGTAATGGCTTTGTTCCCCAAAATTACTGGTAAGGACTTTTAATTTGGGGGATCTTTGTGGGGGCAGGGAAAGTAGCAAAAAAGCTGCATTTCTGCATGTTCATTGGCCCATTTTCACAAAATTTCAGTGACATTCACTTTTTTTTTTTTTTGTAGTTTTCCAAGACATGGTTGCCTTTGTATAGCCCTGGCTGTACTGGAACTCACTCATTCTGTAGACCAGGCTGTCCTCCAACTCAGCGATCCTTCTTAAGTCTCTCAACCACTGGGATGAAAGACACACACCAAAGGCTATCCACATTTTCACTGATCCAGATTCTAGACACTAGAGCTTTATGAACTAGAGAAGAAATAAAATTATATTCATGAAGATTTTACAGCACTCATTGTGGATACTAGCACCCTGCTTGTACAAATAAAACTACCTTGTCATAGAGTCACATGTTCCCAGGGATCTTGAAAAGGTAATGAAGCTTAAATTTTATTTTATTTTTTTTATGGAAGAAATAATTTCAGGTACCAAACTCTATAAAAATACATAATATGGCTAGGATGAGCAAGTACTATTTAAAAACTAGACCAAATGCTAATTATTTGCAGATGACAGCTTTGTCTGTATTTGTATATGTTCCTGTATATCCTTGCATTTCTTGTTAATCATCCCCAAACAGTACTCTCCAAAGCAAAATTATTGAAAATTACAATTTCTGGAGATACATATCATATAGTTCCTACTTTATTTACTATGATGCATAATGTGTTCACATATGGCCATGACTTTTGTGTTTTTTTGCACTTTGTTTTTACTCAACCATAGGAATACTAAAGCCTCGTCTATAGTCTAGAATGATAAAGGAAAGAACTAATATAAAAAACAATAGAAAACAAGGTAGATCTCCATTTCAGTTTTTGCAACCCAACAGAGTTTATCAAGGTTTAGTCTTTGAACAACGCATGGAACTAGAAACATTCCACATACAGCCATGTCTCTTAAGTTGGTGCATACTCTAAGCTGAAGATATGCGTGAGTACCTTTAGGTTCTCTTCAATTTTTTTTTTTCTGTTTTTCAGACTTAGCGCCTTGTTCCTAACACCCTCCTGCTTTCATCGGCCCACTGCTGAGATTACAGGTATTTCTAATACAGCAAGAACAGCAAAATTTTTTTTGTAAGCTACTGTATTTTTGAAACTTATGTGTATGTGCAGAAGGTGTGTGTGTTTGCAAAGTCTATGTAAATGGAGTGCCTAAGCCACTGTATTTATGGGGAACAGAGGACATACTTTCTCTGTTGGTTCTCAATTTTATCCTTGTCTGATACAGGGTTGCTCTTGATTCTGTGTTTGGTACACACAATCCAAAGTAGCCAATCTACTTTTTGTAAATTTATTCAGATCCCCTTTTGGATTCCTATTGCTTAAAAAACGAAGGAAAGACACATGGACACTTCTATCCGTGGCTAGCTATTTCTAGAAACTAGACTTGGGAGAGCCGAGAGAAGCGCCAATGAGGGCAGAGTGTAGGACTGTTGAGGGTTGGGGGTATTTTATGTGTGCTGGTGTTTTACCATGGAGGTTAGTAGGCAGACCCATTGTGCCTATCAACACCTGTTTCTGTTCCATGGGTCCTAGGTGACCTGTGCCAAGGCCAACCTGGCAGCCGTTGCATTCACACTGGGGGACAGGGTTAAGGAGGGAGTTGCTGAATCTCTGACAGGGGTAGGGGGCGGCTCTCAGAATACTCTGGCTGCACAGCTAGGTGGTGACCCTGTGCTCCATGTTCCCAAGTCCACAAATTGGAATTTGATTCTGAGGCTCCTCCCCTGTGGTCCAGATTGGCATGCAGTGGCTGAAGTGGCCTGCAGGCCTGCAGGCAGAGCTCCCCTGGAACCAAAGGCAGAGCCTTCATGGGCTGGCCTAAGCACAAAGCCCAGTGTCTCAAGGCAGTGTGGTGGAGAAGCCTTTGAGGTCCATGAAGCCCATCTCTGCACAGAACTCCTCCACCCCCTCAGGGTCTACAGGCCCTTGGATCCCTAGCAGCAGGCCTAGACACCCATCACTGGCCAATCCTGGCCTAGTTGCTTGGTTGACTGCCATCTTGGAGCGTGGCTAGCTGGGGTTGGCATTTTTTTTTTCATTTTTTTTTTTTTGCTTTGGAAACGGCTAAGGGAGTGTACCCTTGCCCTGGGACAGTTGGCATTCTCAGTGAACTACTGCCATCAAGCGGAATTATTTTTGCTGATCCCGCCAGCAGCTCCCGGGTGCTTCTGTGAACATGACTGTGCACTGGCTAAAGTGTAGCTCCCATAGTGTGCCCAGTGCGCCTAAGCTAATCTCCTGAATCTCCATGACCCACGAGAGGTGTTGGAGCAAGCTGCATCTAGGTCAGCTGCGCAAGCACAAGGCCCTTGGTTTGCTCTCCACGGGAATCACATTCTCCTCGGTCCCGAGGCTGCCCAGTCTGGCAGGATCAGAGAATCACTCTTCAGGGGATTCTGCATCCTGGGCTGCCTCTGAGTTCCTTTGGCGACCTTGTGGTGCCTGCCACAGCACGCCAGCCCACATTGTGTGCACAAGCCCGCCCAGGGAACCCCTATCTTTTGGCTGAGCCTCCACAACAGCACACACAGCTCCCTTCCGGAAACTGCATACACTATCCAGAATCTCTGACCAGGTGTTCAGTGCCAGGTAACCATTGTGTCACAATGTCTGTCGGATGACAGACATAACTCCCTCCCTGCTACCCTCTCTCTTCTCTATCTGCAGGGCTCTCTCTGAGTTTTCTTTGCTTTCTCTTAGAAATGGCTTTCTCCTTGAGCTGTGCTGGGCTCACAGTTCAGGGACCCAGACCTGCCAGAAGAGTTTTCTGATCAACAACTACTTCCCCCAAACCATACAAGGGGTCTGGAATGCACCTGCCACCAACATCATTATGTATCACTTGCTTGTGTGTACGTAGTGGACCGAGCTCAATTAGATGTGGTGGCTCAGGGTGAGTCCGAGTAGAAGCAGCCAGAGTAGGGTGTGGGATGCAGGGTGCGCAAAAGAGGCCAGGCAGGCCTGTGGGTACTATCCAGACCAGGTTTCACTGCCCTTGCCGCCCCTGACAAACCCCCCTCTCTTTGTTAAGGGGCACCCATGCAGGCAGCATATACCTGCCTTCTCCTGCCTAGGCCACCCTGCATAAGACCCAGGGAGAAGTGACAGGGTCAAGGGTTAAAAAGCCTCTTCTCCTGCTCTGTGCTGTCTAGGCATCATCTCAGCTACAAGACTACTTGTAAGTGAAGGCGTATTCGACCGCTAAAATAACCAGACCAGCTCAAAACAACAGATATAATTTAATAATTGAAAAAAAAAAACGGAAAACTCACTCTACTGGAGAAAGTCCAAAGTCCAAATGGGCCAGGCAGCCACACCCAAGCCAGATGTGATTGGCTGAACTTCCCCATCATCTCCCCCTTTTGTCTAAACAAGATTGAACCAAACCCAATACAACTATATACAATAGGAATAGATACCAAATACGAAATTACAAGCAATAAACAATATTAAGCAAGAAACACATAACAAAATTTTACTAAGCATTCTATTTCAAGGAGTCTAAATAATGTATTGAAATTAAGTTTAGCTAAATCATGAGGAGGGTAACTACAATTATCTGATCTTCAACTCCATCAAAGATCTGAGAAGGGAAGTAATATTACTTGAGTAAACAGGAAGTACAATCAAGAAACTTCCAAAATGTGCAACAAATGACAGAGACAACTGACTACCTGGGCAATCACCCAAGGTCATTTGCAATGTTGAAGCAACCAACTTTGGCTAAGGCCTAATGTAACTGACATACCATTTTCAAAGGCAAGAAACTTCAGAACTGTCTTATCCTGTCTGGCAGGATATGACAGTCATGTTTTATCTATTTACAGATACTCTGTATCTCTGTCAGTGGTCGAGGTATGGGCTTTTCTTTGCCCAAAGGCCAGTTATGCCAAGAAAAAGATGAGCTCCAAGTGGAGCATCTTTGGTGCTCAACAATCTCTCGGGAATAGATTGGTGTTGCCATGAGCGATTGTGTCTCACTACCACAGAACTCTAAATTAGCTTAAATGCCATTTTTTACAGCTCTTTGAGAGGTTGAAGATTATACTGTCTACAATGAATATAATCTCTATGTATCTAAAGAACCTGGTTAGCCTAATTATAAATATGACAGACATAGATGCCTATTAATCTACAATTCTCAATACCTATCTAACTTAAAGACTAAGACAATAAACAACTGTGCAATAAATAAGAACAATGGCGTTCAAATGTAAACAGTGTATAAGCATCTTGATCAGAGGTAGAAATGTACATTGCAATATGGTAAATACACATACATATCAATACAATATATATAAATATATATATATATATATATATATATATACATAAAAAATGTTTTAAACAGAGGTAGAAGCATATTCACATACAATATTCAATATCATTTAACTTTGTATCAATATACAAGAATCGATAACAATATAACCAATACTAAATCAATAACTCACAAATACCAATCTGTTATCCCATCACCAATTATCCCTCTTTGTTTTTTCTTCAAGAACACCCCTGAGCCTATAAAATACCTCCCCCATCCCTCAACCACATACCAATTATAACCAACCCCTAAATGATGTCCCTAAACCTGAGGACAAACTCTGCTGGGAGAGGGGACATTGTCCTCTAAAATTGCTTCCAGCTGTCATGGAGGCGATGCTCTTTCTAGGGGGTCCTGTGAAAGTAAATGATGGTTAAATTGCAAGATTAATATTTGGTTTGGTAAAATTGCAAATAGTGTCTGAGTATTTTGTGGAGGTCTGGCCAGAATGTTGTAAAAGATGTGCACCATTTCTGCTAACCAAGTTGGAACTGTTTTGTGCAGCTCGTACCAAAAACAGGTCTTGTAGTAGTGCTATCAACATCATGATGTCATATTAACTAAGTGGACTCGATGTTGTGGGGCCCCATCTTCTTCCTGGAAGTTCAAAGATTATTACAGAAAAATTTATTGTTACTTATGGGAAACAAGCATTATGTATAAAGACATATACAAGCATATATATTCAATGAAAGGTATGATAAAGACAGAAACAGATATGAGGAAAGGCAAAGAAAGTTTATATATTATTATTATTATTATTAATATTCTGTCCCATATCATGGCTCTTGACATGAGACAGAAACTCTGGGATATCTCTTACTAACCGGCTTGGAATTGGAGAGGGACTGAGCCAGAGTCCAACTCCAAAACCAGCTCTATATATTTATAAATAAATACACATTAATACATATTTAAAAATATGCTTAGAATAATTTAACATACGGAACCTATTCAATTTTTTTGGTAATCCTTATTACGTTGTAAATAGTTTCCATCTGTCAGTATTCAAACATCCAGGGTCCCTTGAATTCTTTGAAGATGAGTGCTTACCTACAGAGATAAGAAGAGAACCCTGCCCCCATCCTCTATGTTTTTCTTACCATTGGTATGATTGTCATCATTGTGGATGAATTGTCATTTCTCCTTTCCAAGAGGTTCCTCCTCTTCAAACCGAACCTTTATTAATTTTGATGGTATCCACAAATTTTCTTCTCCTGTGGAAACAAGAACAAAACCCCTTCCCCAACGCAGCACATCTCCTGGCTTCCATTGTGAGGTCAGCATATACTTAAAATAAACTGGTTTATTTAATTCAGCAGACTTTTACATTATCCAATGTCTTTGTGCAGCCCTTGTCCCTTTCTCATTAGCGTTGAGAAAATTCAAGGTTAATGAACATTATGTCCCTTTCTGTTTAACATATCCTTTATAGTTCAATTTAATCTTTCTATGACTGCTTGACCTGTAGGATTGTATGGTATACCTGTAACATGCTTAATATTATAATAAGAAAAAAATTGTTTCATTTTCCTAGGGACATAAGGTGGACCATAATTCGTCTTTATTTGTGCAGGTATATCCATGATGGCCATGACTTCTAATAAAT
The DNA here is from genome assembly GCA_963919705.1 of Alexandromys oeconomus. NCBI lineage: Eukaryota > Metazoa > Chordata > Mammalia > Rodentia > Cricetidae > Alexandromys > Alexandromys oeconomus. The sequence continues at coordinate 7,880 of CAWTZB010000238.1, forward strand.
GAGTCATTACTGAACCAGCTTTTTCTGAACTTAAAGCAGTTGCCCATTGAAAATCTGAATAAGAGTCAATGGTGAAGTGTACATATTTTAATTTGCCAAATTCCACAAAGTGGAACACATCCATCTGTCAGATTTCATTCCTTTGAGTACCCTTTAGATTAGTCCTTGCAGGTACTTGGTTATAGAAAGAACAAGTAGCACATTTTTTATAATCTCCTTAGCTTGTTGCCATGCAATAGAAAACTCTTTCTTCAAGCCTTTGCTATTGATGTGATGTTTTTAATTTGATGCAAGCGTGCAGGCCAGCCAGAGGGGAGCCAGGGCCTGTGGGAGGGCCGAAGTGCACAACAATGGGGTACACGGAATGGGGCTGTGCAAAGATGTGGGTATCTATGCCCAAATGAATGTGGCCCGGCCCCAACTGGCCAGAGCCTTAAAGGGCTCTAAAAAGTCCCACATTGGGCGCCAAGTATAAGTGAAGGCATATTCGACCGGTATGCTAAAATATCCAGACCAGCTCAAAACAACAGATATAATTTAATAATCGATAAAACGAAAAACTCATGCTACCGGAGAAAGTCTAAAGTCCAAATGGGCCAGGTGGTCACTGTGTGCTCAGAGTTCCCATGCACCTATCTCCCCTGTTTATCTACCTGGCTCCAGACACCCAAGCCAGATGTGATTGGCTGAGCTTCCCTATCAACTACTCAGAGAAGGCTCTGAAATTAACAGAGGGTATCACCTGGTTTCCTTGAACTTTTCACTCTGGTGTGTGTGTGAGTGTTTGGTTTTACATTGTCCCTGGCCAGGAGACTAGTCGAGAAGGCTCTGAAACTAAACGAGGGTATCACCTGGCCTCCTTGAACTTTTCACTCTGGGTGTGTGTGTGTGTGTGTGTGTGTGTGTGTGTGTGTGTGTGTTTGTGTTTGGTTTTACATTGTTGCTGGCCAGGAGACTAGTCCTGTGATAGGCGATAAGAAGTACCACAGAGGTCACAGTGTGTAACAGTTATGGTGGTCAGTTCAGGGTTAAAGGGGTATGGCACATTGGCATGCGGCTGAAGACTTTTAAGTCTCCATCCTTCAGTTCCAGCTCATGTGGACATAAGTATGGAGTGGTCCATTACATGGTGTGTGTTTGCAGGGTGGGTGGTATATGTAAGTGCAGCTTGGTGGATGAGAGCACTTTGTGGAAACCATATGGAAGTGGCAGTACCCTTATTAAGAGTGGCCCACATGGCATTTCTAGGAACTGAATGCCCACTGCCCAACACAAACATATGCCCCCCCCACACACACACACAACCTGGGAGCTGCATTTCTAGCTTCAGAGCAGATGCCTCCAGGAGTCTTGGTAGAGAGGGAGAGTTGGAAGAGCATAGACAGGGTTGTCTCCAGGAGGCGGCAAGAGTGGTCTTCTTTTAGGGGCCATCATTGGTGTTCTCAGCAGTGTGGAAGTGTGGAGGTGGACCTCTGAGTGCCTGCAAGGGTAGGATTTCTTTTGGGCAGTGAAAAGCATTTCCAAAATGAACAAGGTATATCACCTGGTATCCAGACAAGCCTTTGCAAAAAGAGTTGACTTGTGTATTTTTACCAGATGATACAGAAATCATTATTCACACAGGTTCACGATATAATCAGAAATAGGCTTTGCCACATATACGTAACACACATCCAATCCCATACCTGGTCCTCTAGTACAAAGTAATGCAGAAACAGATTGATTATTGATTGAAAGTGTGCTGAAGGCCTCAGAATTTCATAAGAAACATCATGTCAATAGCAAAGGTTCAAAGAAAGTATTCTATTACATGGCAACAAGCTAAGGAGATTGTAAAGTGATGTCTACTTGCTCTTTCTATAACCAGACACCATTACCAGCAGGGAGTAACCCTAAGGGTACTCAAAGGAATGAAATCTGGAAGATGGATGTGTTCCACTTTGTGGAATTTGGCAAATTAAAATATGTACACCACACCTTTGAAACTTATTCAGATTTTCAGTGGCCAACTACCTTGAGCTTAGAAAAGGTTGATTTAGTAATCATGCATTTATTAGAAGTTTTGGCCATCATGGGTATACTTACACAAATAAAGACAGACAATAGTCCAGCATATGTGTCTAAGAAAATGAAACAGTTTTTTGTTTATTATCATATAAAACATATTACAGGTATACCAAACAATCCTACAGGTCAGGCAGTTATAGACAGATCAAATTGAACTATAAAGGATATGTTAAACAAACAGAAAGAGATGGAAAATACCACCAGAAATAGATTGCATAATGTTTTATTAACCTTGAATTTTCTTAATGGTAATGAGAAAGGAACAACAGCAGCAGAGAGACATTGGATAATAGAAAAAAAAACTTCTGAATTAAATCAGTCAGGATATTTCAAGGAATATGTAAATGTTATGGCATCCAACATGTAAACCGAGACAAAACAATTGTTTAAGGCCATAAGGGCTACATTCAGGAGTCCAACTGTGTCTGTGTTCTCAATTGGTGAACTTAACCAAAAGCAGATAAAAGTATTTGAAAAACAACTTGCTTCTGTACTCTAAGAAGATTATTTTTTCTTATCCTTGTTCCCTGATATATGTGTGTGTGTGTGTATACATACATATATTAATATTTACGTAATAATAACACTGCCACATTATTAAGCAGTCTAGAGATGATATACATACATACTAACATTTACATAATAATAGCACTGCAGTAAGTACTATTAAGCAGTCTAGAGATGTATTTTAGCATACCAGAAGTTGTTCACAAAAGTTGTCACCAATTTACTAGAAAATCATAGGATAGGTCATCCTTAAAATACAGAATACCATTTGCAATATCAGTTCCAGACATCCTCTGCTCTATTCAAGCACTATTACTTGTTTTTTTTTTTTCCCTAGTACAACCAGTGATTGTATGGTCCCCAAAGTCTTTGAGAAGCAAATGTCTGGATCACATTTTCTCATTCAGTTATGAGGCTCAAACAGACCTAACTTCAACACTGACAATCACCTGACAGCGGGTCCAGGAACCAAAAGCAAAGTCTTCCAAGCACCCCTTGCCTTCCCAATCATGTTGGCTCTTCAACAGTCTGTGTCCTTGCCACTGACAGTGGGCACCAGAATACCTAGCACTCTCGACCCTAATGAAGAGGAGAAGGTCCTAGGTGCCCTCCTCATTCAGAAAGTTTGGTTGTTTGCCTGGCTAGTGCATGCAGAACCGCCAGCTGAGATGGCTCGAGACTGGCCCGTGCAGGCCCGAGGACATCCATTCTAAGTGTAGCTCTCGAGCTTTGTTCGATTTCTGAGGCCAACTGTCACTCGAGTACTGTGCACTTCGGCTACTGCCTACCGGACGTGTCTACAATTCTCAGGAATGAGAGCCTCTTTCCAAGAATATTGCTTAGATGCTGCTCGCCACGAGTTATCATTGGCAAGTACAATCGCTGCCACTTGCGAGGGGTAATTTCCTTGTTTTATTTTTCAACGGCTTTATTGGCTAAATGACCAAACCTGTGGAGAGAGGCCAGAGATCCTCAGCTGGTCCGTCACACTCTGACCAGAGACCCCAGTTTTCCCAGCCTCCCCGTCCTGGGTCCCCCTTCTGTGTCCCCCAATGGGATGAAGACATCCTATCCCAATGGGTGAAGTGCTTGCCTCATCGGCCTGGGACCCCTTTCAGAGGCCGCCGGCCTGGGACCCCCTTCAGTGTCCCCCAAGGGATTGATGACAGCGCACTCCAATGGGAGACATACTTGACCAGCACCAAATTCCCTAGGGACTTTGCACCACCGGGGGTGCTTCGACTGGCTTGGCACAAGTTCAGGTGCCAAAAGCCTTATGAGGACAAAACATTGAAAATCCCCAACACTGGTTCTGCAGATAGACTGCAGAGTCTTAGAGCTATTATAAAGACTATATCCAGTAAGAAGACTCTGGACCCTTTAAAGGAGCTGAAAGAGATCAAGGAAGGACAAGTCCCACTCCTTCCAGGGGTTCCTGACTGCAGGAGTAACCCACTGAGCAGGGAACCCAGACCATCTGCCTTACCTCCTGCCACCAGAAAACGAGTGGCCTCAACTTCTGTGCACAGACCTGGGAAGGTGCAAAGAAGGCTGGATATGTCTACTGTGTTTGAAGAAATTATGGACTTTGATCATCCGGGCACCAGAGTGCCTGCAAAATCTCCAAGACACTGTGCTGGGGATGCCAGTGAAAAGGTCAATGAGGATGACAGAATGCCTGGGCCGTCTTCTGCTGACTCTTCCACTGACCAACGTGGATTGGTAATTTCCCCACAATTTCAAGGGTCCCTGCAACCTTCCTTCCCTACCCAAGGAGTTCTGGGATCTTCCACTTCTTCCCAAGATGCTCAGGATCTATCCCTATGCACCGGAGAGGCTCTGGGAGGAACCCCATGTGATCAAGGGTTTATGAGGCACTACGTATCTGCCCAGGCATCCCAGATACCTCTCCCTTGTGCTGAAAGGAAAATCAAGCGTGTCTCCTTTTTAAGAAAGGTTTTCAGAAGTGCATCCTCTAGCCAAGGGGTAACCAATCATTCCAAATTTCCACCAAAAAATTTTAGACAAGCCCCTTCTGTTCAAGGGGGCCTACAGCAGGCCCCATTAGTCAAAGAGAGCTCCAAATCTTTTCCTCCAAAAGGGGTACTCAGTGATTTCTCATTTTCCCAAACTGGAATGAGTCCTACCACCACTCCCCAGGGGAGTTTAACACCTTTGATGGCGGCCAAAGGTGACTGGAGAGCTATACCCTCTCATGAAAAGAGCCAAGCCTGTTTTCCCTCTCTCCAGAAGATTCCTAAGCAATCCATATATGCTGAAGTGAGCTTGAATCCTGCTTCCTCTGACCAAGGGAATTTCATAAATTTCCCCATTAAAGCAAGGGGGCTTTAAATGTCCTCCACAAGAAGATGGGCTCAGGTCTTCTCTTATAGCACAGGGGGGACCAAGCCCTATCACTATTCCCCAAATGAGCCTCACACCACTCATGCCTACCCAAGCAAACTATCTACATCTACATCATGGATTCAAGAACCTTTGCCATCTTCAGAAGGAGCCCTAGAAAGGTCCACATATCTACAAGAGATGCTAGGATCTCCCAAGTCTACCCAAGGGACCCTTGTACCTTCTCAATGTACACAAAGGTCTCTAGCACCTACATCAACGTCCTTTGGGGTTCTGAGTCCTTCTGTATCTGTCAAGGGGATTCTAGAATTGTCTACATCTAGAGAAGAGGGACAAAGACCTATTTTTTCTCACCAAAGGATATTCAAACCTAATCCAGATATGAAAATTGATTCTTTATATTCCCACTGTAGCAAAAGGAGAAGAAGAGATCCTCCCTCTGAGCAAGATAGATTCCCAGTGTCCCTATCAGATGAAGAGAGCTTTAAATATTCCATGCCAGCCAAAATGCCCCTTCTGATTCATCATGGGAGACAAAATAGCCAAAGATATGCCAAGACAGTTCAAGTGAGCCATGCAAGTTCCACAACTACCCAGGATGCTAAGACAATACAGCCTTCCCTTCTTCCTCAGGAGTCTCTAGGACTTTCCACATGTGTAGGAGAGGCTCTTGGATTTTCTACACATACACAAAAAGTACAAGGTCATTTCCAATGTGTCCAGCACTCTCTGGGTTCTACCATATGTGATAAAGGGACTGTATTTGCAGAAGGGGTTCCAGCTTCATCCCCATTCTTAGAAATGGCTCTCAGATGTGACACATGTACACAAGATTCTGTAGCAAATTTCACATTGAGAGAAGGGGATTCCTTAAATTCTACCTGCACACAAACACCCACGGGACTTCCCCACTTTTCACAGGAGGCTGTGGGAATTTCTCCATCTCTTCAAGGGTATCAACAATCTGTCACAACTACACAAAAGGCTATAGACCATTTTCCATCAGCACAAAGGGATGTTAGTATTTCCACATGCCCACAAGCGACTCCAGAACGTCCAAGAAATGCCCCAAAGATTCTAAATTCTACCTCATCTTCCCAAGGGTCCTTGGAACCTGTTTTGTCCGTCCAACTGTCTCTAAAACGTAATGTCTCTATACAAAAGTCTTTATCATCTTCTCTACCCGAAGAAAGTGTTCCTGAAACTTCCACATTTACACAAGGAGCTCTAGTAACACCCTTAGCTGCCCATGAGGATTTTAGACCTACTACATATGCACAGAAAACTCTAGGGGAGACCACACCTCTACAGGTTCTGGAAACTTCCTCTCTTTCTGAATCTGTAGTAAAAATACACACATGTACACCTGACACAGTAGCACCTTCCCCTTCTGAGCAAGAGACCATAGGATTTAGCATATCTGAAGAAGGCACTTTACCATCTTCCCTGTCTAAACTAGCTAGTTTCATGCATATCTCTTCTCAGGAAGGGAATATTAAACATGTTCCCTCTACCCAAGTGGACTCTGGATATTCCATTTCTACCAAAAAAGAGGTTGAGAGTTGTTCCTTCTGATGAAGGGGACTTCGGGACTTCCTTATCTGAGGAAGGCAGTTTCATAACCCTCCCTTCCTCAGAAAGGGTATATGCATCTTCTACTGCTCTGAAACAAACATCAATTACTATAAGTACTCCTCATGTGATTCCTATGCATTCTATATTTGTCCAAAAAGCCCTGCAATGTTCCTTACCTGAACAAAAGACTGTGGAACTTTACCATTCTAACCAAGGGCCTCGTGAACATTCCATATCTTCCCAAGAGGCCCAACGGCCTTCTTTGTCTGTCCCAAAGGGTCTATGTCATTTACCATCTGTCCCAGGCCTCCAGGGACATTCTCCATCCTTGTCAAAAGCTTCAGAAAATTCTACCTATACCGAGGAGGCTTTATCAATTTCTAAATTTGACCTGGGTGTCTTGAAATCTTTCTTATCGGCCAAAGGGTCTAAGGGAAAGTTCAAATCTAAACAAAGACATCTTGAACTTTTGTCATTAGCACAAGAGGACCTGACATCTCCTATGTCCTCCAAACCATCTAAAGATCCCTATGCCTCCTCCTTCCTTCTTGCTGCAGAACACTTACCATCTCCCCCAGGGTCTCCAGTACCATCAACATCTAAGCAGTGGTATCTAGGAACTTCATCATCTGGCCAAGAGTCTCTAGAACATTCATCATCTGCCCCAGGAGCCCCATGTTGTTTCCAGACTGCCCATGGAGCAAAAAAAACTTTTGTCATCTGCCCAAGGGATTTTGGAAAATTTTCCACATTTATCAAGTTATTCAGAACATTTGCCCCACCTCCCAGGAGATCAGGAAGTTTCTTCATTAGATCAGGGGATTTTTAGAATATTTCCCCCCTGCTCAGGGCTCTCTGGAAACTTCATGCTCACCTGGGGTGTCTTTGCAACAGCCCTTGGTGTCCTTGCAAAGCCATTTGGATATTTCAATATCTACTCAGGGGAGTGCTGGCACTTCCCTATCTACCCAAAAGGCTCTAGGATCTTCAGACTTTGCACCTCTTGAGCACTTACCAGTGGCTCCAAAGTCTGGGGGACTTTCAACACTGTCTCAGGAAGCTCCTTCACCATTTTTGCCTGTTCATGGACTAAAAACTTTGATACCTTCACAAATTGTTCTGGAAAGTGCTCCAAGTATTTCAGAGAATCTAGAGGCTTCATCATCTGCTCTAGAGCATATGAGACTTTCCTCATTAGCAAATGAGTCACCAGAACACTCACTGGTTGCTGAATCTTCTTCTGCTGCCACAGGAGCTCTAGGGTCTATATTATTTCCCCAAAAGTCTTTGGAAAATTCCTTATATGAGAAAGGGATTAGGGAAAGATTGCCTTCTTCCCAAGGGGCTTTGGAAATATTCTCATCCACAAAAGGGAGAGTGGAAAATATATCATCACCTGAAATGTCAGTGAAACCTCCTACTTCTTTACAGGATTCTTCAAGACCTTCTCCACCTTCCCCATTGATCCAAGGCCTTCACCGACATCCACTAAATGCCCAAGGGACTTTAGGACCTACCAAAACTGGCTCTGCCATTCAAGGACCTTTGTCACCTCCAGAGGCTGAAGGAAATTTATCAAGGGCACAAGGTTCTTGGCAATCTTGCCCATTAACCCTACTAACTCTAGATCATTTGAAATCTCCTGAAGGACCCGATATCCTGACCATATCAGAACATGAAATATTTGATTCTTTACCATATAACCAAGGGAATCTAGGACTTTTGGTATATTCCCCAGGGATCATGAAACCATCAGAATCGGAACATAGGAAACTTGGGCATATGTCATATGTGGCAAAAGATGGAGAAATTTCTCCATTTGAGAAACTAGGCAAATCAACTTCCCCCTTGTCTCCACATTCACCTTTTATCTCAGAAGTTTTTGAATCTTCCTCATGTGGCCTGGGATTTCAGGGGTCTTTGTTATCTTCCAGAGAAGATGACAAAAGCAGTCCCTATACACCGCATGCACAGGAACCTTCTTCATCTACTTCCCAGGCTCTAGAACATTTTGCAACTACTCAAGGGCCTCTGCAAATTTACACACCTGTGAAACAGACTATGTGTCCTTTGCCATCTACATTAGAGGATGTAGAACATTCCACTTTTTCTAGAGGGTTTCCAAGAGTATGCGAAATGCTCCCAAATGTTCTTGACCATCTTTCTAGTAGAGGAGAGTCTGAGAAATTTTCTCTTTCTGCTCCAGGAAATAAAAACATTTCCTTATTTGCTCCATGGTCTTCAGAACATTCATCCCTACAAAATGTAACCCAAGTCACTTCCCCTTGTCCTCAAGAGGTGGTGGGATCTTTGATATCTGAAGAAGGTTCTTTGGAAATGTCTCCATCATCTAATGGTTCTCTGGAACCATTGGCATCTACATTAGAATCTGGGGGACCTTCCCTATCTGAATCAGATACTATACAGCTATCTGTATCTGTACCAGTGACTAAAGCACATTTTCCATCTTCCCTTGGGTCTCTAGCATCTAAATATTATGACCAGATGAAGGTGGGATTTTTGCCATCTCTCCATGGAGATATTGAAGCTTCTTGGTCTGCTGAAAAGACTCTGGAAATGACCAAGTTTGCAGAAGAGGCTCTAGAAAATTTATCAGTTGCTCTAGGACCTACAAAACTTTCCACTTGTTCCCAGGAAGATAATAAATCCTCTGTATCTGACCAAAATTATCTACTACCTTCACCATGTGTTAAAGAGCCATTGGTACCTGCTTTGTCTGATCAGGAAACTGAGGAATTATTATTATCCCCCTCAGAAGACACAGAACATCCACCATCTGAAGCTAGTGTTCAGATGCAGGAACCTTCTCTATCTTCCTTAGGCCCTCAAGACTCTTTGCTAACTAAACAAGAGCCTCTGAAACTTTCCCTTTTTCTCTTTGACTCTCTGTGTTCTATCTTCCCTAGAGTCTGAGACTATAGAGCTTTCCACATCATCTCCAGAGTATATGGAACCATCCCAATCTGCACAAGGGGAACTAGAATATTTTTCAACTGTAGAACAGGGCAAAGAACATTCTTCAATACCCTCACAAACTACAAGAAAAGTGTCCTCATCCCAAGGTTGTAGAGAGCATTTATATCTGCCCCAAGTGTTCAGGAACCTTTACAATCTGGCCCAGTGTATAGAGCAACTTTGTTTTCTTCCCAAGGGCCTCAGAAACCCTTTAAATTGACTCATGGGATATTGCATCCTTCAGCATTTGCCCAAGATTCTCAAGAACCTTTGGAATCTTCCCAAGGTATTGTGGGAACTCATGAATCCTTCCAGAGGATTCATGGATTATTTTTTACCTGAAGAAGAGCCTGTGGAAACTTTTACATCAGTTTCAGGGACTGAAGTCATTTCATCATCTGCTCCACCACCTCTGGAACTTTCTTCATTACTACATGTGACTTCAGAAACTTCTCTAACTGACCAAAAGGTAGTGGGACCTAGACCACCTTCACAAAGAGCTCTAGAAATGTTGTCATTGGCACAAGGGATCCTAGAACCTTTGGCATCTGCCCGAGGGGATGGGAGAAATTCTCAGTTAGAAAAAGATACTGTGGAACAGTCTTTTTCAGTACACGGCATTTTAGGATCATTACCATGTACAACAGGAGTTCTACGATCTACTCCATATGATCATGAAAACCCAGGAATATTGCCATCTACCCAAAAGTTCTCCCTGCCTCTTAAAGGATCTCTGGTACTGCCCATATCTGCAAATATGAAACTTGAACATTTGCAATCTGATCATGAATTTACAAAACATTCCAATTCTGTTCAGGAAGCTTCTAGACATTCTCTGTTTGTCCAAGATCCTCTGGAAGATTCAACATCTGTTTCAGAGACTCTGAGACAACCTTCTAACCAGGGAACAAAAAATTCTTTGTTGTCTTCTCCAGGCGCAGTGAAATCTTCATCATCTGCACCAGATGCTAATAAACCTCTCCAAACTACTCTACAGAATCGACCAACTCGCCTATCTAATCAAGGGCATCTTGAAAATTCTATGTCTGTCCAGTGTACACTGGGTTCTTTTTCATCCAGACCAGGGTCTCTAGAACATTCAGAACTTTCCCCATTGACTCTGGGGCCATCAACATCTTTGCAAAATAAGCTAGGACACTCGTATTGCACAGATACATCACCATCTTTCCAAGAGACTACAGGACCTTTGTCATTTCCTTCTAGGACTACAGGACATTTGCAACACGGCACAAGATCTGGAGAATCTTCTTTATCAGCATCCAAAGATCTATCACACTTTCTATCTGATCAATTATATGTATCTACTCAGAGAACTCGGAGTTCTTCACCATATAGCCAAAAAGAGCTACAACAGTCAGCATCTTCCCAAGAGATTTTGGGACCATCCAAGTTTGACCAGTTGACACATAGCTCTTTGTCTCCTGTCCCAGATGATTTGGGAATGTCTCCATTTGTCCTAGTGGTTAAAGGCACATTTCCACAAACCCCAGTGTCTCCAGGACTTTCTTCACTAACACAATCAAGTCCAGTTGCTTCCCCATCTTTGCAAAAAGATGATGAATTTTGCCTATCTACACAAGCAACTCTGGAAGTGAACACACCAGGACAGGATGGTCTAAAACATTCATCAACTACTCAGGTTCCTGGGCAAGCTTCTCTTTATGCAAAACCCACTTTGGTAAAGCCCATATGGGCACAGGGTACTGATGGACATCCAGCTTCTAAGTCAGGGACTAATCAAAGTACCCAGAAAGAACTAGGATTTTCTCCACCTGCCCAAATGCCACTGATAATTTCCTCATCTACACAAGGAACTCTAGAATCTTGTTCATCTGACCAAGGGGCTCTGGGGACTTCTCTATCTGTCCAAGGGTCTCTAAAACAATCTACTCCCACACAGAGAATTGTAGGAACTGTGCCACCTGTGCAAAGTACATTGACACATCCCACTTCATCCCAAGTAGCTCCAAGATTTTCTCCATTGTCCCAAAATACTGTCCAAGATTCAGCATCTTCCCCAAGGACTACAGGATCTTTCTTATCTAGACAAAAAAGTCGAGGATATTTTTTTTGTCTTCCCTGGAGGACATAGAACATTCACCATCTATACCACATGCTCAGGAACAAACTCTATCTGTTCCAGGGACAGTAGAAGCTTTGCTATCTTCTGAAGGATATCAGAAAATCTCCAAAGCACCCGAGAGAACTTTACCTGTGTAAAGTTCTTTGTCATCCATCCAGACCTCAGGGATTTTCGGACAATACCAACACTCCCACCATACATTGGAGTATTTGCCTCATGTGAAAATGGATTTGGAATCTTCTCAATCTGATCCAGGTGATATAGGAGTTTTACCATCACCTGTAGTGCCTGTAGAACATTCAACTCCTACCAAAAAAAGCTGCAGAATCATTTCTCCCTGATCAAGGGTATTTAGAAAATTTAAAACCTGCCCAAGGGTCTCTGAAACTTTCCATTTCAGCCCAGGTAATGCTCAAGGAATCACAATATGCTAAAGGGGCTCTACAATCTTCTGTATCTTTCTCAGAACTTCCAGAACCATACATAAATTCTCCATCTGCTCAAAGGACTTCAGGAAATTCCCTATCTGTTGTAGGGCATATGGACCTCTCTGTATTGCCATTACAAACAATTCCATTTGCTCATTTTGATAAAGGGGCTATAGACCCCTGCCTTTCATGTCAGGGGACTCTAAAATATTACAAATCTGCACAAGGGACTCTAGAGTCTTCTGCTTTCCAGGGCACTGGAGAGTTTCTCTTATCTGCCAAAGGCACAATTGGAAATTTGACATTTGCAAAACAGACTGTAGGACCTTTTCTATCAATGGCAGGACCTCTGAGGTCTATACAAAATACCCAGGTGCTATTAGTATCTTTGAAATCTGGATCTTCTTTACAAGGTACACTTGTATACTCCCCACAAGACCAATTGTGGCAGAAATTGTCTGCTCCCACCAAAGTGACTCTAGGAAAGTCACCACATCATGAGGGTTATGAAAGAACTATTTCATCTACCCAAGGAACTGTGGAATTGTCTCCATCACAAGAGTTTCTTGGATATTCCTCATTTTCCCAATGGTCTCCAGAATCATCCATATCTTCCCACAAAGTGCTAGACCCTTCTTATGACCAAGGGGCTGTAGCATATTTCCCATCTCTCCCAGTAGCTGGGCATTCTCTCTCTTGCCATGAGATACTGCAAAATTTATCATCTTCCAAAGGTACTCTAGAAACATCATCTTCTGTCCAGAGAGCTGTAGAAGCTCCATTAGATGTACAGGGTGCTCAACCCCTTCAGCCTCATTTCCAAGGGTATCTGGGACCATCCCAATATACTCCAAAGACAACAGAACCTTTGACATCTCACCAAAAGGTCTTGAAATTTTTAGAATCTTTAACAGAAACTCTGGGAAATTCAATATCTGTTCACGGTGCTTTGTGCCCTTGTGATTCTGACCAACAGATTCAGGAATCATCATCATCTCTCCAGGAAGCTCTTCAATTTTCTCCATCATCTAAACGTTCATTGGGACCCCCTCCATCTGTACCAGAGACTTTGGAATCTTTATTGTCAGACCAACTGTATCCAGAATTGTCTATAACTACCCAGGGGTCTCTAGGACCTTCACCACCACAGCAAGGCTGTTTAAGAGATTCACTGTTTACCCAAGGGTCTCTGGGATCTTCCGTATCAGTACAAGAGTATGTACAACATTCAAAGCCCGATCAAGGGACTCCAGAAATTTCTCCATCTTCCCAAGAGGATCTTGGCCTTTCTTTAGCCCAAGAGATTTTAGCATATTCACCATCTTCTCCCAGAGATTGTAGATTTTCTCAAACTTTAGAATATTCTCTCGGAACATCACCATCTACCCAAGGTGCTAGACAGACATCATCATCTGTCCATGAGTCTGTAGAACCAACTACATCCTCTCAAAGTGTTCCAGGAATCCAGGCTCCTTTGGAGGGACCTCCTGGTCCTTCTAAATATACACTAAAGGCATCAAAACCTTTGCCATCTTACCAAGACTTGTATAAGACTTTAAAATCTGTCTCAAGGGATTTAAAAACTTTGGTCTCTGCCCTTTAGGCACTGAGACTTTCATCATCTGCCCAAGGTGCTTCGGGGTCTTCTATACCTGACCAAGGGATCCCAGGATCACCAACATTTTTCCCAGGAAACTCTGGAATGTTCTCCATCTGAACATGGATCTGTGAAACCTGCCCCATCTCAAATGGGGCTTATAAGACCTTCACTAACTGATCAAGGTTTAAAGGAAGTGTCTTTGGGTGGAAAAGTAACTTTGCAAGATTCACCACCTCAGCAAATCTATTTAGGAAATGCATTTTCTACTCCAGGGGCCTTGTGAATAACCACATCATCACAGGATTCTCTTGGACATTCATCATTTACTCAAAGGTCTCTGGGACATTCAGGATCTGCCCAGTATTTTGTGAGACCTTCTGTATCTCAAAATGAAATTTTAGGACCATCAATATTTCCCAAGGAAACTCTAGAACTTTCTCCCCTGGAACAAGGCTCTCTGGGGCCCATTCCACCTGCACATGGGACTGTGAAATCCACTCCCTCAGGTCATGGTTGTCAGACAATATCTTCAAGTGTACAAGGAGCTTTACAATCTCAGCATTGTTATGTAGGAATTTCATTCCATTGGCAATAGGCTCTGTGACTGTCCATATCAGTGCAAAAATCTCTTGGACATTCACCATCTGTACAAGGGTCTCCAGATACTTCCATGTCATCCCAACATGCTCCATGCCCTTGTCTGGATCAAGGGCCTTTAGGACATTCATCAGCTGATTCAGGAGAAGTTGGAATTTCTGACTTTCCCCATGGGACATCAAAAATAACACCATTTACCCAAAGTACTCTAAAAAGACCATATTTTACCCATTGGATTATGGAAGCTTCTCCAACTTCCCAAGATGATCTACGATTTCCACCTCCTTCAGTACAGACTCTGCAACCTTCCTGATTTACTCCAAAGGAAACAGAACCATTGCCATCTACAAAAGAGGTTTGTAAACCTTCAAGGTCTGTATCAAGCACTCTAGAATCTTTTCCATCTGTGCCAGGGGCTCTGGGACTTTTCAAATATAACCAAGGTGTTCTGGGTTCTTTGGTCTCTGACCAAGGGAATCTGGGACCACCAACATCTCTACCATACTTAGGAACATCCCAAAGGAGCCCAAGGGGCCGTCAAACCTGTGCCATCTACCCAGGAATAGGTGGGACATTGCTTTTTAAGACTTTTCCAGAATGTTTATTTGTGCTTCTAGCAACTTTATTCCTATTCCTTCTCATGAAGACTCCCTGAGACATTCCTCTTATCCCAAAATAAGCTCTAGACATTTCAATGCAACAAAAAAAAATATCAAGACATGTCCAATTTCCTGAAGAGGATATCAGATATTTAGACTTTTAGACTTTCAGGGCTTGATAGCTTAACATCTTTTCCTTCTTTCAAACATAGTCTTATATCTTCTGTATATGTCAAAAAGAACTCAAATTGTACCTTTATTCCTCAAAGGAGTGTCCCACTCCCAACATCATCAGAATTGAGTCTATCTAGTTCCCCTGATACAGGAGATCTCAGACTTTATCTTTCACCAGGAGGTGGCCCCACACATTCTAAAATGAAGAAAACAAAATCGAGACATGCTTCAAAAGAAGCAGTCTTCAAATCTGTCCCATCAGAAGATGAAGACATGAAACTTCACCATCCTTCCAAAAAGGGGGGCAAAGATTCCAATTCTGACAAAGGTAGGGTGAATCTTAAAACTGAGACCAAAGAGACCCTCACTACCTCTCCCTCTGCCAAGGGAGGCTGCAGATCCTCACAATCTCATGAGAAGGGCCTCAGAATTTGTCTCCTGAAGGCATCCCTAGACACTCCAAATCTACAAAAACTAAATTGGAACATGTCCTCCCCTCGACCAAAGCAGATGTTCATGTTTCTCATTCAGAATATGAGCAATGCAAACAATCTTCTCTGTCAAAAATAGGATCCAGACATTCATCTTCCAAAAGGGACCAGAAAACAAAAGTTAATCTGCAAGAGAGCATAGAACCTTCCATCTCTAAGGGAGGATGCAGATCCTCACAATCTCATGAGGATGGCCAAAGTTGTTCTCTATCTCCCCAAGGCAGCCCTAGAAATTCCAGATCTACCAAAACCAATTGGAACAAGTCCCCTCTAATAAAGCAGATGTTCATGTTTCCCATTTCAAACACAAGGGCTACAAACTATGTTCTTTGTTAAAAACAGGGTCCAGGCATCCATCCTCCAAAAGGGACCAGAAACTGAAACCTACTCCTCAAGAGTGCACAGAACCTTCCATCTCTAAGGGAGGCTGCAGATCCTCATGATCTCATGAGGAAGGTGGCAGAAGTTCTGCATCCCCAAGGCAGCCATAAACATTCCAGGTCTATCGAAACCAAATTGGAACAGGTCCCCTCTAACAAAGCACATGTTCATGCTTCCCCCTATGAAGATGAGGACCTCAAACAACCCTCTTTGACAAAAAAACAGTGTCCAGACATTCATCTTCCAAAGGGGAGAAAACAAAAACAAAAACAAAAACAACAAAATTTACTCTCCAAGAGAAAAATAGGACCTGCCATCTCCAAGGGAGCCTGCAGATCCTCACAATCTCTGGATGTCTACAGAAGGCATCCTTCTTCCCAAGGCATCTCAAGGCATTCGAAATCTACCAAAATTTAATCAAAAAGGCTGCTTATGCCAAAGCAGATGTTCACACTTCCCATTCAGAACACAAGGGCTGCAAAATTTCTGCTTTTTCAGAAAGAAGGCTCAGACATCTTCCATCCACCAAAATGGATCAGACACAAAAAGCTAATCTTGAAGGAAACATAGAATGTTCCATATCTACAGAAGGGGAACATGGAAACTACTCCCTCTCCTTAAACATTCCATCTTTCCCCATGAGCCTTCCAGCCTTATTTCTTTTTTTTTCTTTTCTTTTTTTTATTGAGAATAAGAAAAAAAAAGTTTCCGCCTCCTCCCAGCCTCCCATTTCCCTCCCCCTCCCCCCACTCTTCTCCCCCTCCCCCCACTCCTCTCCCCCTCCCTCTCTAATCCAAAGAGCAGTCATGGTACCCTGCCCTGTGGAAAGTCCAAGGTCCTCCCCCCTCCATCCATGTCTAGGAAGGTGAACATCCAAACTGGCTAGGCTCCCACCAAGCCAGAACATGAAGTAGGATCAAAACCCCTTGCCATTGACCTTGGCTTCTCATCAGTCCTCATTGTTCGCCATGATCAGAGAGTCCGATTTTATCCCATGCTTATTCAGTCACAGTCCAGCTGGCCTTGGTGAGCTCCCAATAGATCAGCCCCACTGTCTCAGTGGGTGGGTGCACCCCCCGTGGTCCTGACATCCTTGCTCGTGTTCTCCATCCATCTGATCCTCAATGGGACCTTGGGAGCTCGGTCCAGTGCTCCAGTGTGGGTCTCTGTCTCTATGTCCATCCATCACCAGATGAAGGTTCTATGGTGATATGAAAGATATTCGTCAGTATTGCTATGGGATAGGGTCATTTCAGGATCCCTATCCTCCGCTTCCCAAGGGACTAACTGGGGACATCGCCTTGGGCTCCTGGGAGCCACTCTAGGTTCAAGTCTCTTGCCAACCCTAAGGTGGCTCCCTTAACTAAGATATGTGCTTCCCTGCTCCCCTATCCAACCATCTTCCTGTTTCCCCAAGTTCCCCCAATACTCCCCTTTTCTCTCCCCATCCCCCCTTATCCCCAACCCACCCCACCCCCAAGATCCCAATTTTCTCCCCGTCAATTTTATCTACTTCCCTTAGCGAAGAGGATAACTATGTTTTTTCTTCGGTCCACCTTCTTATTTAGCTTCTTTAGGTTCACCAGGTATACACTCTGTGACCTTTATTAATGGCTAGAAACCAATTATGAGTGAGTACATCCCATGTTCATCTTTTTGGGTCTGGGTTACCTCGCTCAGGATAGTGTTTTCTATTTCCATCCATTTGCATGCAAAATTCGAGAAGTCATTGTTTTTTACTGCAGCATAGTACTCTAAAGTGTATATATTCCACACTTTCTTCATCCATTCTTCCATTGAAGGGCATCTAGGTTGTTTCCAGGTTCTGGCTATTACAAATAATACTGCTATGAACATAGTTGAACAAATGCTTTTGTCATATGATAGGGCATCTCTTGGGTATATTCCCAAGAGTGGTATTGCTGGGTCCAGGGGTAGGTTGATCCCGAATTTCCTGAGAAACCGAAACACTGATTTCCAAAATGGTTGCACAAGATTGCATTCCCACCAGCAATGGATGAGTGTACCCCTTCCTCCACAGCCTCTCCAGCAAAGGCTATCATCGGTGCTTTTGATTTTAGCCATTCTGACAGGTGTAAGATGATATCTCAAAGTTGTTTTGATTTGCATTTCCCTGATTGCTAATGAGGTTGAGCATGACCTTAAGTGTCTTTTGGCCATTTGAACTTCTTCTTTTGAGAATTCTCTGTTCAGTTCAGTGCCCCATTTTTTAATTGGGTTAATTAGCATTTTAAAGTCTAGTTTCTTGAGTTCTCTATATATTTTGGAGATCAGACCTTTGTCTGTTGCGGGGTTGGTGAAGATCTTCTCCCAGTCAGTAGGTTGCCTTTTTCTCTTAGTGACAGTGTCCTTTGCTTTACAGAAGCTTCTCAGCTTCAGTGGGTCCCATTTACTCAATGTTGCCCTTAGTGTCTGTGCTGCTGGGGTTATACTTAAGAAGCGATCTCCTGTGCCCATCTGTTGTAGGGTACTTCCCACTTTCTCTTCTATCAGGTTCAGTGTGTTCGGACTGATATTGAGGTCTTTGATCCATTTGGACTTGAGTTTTGTGCAAGGTGATAGATATGGGTCTAATTTCAATCTTCTACAGGTTGACATCCAGTTGTGCCAGCACCATTTGTTGAAGATGCTTTCTTTCTTCCATTGTATACTTTTAGCTCCTTTGTCGAAAATGAGGTGTTCATAGGTTTGGGGATGAAATTCCGGGTCTTCTATGCGATTCCATTGGTCGACTTCTCTGTTTTTATGCCAATACCACACTGTTTTCATTACCGTAGCTCTGTGATAGAGTTTGAAGTCAGGGATGGTAATGCCTCCAGAAGATCCTTTATTGTATAGGATTGTTTTGGCTATCCTGGGTTTTTTATTTTTCCATATAAAATTGATTATTGTCCTCTCAAGATCTGTGAAGAATTTTGATGGGACCTTGATGGGAATTGCATTGAATCTATAAATTGCCTTTGGTAGAATTGCCATTTTTACTATGTTGATCCTCCCAATCCAAGAGCAAGGGAGTTCCTTCCACTTTCTGGTATCCTCATCAATTTCTTTCTTCAATGCTTTGAAGTTCTTGTCAAATAGGTCTTTCACTTCCTTGGTTAGAGTTACCCCGAGATATTTTATGCTGTTTCTGGCTATTGTGAAAGGTGAAGCTTCTCTGATTTCCCACTCTGCTTCCATATCCTTTGTGTATAAGAGGGGGACTGATTTTTTGGAGTTGATCTTGTATCCTGCCACATTACTAAAGGAATTTATCAGCTGTAAAAGTTCCTTGGTGGAGTTTTGAGGGTCACTTATGTACACTATCATATCATCTGCAAATAACGAAAGTTTAACTTCTTCCTTTCCAATTCGAATCCCCTTGATCCCCTTATGTTGTCTTATTGCTATTGCTAGAACTTCAAGCACTATATTGAAGAGGTATGGCGAGAGTGGGCAGCCTTGTCGTGTTCCTGAGTTTAGTGGGATGGCTTTGAGTTTCTCTCCGTTTAATTTGATGTTAGCTGTCGGCTTGCTGTATATAGCTTTTATTATATTTAGGTATGACCCTTGTATCCCTAGTCTCTCCAAGACTTTTATCATAAAGGGATGTTGAATTTTGTCAAATGCTTTTTCAGCATCTAATGAAATGATCATATGGTTTTTTTCTTTCAGCTTATTTATATGATGGATTACATTGATAGATTTTCGTATGTTGAACCAGCCCTGCATCTCTGGAATGAAGCCTACTTGATCATAATGGATAATTTTTCTAATGTGTTCTTGGATTCGGTTTGCCAGTATTTTGTTGAGGATTTTTGCGTCAATATTCATGAGTGAGATTGGCCTGTAATTCTCTTTCTTGGTTGAGTCTTTGTGTGGTTTTGGTATCAGAGTGACTGTAGCTTCATAAAAGGTATTTGGCAATGACTCTTCCACTTCTATATTGTGAAATACATTAAGGAGTATAGGTGTTAGCTCTTCTTGGAAGTTCTGGTAGAATTCTGCATTGAAACCATCAGGTCCTGGGCTTTTTTTGGTAGGGAGGTTTTTGATAACAGCTTCTAGTTCTTCGCGACTAACAGGTCTATTTAGGTTGTTCACCTGGTCCTGGTTTAACTTTGGTATATGATATTTATCTAAAAACGTGTCCATTTCTTTTACATTTTCCAGTTTTGTGCCATACAGGCCTTTGTAGTATGATCTAATGATTCTTTGAATTTCCTCTGTCTCTGTGGTTATGTCCCCCTTTTCATTTCTGATCTTATTAATTTGCATATTCACTCTCTGGCGTTTTATTAGTTTGGATAGAGGTTTATCAATCTTGTTGATTTTCTCTAGGAACCAGCTTTTTGTTTCATTGATTCTTTGGATTGTTTTCTGTGTTTCTATTTTGCTGATTTCAGCCCTCAGTTTGATTATTTCCAGTCTTCTACTCCTCCTAGGTGAGTCTGCTTCTTTTTTTTCTAGAGCTTTCAGGTGGGCTGTTAAGTCTCCAATGTGTGCCTTCTCTGTTTTCTTTAAGTGGGCACTTAGTGCTATGAACTTTCCTCTCAGGACTGCTTTCATAGTGTCCCATAAGTTTGAGTAGGTTGTTTCTTTATTTTCATTGAATTCAAGGAAGACTTTAATTTCTTTCTTTATTTCTTCCTTGATCCAGGTGTGGTTCAGTAGTTGACTGTTCAGTTTCCATGAGTTTGTAGGCTTTCTGGGGGTAGGGTTGTTGTTGAATTCTAACTTTAATCCATGGTGATCTGATAAGACACAGGTGATTACTAATATTTTTTTGTAACTGTGGAAGTTTGCTTTGTTACCGAGTATGTGGTCAATTTTCGAGAAGGTTCCATGTGCTGCAGAGAAGAAGGTATATTCTTTCCTATTTGGGTGGAATATTCTATAGATGTCTGTCAAGTCCAATTGATTCATTACCTCCTTTAATTCTCATTTTTCTGTTAGGTTTCTGTCTGATTGACCTGTCCATTGGCGAGAGAGGAGTGTTGGAGTCCCACTATTAGTGTGTGCGGTTTGATGGCTGCCTTGAGTTTTAGTAATGTTTCTTTTACGTACGTGGGTGCTTTTATATTAGGGGGTAGATATTCAGGATTGAGACTTCCTCTTGATGAATTGATCCTGTTATGAGTATAAAATGTCCCTCTCCGTCTCTTCTTATTGATTTAAGTTTGAAGTCAAGTTTGTTAGAAACTAGTATGGCCACACCCGCTTGTTTCTTAGGTCCATTTGCTTGATAAGCCTTTTCCCAGCCCTTTACTCTGAGTAGGTGCCTGTCTTTGTGTTTGAGGTGTGTTTCTTGTAAACAGCAGAATGTTGGATCCTGCTTTTGTATCCAATCTCTTAGCCTGTGCCTTTTTATAGGTGAGTTGAGCCCATTGACATTAAGTGATATTAATGAACAGGGGTTGTTAACTCCGGTCACTTTTTTCTAGTAGAGTTCGTGTGTATCCCTTCTTTGAGTTGCGCTGGTGACGGGTCGCTAGATGTCAGAGTTATTGTGGTCATTGTTGGACTCCTTGGTTAGAGATTTTCCTTCTATTACTTTCTGTAAGGCTGGATTTGTGGCTACGTATTGTTTAAATTTGTTTTTATCCTGGAAAATTTTGTTTTCTCCATTTATGGTGAATGAAAGCTTGGCTGGGTATAGTAGTCTGGGCTTGCATCCATGGTCTCTTAGTTTTTGCAGTACATCTATCCACGACCTTCTGGCTTTCATGGTTTCCATAGAGAAGTCAGGTGTAAGTCTGATAGGTTTACCTTTGTAAGTAACTTGGCCTTTTTCCTTTGTGGCTCTTAATATTCTTTCTTTATTCTGTATGCTTTGTGTTTTGATTATTATATGGCGAGGGGATGTTTTTTTTTGATCCAGCCTATTCAGTGTTCTGTATGCTTCTTGAACCTTCATAGGTACATCTTTCTTTAGGTTGGGAAAGTTTTCTTCTATAATTTTATTAAATATATTTTCTGGGCCGTTGAGCTGCACCTCTTCTCCTTTTTCTACTCCAATTATTCTTAGGTTTGGTCTTTTTATTGTGTCCCATATTTCCTGAATGTTTTGTGATGAGAATTTGTTGGTTTTGCTGTTTTCTTTGATCAGTGTGTTTATTTTCTCTATGGTATCTTCAGTGTCTGATATTCTTTCTTCTATCTCTTGAATTCTGTTGGTAGTACTTGTCTCTGTAGTTCCTGTTCGTTTACCCAGATTTTCCATCTCCAATCTTCCCTCGGTTTGTGTTTTCTTCATTCCTTCCATCTCCTTCTTCAAGTCTTGAACCGTTTCCCGTACCTGTTTGATTGCTTTTTTATGTTTCTCTTGGTTTTCTTGGGTATCTTTAAGCGATTTATTCATTTCCTCTACCTTTTTGTTTGTAATCTCTAATTGTTTATGGCAGTTTTTCACCTCCTGCTTAAGGTCTTCTATTATTTTCATATAATTCACTTTTGAGTCGATTTCTTCTAATTCTTCTGGAGTAGGGTGTACAATTCTTCTTGTTTCGGGATCCCTTGATTCTGGTGAAGTCATGTTGCCTTTCAGGTTGTTGGAGGAAGTCTTGCATTGGCGCCTTCCCATCTCCTCCTTCAAATGGGGCCAGGAGAGGTCTGGTGTCTTGGTCCAGTCTTTGCGTCCAGATGGAACTCCTCAGGACCACTCTGGGTGGGTTGTGGATGCAAGCCTGATGTCTCTCCTGGTGCCGGGTTCGGATCTCCTTGCTGTCCCAGTGATGTCTCTCCTGGTGCCTGGACTGGAACTCCTGGCTGCTTGGGTGTCTTGTAAACAAAGGACCTACCTACCTCGCTGCAGGCAGGCTAGTGGGAACAAAGAGCTATCACCCTCCGGTTTGCCCTGCCGATTCGGATTCGGTCCTAGAGCCCGGACAGGCTGGGCTGGGAGATGCTATGTGGTCAACGAGGGAAGGGAGTCAGATGGAGGGGGGAGGGATGTGGATGCAAGCTGGGTGGGATAGGAAGGGAGAGGGGGTATCGGGCAGAGTAGCCCCTGAGGATGACCAGGAAGTGTAGGAGGGGTGTCTGAGTTCCCTGTCCCGGGCTGCTGCCGCGGTCAGAAACTCACTCACCCCAGTGATGTCTCTCCTGGTGCCTGGACCGGAACTCCTCCAGCCTTATTTCTACTACTTCTACCAGGACAAGACTCAGACATTATCCTTATACTCAAGAAGCAATCAAAACTTCCCCACCAGCTAAATAAAGCTTCAACTTATCTCTGGATGGAGACAGCTCCAATGGGAATGTCAAACCTTTCTCATCACCACAAAGCATTGATGTTTATGAAGGAGTTCTTTAGACATGCTCTTTCTGTCCAAGAGGGACTAAAAACCTTCCACTAGTTCAGAGAGAAACTGGGGGCTTTGCTACCTGTTCAGTTGGAACTCATATATTCACCAGGTCAAAAAGAGAGTCCCACAACATTCCCTGTTTTCCGAAAGTATCTGGAAATACCTATCTGAACCAGAGGTCCAGGGACCCTCCTTCTCTTACCATGGAGGAGGCACACACTTTCAGTATAAATATGGGGCACCCATATTTGACCCTTCTGTCCATGGAGACCACAGACATTCATGGTCAGTCCTGTGCAGCCTCCAAAGAATCTTGCTGCAAAAACAGAACTGGGGTTCTAGCCTCTCTTCTCAAGGAGGCATCATGCCATCTCAATGTATTTAAAGGGGCCTCAGACTTTCCAAAGACTACCCTGTTCAAAGCAGCCTTGGAATGTTTCAATCTGAATGAGTGAGCATCATACATAGCCTAACAACACCATTGAGCCCCAGGAATGCCCCTTGTGACCAAATGGAATTCAGAAATGTACCTTCTACTACTCAAGAATGGGACAAATCATCATTTTCTGCCTCAGAAAACTCCCGACATACTCATTGTGCCCATGAAGGTTTCAGACCTTACAAGTCTGTCAAACTGAAGATCTAAAGATGCTCATCTCAAGAGGGGAGTGTGGGCCCTACTCTCTTTTATCATGGCATCTCTAGATCTTCTTATCTACAAAGTTACTTCATCTTTCCCCACTCTGTGTTCCACATGAACAATGGGAGTTTAGAGCTTTTCCTTGTCATCAAACATCTATGAAACCTTCGACTTCCATTACTAGATGCATCAGATGCACACTGAGGTATCACATAGGTCTTAGAAGGTAGGTATTTCCCTTTTAATTAAGAATAGGACACAGTGTCTACCTAGAACATGCTATACAATCTGTGACCCACTAAGAACAGCATACGCTCCTTCTGACTAATGTGGTCCTAGAGTGACATCATCTGACCTAGCAGGTCACAGAACAACTCTCACTGTCTAAGATCCTCAGAGTGTTTCCAGTTCTAATCATCTGACTGCATGGCCTCTGTCCAAAATTAAAATGACCCTGGTACCTGAAGTCCTAGAACATTAGAGAAGTGCCCTAAACCCAGGATATGTGCCTTAACTTGATCAGCAGAAATAAAGAAGCTAGACCCTTCATGTCCAGAAGTAGTTAGCTGAATAGGTCCAGAGACCTAGCTGAAAACTGCCTCCTAGCTTCTTGAAGATTGATCACACCACTGCCTGCCCTGCATGACATGGTTGCCCTAGATTCTCATTAAGATTAGAAAAGGAAATATTCAGCCATTCTCTAATCTCCAAATTGACTCTTGATGTTCCCCTGCTCCTCTCCAGACCCTTTGACTTTTCTGCTTTCCCAAACACAGCATGAGACATCCTGTCTCATAAGAATGGCGTTCTCAAATTCCCTGTTTTATTCTGTAGATGCCTCAAATATCCTCACTCTGTACTAGTGTTCTGAAAATTGGGTTTCTGACAAATGGGCCTCAAACTTATTCCTTCAGACCCAAGAGTACTCATCCTTTCCCTAGTGACTGAAGTAAACCTCAAACTGTTGTCAAGGACTCAGAGGGTTCGAAGTCACATCTCTTCTGATCCAGGAAGCAGAATGCACTCCATTAATTCCCAAGGAGGCTATAACCCTACCTCTACAGATCCACAGATATTTCAAACTCTTACAAGGATGGAGGGAGCTTCTGACCTGTCCTTCAGAACCAGAGACTCCCAGATCTTCCCCAATGGCCCAGGTGGCCTCAATCTTATCTGTCTAGAACCAAAGGTGCTTGGTTTGGTTCTAGGCAAAGGGAGTTTCAAACTAGTATCCCCTCAATACCAAAACTGTCCTTCAGCCATTTCACATTGTTCAGGGGTACATTGACACTATTTTCCTTTGAGATCCAGGAGATCTCAGACACGTAATAATTGCTAAACAACGTCATTTGTACAACTTCAGAAAAAGGGAGTCACACACATCCTCAATGACTGAAGGGGACGTGGGACATACAGCTTGAGAAGCAAGTGGACTCAGACATTTTCAATGTCACAAGAAGGTCATAAATACAACCCCCTTTGAAACAATGAGCCATAGAATTTTGTGGCTCAGAATTATCCTTTCAGAACCAGGATGATCCATGTCTTAGTTAAAAACTCCATCAGGTGCAGTAGGATCAAAAACCCATTGCCATTGTTCTTGGGGTCTCAGTAGTCCTCATTGTCCGCTATGTTCAGCGAGACTGGTTTTAACCCAGGCTTTTTCATACCCAGGCCAGCTGGCCTTGGTGAGTTCCCGATAGGACATCCCCATTGTCTCAGTGTGTGGGTGCCCCCCTCACGGTCCTGAGTTCCTTGCTCGTGCTCTCTCTCCTGGTGCTCCTGATTTGTACCTTAAGATTTCAGTCCGTAATAAAGAAATAAATAAATTTAAAAAAAAAACTCGGTGGCAGGCAACGCAGGCGGCAGGGACCAGCGCAACACTGAGAGCAGATCGCCCCAGGACAATTAAATCAAAGAGGTAGGCCTTTGGTTGGCGAGGTCCCTGGCAAACAGGGAACCTGGTTCTTTTCCTGAAGACCCATCTAAGGGGTGAGAGGGATCTTGGCCCCTGGCAGAAGCCAGGAAACAGAACGAGGGCATTTTGCAAGAGGAGACTCTGGCCAGCAGGGAAACCTGATCTGGTTTTAAAAGACCAATTAGAGAGCATCAATAAGAGGAGATGGGCAGGCGCCAAGACAAAAATTCACCCAATAATCTGAAAAACAACATGAAAGCACCAGAACCCAATGATCTTACAACAGAAGATCTTGAGCACCCTAACACAGAAGAAGTGGAAAAAATCGACTTTATGAAAGCAATAGAGTCCCTTAAACAATATGTAAAAAACACCTTTATAGAAATGGATGAGAAGTATAACAAAAAGTTTGAAGAATTGAGTAAATACATACACGAGACCCACAAACAGGTTCAAGAATTGAAAACTGAAATGGAAGCAAGGAAGAAAACACAAACGGGGGACCAGCTGGATACGGAAAATCTAGGTCAACGAGCAGAGCCTACAGAAACAAGCATAATCAATAGAATACAAGAAATAGAAGAAAGAATCTCAGATTCTGAAGACACCATAGAGAAAATAAACGCACTGATCAAAGAAAACAGCAAAGCCAACAAATTCTCATCACAAAACATCCAGGAAATATGGGACACAATAAAAAGACCAAACCTGAGAATAATAGGAATAGAAGAAGGGGAAGAATCACAGCTCAAAGGCCCAGAAAATATATTTAACAAAATTATGGAAGAAAACTTTCCCAACTTAAAGAAAGAAATTCCTTTGAATATCCAAGAAGCATACAGAACACCAAACAGACTGGATCAAAGAAAATCATCCCCTCGCCATATAATAATCAAAACACAAAATATACAGGTTAAAGAAAGAATATTAAGAGCTGCAAAGGAAAAAGGCCAAGAAACTTATAAAGGTAAACCGATCAGACTTACACCTGACTTCTCTATGGAAACCATGAAAGCCAGAAGGTCCTGGATAGAGGTTCTTCAAAAACTAAGAGACCATGGATGCAAACCCAAACTTCTATACCCAGCCAAGCTAGTATTCACTATCAATGGAGAAAACAAGACATTCCAGGATAAGAACAAATTTAAACAATACGTAGCCACAAATCCAGCGCTACAGAAATTAATAGAAGGAAAATCGCAACCCAAGGAATCCAACATTGCCAACACTGACTACAATAACTCAGGAATCTAGCGAACCTTCACCAGCACAACTCAAAGAAGGGACACACACAAACTCTACTACCAAAAACAGTAAGAATAACTGGAGTAAACAACCACTGGTCATTAATATCACTTAATATTAATGGTCTCAATTCACCTATAAAAAGGCACAGGCTAAAAGATTTGATACGAAAACGGGATCCAACATTCTGCTGTTTGCAAGAAACACATCTCAACCACAAAGACAGGCATCTACTCAGAGTAAAAGGTTGGGAAAAGGTCTTTCAAGCAAATGGTCCTAAGAAAAAAGCAGGTGTGGCCATACTAATTTCCAACAAAACCGACTTCAAACTAAAATCAATCAGAAGAGATCGAGATGGACACTTTATACTCATAACAGGAACAATTCATCAGGATGACATCTCCATCCTGAATATCTATGCCCCTAATATAAAAGCACCCACTTATGTAAAAGAAATATTACTAAAACTCAAGGCAGACATAAAACCACACACACTAATAGTAGGAGACTTCAACACACCTCTCCAATGGACAGGTCAATCAGACAGAAACCTAATAGAGAATTAAGAGAATTATTGGAGGTAATGAAGCAAATGGACTTAACAGACATCTACAGAACACTCCACCCAAATAGGAAAGAATATACCTTCTTCTCTGCAGCTCATGGAACTTTCTCAAAAACTGACCATATACTCGGAAATAAAGGAAACCTCCACAGATACAAAAGAATATCAGTGTCCACCTGTGTCTTATCAGATCACCACGGTTTAAAGTTAGATGGCAACAACTATGCTACCCCCAGAAAGCCTACAAACTCATGGAAACTGAACAGTCAACTACTGAACCACACCTGGGTCAAGGAAGAAATTAAGAAAGAAATTAAAGTCTTCCTTGAATTTAATGAAAATAAAGAGACAACATACTCAAACCTATGGGACACGATGAAAGCAGTGCTAAGAGGAAAGTTCATAGCACTAAGTGCTGACTTAAAGAAAACGGAGAAAGCATACATTGGGGACTTAATGGCACACCTGAAAGCTTTAGAAAAAAAAGAAGCAGAGGTGCCCAGAAGGAGTAGAAGACTGGAAATAATCAAACTGAGGGCAGAAATCAACAAAATAGAAACTCAGAAAACAGTCCAAAGAATCAATGAAACAAAAAGTTGGTTCATGGAGAAAATCAACAAGATCGACAAACCCCTATCCAAACTAATTAAACAACAGAGAGAGGACACACAAATGAATAAAATCAGAAATGAAAAGGGGGACATAACCACAGACACAGAGGAAATTCAGAGAATCATTAGATCTTACTATAAAAGCCTGTATGCCACAAAACTGGAAAAGGCAAAAGAAATGGACATTTTTTTTAGATAAGTACCATATACCAAAGCCAAACAAAGACCAGGTGAATGATCTAAATAGACCTGTTAGTCACGAAGAACTAGAAACTGTTATCAAAAATCTCCCTTCCAAAAAAAGCCCAGGACCAGATGGGTTCAACGCAGAATTCTACCAGAACTTCCAAGAAGAGCAAATACCTATACTCCTTAACGTATTTCACAATATAGAAACAGAAAAGTCATTGCCAAATTCCTTTTATGAAGATACAGTTACCCTGATTCCAAAACCACACAAAGACCCAACCAAGAAAGAAAATTACAGGCCTATCTCACTCATGAATATCGACGCAGAAATTCTCAATAAAATACTGGCAAACTGAATTCAAGAACACATCAGAAAAATTATCCATTATGAACAAGTAGGCTTCATCCCAGAGATGCAGGGCTGGTTCAACATACGCAAATCTATCAAAGTAATCCACCATATAAATAGACTGAAAGAAAAAAACCATATGATCATTTCATTAGATGCAGAAAAAGCATTCGACAAAATTCAACACCCCTTTATGATAAAGGTCTTGGAGAGAATAGGGATACAAGGGTCATACCCAAATATAATAAAAGCTCTCTACAGCAAACCGACAGCTAACATTAAATTAAATGGAGAAAAACTCAAAGCCATCCCACTAAAATCAGGAACAAGACAAGGATGTCCACTCTCTCCATACCTCTTCAATATAGTGCTTGACATTCTAGCAATAGCAATAAGACAACATAAGGAGATCAAGGGGATTCGTATTGGAAAGGAAGAAGTTAAGCTTTCGTTATTTGCAGATGATATGATAGTGTACATAAGCGACCCCAAAAACTCTACCAAAGAACTTCTACAGCTGATAGACACCTTTAGTAGCGTGGCTGGATACAAGATCAACTCCAAAAAATCAGTTGCCTTCCTATACACTAAGGATAAGGAAACAGAGAGGGAAATCACAGAAGCATCACCTTTCACGATAGCCACAAAGAGCTATCTTGGGGTAACCCTGACCAAGGAAGTGAAAGATCTATTTGACAAGAACTTTAAGTCTTTGAAGAAAGAAATAGAAGAGGACACCAGAAAATGGAAGGATCTCCCTTGCTCTTGGATTGGGAGGATCAACATAGTAAAAATGGCAATTCTACCAAAAGCAATCTATAGATTCAATGCAATCCCCATCAAAATCCCATCAAAATTCTTCACAGATCTGGAGAAGACAATAATCAACTTTATATGGAAAAACAAAAAACCCAGGATAGCCAAAACAATCTTATACAATAAAGGATCTTCTGGAGGCATTACCATCCCTGACTTCAAACTCTATTACACAGCTACAGTATTGAAAACAGCTTGGTATTGGCATAAAAACAGAGAAGTCGACCAATGGAATCGAATAGAAGACCCTGACTTTAACCCACAAACCTATGAACACCTGATTTTCGATAAAGGAGCTAAAAGTATACAATGGAAAAAAGAGAGCATCTTCAACAAATTGTGCTGGCAAAACTGGATGTCAATCTGTAGAAGAATGAAAATAGACCCATAGTTATCACCATGCACAAAACTCAAGTCCAAGTGGATTAAAGACCTCAATATCAATCCAAACACACTGAACCTGATTGAAGAGAAAGTGGGAAGTACTCTACAACACGTGGGCACATGAGACTACTTCCTACGTATAACCCCAGCAGCACAGACACTAAGGGCCTCAATGAATAAATGGGACCTCCTGAGACTGAGAAGCTTCTGTAAAGCAAAGGACACTGTTGCTAAGACAGAAAGGCAACCCACTGACTGGGAGAAGATCTTCACCAACCCTGCAACCGACAAAGGTCTGATCTCCAAAATATATAAAGAACTCAAGAAACTAGACCGTAAAAGGCTAATCAACCCAATTATAAAATGGGGCACTGAGTTGAACAGAGATCTCTCAACAGAAGAAGTTCAAATGGCCAAAAGACACTTAAGGTCATGCTCAACTTCCTTAGTGATCAGGGAATTGCAAATCAAGACAACTTTAAGATACCATCTTACACCTGTCAGAATGGCGAAAATAAAAAACACCAATGATAGCCTTTGCTGGAGAGGTTGTGGAGAAAGGGGTACCCTCATCCATTGCTGGTGGGAATGCAAACTTGTGCAACCACTCTGGAAAGCAGTGTGGAGGTTTCTCAGGAAATTCGGGATCAACCTACCCATGGACCCAGCAATACCACTCTTGGGAATATACCCAAGAGAGGCCTTATCACACAACAAAAGTATATGCTCTACTATGTTTATAGCAGCATTGTTTGTAATAGCCAGAACCTGGAAACAACCTAGATGCCCTTCAATTGAAGAATGGATGAAGAAATTATGGAATATATACATATTAAAGTACTACTCAGCATTAAAAAACAAGGACTTCTTGAAGTTTGCAGGCAAATGGATGGAAATAGAAAACACCATCCTGAGTGAGGTAAGCCAGACCCAAAAAGAGGAACATGGGATGTACTCACTCATATTTGGTTTCTAGCCATAAATAAAGGACATTGAGCCTATAATTCGGGTTCTTAGAGAAGCTAAATAAGGAGAACCCAAAGAAAATCATATAGGCTTCCTCCTGAATATTAACCTTCATCAGGCAATGAAAGGAGACAGAGACAGAGACCCACAATGGAGCACTGGACTGAAATCTCAAGGTCCAAATCAGGAGTAGAAGGACCTATTGGTTTCGTGGGAGCCTAGGCAGTTTCGTGGATGCTCACCTTAATAGACCTGGATGGAGGTGGGTGGCCCTTAGACTTCCCACAGGGCAGGGAACCCTGATTGCTCTTTGGGCTGACGAGGGAGGGGGACTTGATTGGGGGAGGGGGAGGGAAAGGGGAGGAGGCGGTGGGGAAGAGACAGAAATCTTTAATAAATAAAAAAAAAACCTCCATAAGGTCTTAGATATCCCCCTCAGAAGTAAACTAATTCACTAATTCAGGGAGCTGACACCTCTCTGAAATATCTTCTGAAGAGAGACTTGGACTTATTTCCCCAAACCACAGTAGCCCCTGACTTTTATCATATGCCAAATGGGGGCTACAGTAACATACATTCTTTGAATAATACAACTTTAGCCTTCCTCTGTCTGTGTTGGAGGGGTCTGAGACACACCTCTTTGATGAAGCAAACTACAAAACTGACCCTGTGACTGGAGTGTGTCTCAGATATTTATACATGACTAACAAGTACTTGAGACTGAGTCTCTTTGTGTTCATAGCCAACTCATATCTATCAAACAACTAAGAGAGACTGGAGCTTCTCCCCCAAACCAAAGTGGCTAGAAAATACACTTTTGACCACCAAAGGAACCTCAAGAAACTCTAGATGGGAGTGATATGGCACAAAAATATAATCGTCACCCTGAGTCCAAGGCCATCTATTTTCAAGCTACTCATCAGAAAGGTGCCTGTTCTACATGTCCACACCTATACAGGTTATTTTGAGTTTAAACAGGGAACACACCTAGGGACTGTGACTCAACATTTCAGAGAAACCCTCTGATTGCTCTCTAACTTCAAAAGGAGCCCTCAGAGTTAAGGATTTTCTAGAGTTCACTGAAGATTTGGAGAAGGACTAGAGAGTGCCTGGACCTCCTCCTCTTTCCTAAAGGTAAGCAGTGGCATTCCCCTTCGCCCAACAAGGTCTTGCATCTGTCTTCTTTTCCATACCGTATTGTGTTTTTGAACTGATGACTTGGGCCTTAAAATACCCCCTTTCGCCCAAAAGGCCCTCAGAAATTTCCATTCTGAGCAAAGGCACATGTAATATTTCATCTCTGACAAAAGGTCATTCCACTTAGAGTTCACAAGAGTCAAAAAGTGTGAGCAAATCCTGGAATTCATGCCAATTCCTTGAGTAAAATCACCCATTCCTGTGTGGCCTCCTCAGTCCCCCTTAGATCTGGGAATCCCACACAAGCTCTTAATGAATCCAGATCTAATGCTCAATTTCTTGCAGATTCCGCTAAAGATATGGACATCCTAAAAAGGAAGAAGAGTTAGATGGTGAGGCAATGCTAGGACCATATGAGGTATGGTAGTCAATTGAATTTATGCTTGGAATTATATGGGATTTTTACACTCTGACCATATCTTCCTTGTCACGCGGGCCTCAGAAACTCCTTTCTCCCCAATGGTACTCACTCATTCTCCCTTTGATCGTGGAGACATCATATCTTCCCCTGAAGCAAAGGGAGCCCTGCATCTTTCCAGTTTGTCTTAAGGAGGCTTATATATTCATTTTGTGTGAGGAAGATATTACAGGGTAGGCTTCAGACATTATTCTTAACAAATGAGTCCCAGATTCTCCCTTCAGTCCAAGATAAACTCTAGGCCCAAAACTTATCTACAAAGAACCTCTGACAATAAAGTACCTGTCAAGGAAATTGGATACATTCTACTTACATTGGACAAGGTGACTTTAGACACACCATTTCACTTCAAGGGGACTAATACAGACTCCTCTGATCAAGAAGATACAGATCAGATCAGTGACATGAAAATTTAGCCAAATGTTTAGCAATTTCTCATTTATGCTTCCAATAAATACTCCCTGACCTTGACCTCCTCAGAGCAGCCACTTCTTTTTTTGTTTGTTTAATTTATTTATTTGTTTATTTGTTTGTTTGCTTATGCACAACCCTCTTCTAACATAGTTTCTACCAAGGGGTTGCATGATGGTTCTAGAATCTTTATTATTATTATTATTATTATTATTATTATTATTATTATTTATTAAAGATTTCTGTCTCTTCCCCGCCACCGCCTCCCATTTCCCTCCCCTTCCCTCATTCAACTCCCCCTCTCTAGTCAGCCCGAAGGGCAGTCAGGGTTCCCTGCCCTGTGGGGAGTCCAAGGACCTCCCACTTCCTTCCAGGTCTAGTAAGGTGAACATCCAAACAGCCTAGGCTCCCACAAAGCCAGTACGTGCAATAGGATCAAAACCCAGTGTCATTGTTCTTGACTTCTCAGCAGTCCTCATTGTCTGCTATGTTCAGTGAGTCCGGTTTTATCCCATGCTTTTTTAGACCCAGAGGTAAGCCAGACCCAAAAAGAGGAACATGGGATGTACTCACTCATAATTGGTTTCTAGCCATAAATAAAGGACATTGAGCCTATAATTCGTGATCCTAGAGAAGCTAAATAAGAAGGTGAACCCAAAGAAAAGCATATAGTCATCCTCCTGGATATTAACCTTCATCAGGCGATGAAAGGAGACAGAGACAGAGTCCCACATTGGAGCACTGGACTGAAACCCCAAGGTCCAAATCAGGAGCAGAAGGAGAGAGAGCACGAGCAAGGAACTCAGGACCGTGAGGGGTGCACCCACACACTGAGACAATGGGGATGTTTTATCCCGAACTCACCAAAGCAGCCACTTCTATATGTGGAAACCTCACTTCTATTTCTCTAACTGAGAAGGTCTCAATCTTTCCATTCTTATCTGTGTATTCAGGCATACCCGGATGACCAAAAGGATGTCAGATCACACTGAGCTAGTGTCCTAGGACAAAACAGTAAAAATCTGATTCTTCTACTTTTAAGATTCTCACTAGAAATGAGTCAGTTCCATCTTTTCTCCTATGCCTGAGCTGCTAATGAAAGGCTTGTGGAGGGCACAGAACCAGGGATTATCAACCAAAGAGTAGGAAAAAATCCACTCTGATTGCTGGTATGGAAGTCTCAGAGTCTTAGAAAACACGGGTATTCTGTAGTGTGAGGACATTTGTATCTGAGAAGGTATTGCTTGCACCATTGACCAAATCCCAAGGTAAGCTGTGAGATTTATCTTCTGCCTGAGGGATTCTGGATCTTCTGGCTTTTCTATCCTCCCAAAACTTTTTATCTTTCAAGATTAGGGCCTGAAATGCTGGAGAGATGGCTCAGCAGTTAAGAGCACTGACTGCTGTCCCAAAAGACCTGGGTTGAATTCTCAGCACCCACACGTCAGCTCACAACTGCTTGCCTGAATCTCCAGTTCCAGGGGATCTGACACCCTCACATACAGGCACATGCAGGAACAACACCCATATACATAAAAAAAAAAAAACAAAATTAAAAAACTTTTTAAAAAAAAGAATGAGGTCTGAAACCTCCTATGAATGGCCAATAGTGGTCAGTTTGATGGTCTTACATCAAACCAACAATGTGTAGGCCCATGAAAGACTCCATAAACAAGAGACGGCAGTATTCTCTGTTTGGATGTCCCATAGGTAAAGTTTAGCAATCTGAGCATAGAACCCTTATGGACTGGCCTTCAGACCAGTCCATAGAAATGGAATGACTTCAGCTTCAACATCTCTGCCTATATATGAGCA
The DNA here is from genome assembly GCA_963919705.1 of Alexandromys oeconomus. NCBI lineage: Eukaryota > Metazoa > Chordata > Mammalia > Rodentia > Cricetidae > Alexandromys > Alexandromys oeconomus. Next base: position 42,574 of record CAWTZB010000238.1, read on the forward strand.
GCCAAACACAACCTAGATGAAGAACCCCAGTCAGGGACAATTATCTAGGCCTCCAGAAGAAGACCTAGGCTGTTGTTGCCTTGTCTCTCAAAGAATGAACACAAACTATGAATAATAGTTGGAAGCTCATGATCAGTGCTGGGAACATTCTCCACTGTATAATGTACCAAGGATATTCACCTTCAAAAGACGTGTGTACTACACTTTCGCACTCTGCTGAAAGAAAATTATGTCCTTCCCATTTCTTTCAATGGGGTCTCAGAGGTTTATTTTCTTTTGTGGGACTCAGAGCCTTTTCTGTTATTATTATTGTCATTATTATTAATTTATTCCTTCTTTGCATATGGAACAGGATGTCAGAACTCTCCTAAGACTAAGGTTGCCCTCAATCCCACTTGCTTAATGGGACCTAAAACATTTATTCTGTGTTACATGATTCTCATGTATTCCCTTTCTTACCAGTTTGCTCTTAATGTTTTCTCATTGAGGGGTGTCAGACCAAGGGGACATTTTACCACACTGGACAAACAAGTATCAGGCATTTCCAATCTTCCCAAGAGATCAGTGGTCCAATTATCTATGTCCAAACAACAAGAGGTTGTCAGATATTCAGTTTCTGTAAAAGGAAATCTGGGAAATCAAACTCTATTGAAAGGGCTTTTGAAATGACCCCCATGTCTCAGATCTTCATCACTTTAGTCCACCCTAAGACTAAAGAACCATCAAGCTTCCCTTCTGTGCATTTTGACCTCAAACATTGCCTTATTAACTAAGATTGCTTTTAGAGCTGATCCCAATGACCAACTTAGCCATACAAACACATATGCAACCAAGAAAATCTTACAACTTTCTACTTTTAGATCATAGAGCAGAAAGATAGAAGGAAATCAAGTCATCTGCCTCAAAAGTTGGTTATCAAAAATGCACCGTTTCTTTTATTCGTAGATGTGTACAGTTGAAGACAACATTAAGAAATCATTTATCCTTTTGGAAGATTGTTATGAGATTTGCCTTAGATTCTCAAAAATTTCACACAGGGTATGTATGTTTACATGAGGAAAAATAGTTGAATGCTAGTAAGACAGAGCCAGGATAGCCTGTTACCGAAGATAGCCTGGGATCTTCCCCTAATGACCCTGGGTGAACTGCATATTCCTATTCTACCAAATACATCTTGGGACTTCCTCCCCGTGAACGAATATGTTCCTGATTTCTCATTTGCTGAAGACGGTCTCATAACTTCCCATTCTGAGAAAAGGTTCTCAGAATTCCCGTGGTTCCTGGAGACCTTATACTTTCCTAACTTAGGGAAGTTGTCATGAGAATTACCCTGGGCTAGACTGTTCTTTGGTCCTTCTCTCCATTAGCAATGTGGCTTTAGATGTTATCCACCTGTACAAATGGGAATAGCAACCAGTGTCGTTGACCCTAAGACACCCATGTATTCCTTTTATTTTCAAGGTGACATTAGAGATGTTCTTTTGAATAATGCTGCATTATGTCTTGTCATTTATTTCACCAATCCTCATGCATCCCCTCCTGTTTTGGAAGCAACTCGAACATGTGTTACTCTAAATAAGAGAGATTTGAACCTTTCACCTTTGACATTGGTAGCTAAGGAAAGAAATTGCTTCACTCTGGTTTGAGGGCCCAGGTCCAAAGTGTAGAATTTGAGACTGGATCCTAAGCTATACACTTCAATCTAATCACTAGATGTCAAAGTGTCCAACCATTGTTGCCTGCATATAAACTATGAATACAACCTGAAAGAAGAGGCAAAATAGCCAGGGACAGCCATGAAGGTTCATTGAAGAAGGCTCTGGTTGCTCCCAAACTATGCAAGACTCAACAGGTGAAATTGAAACTCTAAAGAATAGCTGGAAGGTGAAGTGTAGTGATGGGACCTTTCTTCACTGAATGAGGTAGCAGTGACATTCACCTGCAACAGAATGGTGCATGGCACTTACCTCCTCTGCCCAAAGGGGTTTTTCAACTCTCATCCTTAGCCAACCATGTCTCAAAATTTTCCCTTTTACACAAAGGCCTCAGTGTTTCTTTTCTTCTCAAGTCACCTCACTCTTTTGTCATGTAAGAGAATATCAGACTTTCCTCCTAGGACAGAACCTACTCTAGACCTTCCCCATTTGCCCAAGTTGGTTTTAAGTACTCATTTTGTGGAAAATACCCTCAAATTTTCCTTTTTTGCAAGTTTGATCCAAGTCTTTTCTAAAAGATTAAAGAGTCCTCAGACCACATATTCCTTACACCACTCCCACTTTATAAGTGGGAATCAGATCTGCCCACATTTATTCCAGTGTAAAGCAAAGGGGGTTTATGATTATATTGTTTAACCAAAAAGACTACAGAGGTCCAATTTTTTGCCCAAGAATGTCTGGCCTATGCCACAATGATGGATATGACCTCAGAATTCTCTCCTGTGGCCAATCAGGTATCATTTCTTCACTCTATATTCAGATCTAGCCTCTGACACTGGGAGGCCCTAGAGCATCCTCTTCTTTCATAGGAAACTTTCACTGGGCCCTTGGACTCACTTTACCTTTATGCCAATCCCGACAATCAAGTTTGCTTGGTTGCAACTAATGGGACCTCTGAAGATACTAGGTATAGATCAGAGGTCAAAATATAGAAAGCTAAAAGTAATAGTCATGCCACCTGCCCAGAAGGTAGTTGTCAGGAATGAAATGTTTACATCTTCATGATGGATAAACAGAACAATACAACTTTGAGAAAGCATCAAAGTCCACACAACCACTCATCATCTTGGAAGAGTGTGGTATTGCTTCTTGCATTCTTCTCAATAGGAGATGTAGTATATAGTTGGAAGGAAATGATGCAGAACCAAACCATCATCCCATCACCCAAGGTAAGCAAGGCCTTTCCCTTCTGCACAATGGGGTGAATGGATATTGCTATTTGGTTAAACAGGGCCTGGCACTTTCTATCTAATCAATGCATTTCTGAATGACCTCAGTAGCTTCCCCTCTGAATAGGGATTCCCCAAAATGTCCCTATTCTCAAGGCATCTCACACCATGTCTTTTTGATGATGGGTTATCAGAACTTCCCATGGGTTAAAGTAGTCATCAGGCCTTTCTGCTATTACAAACAACAGCAAAGGACATCAACCTCTGTTCAAGGGGAGTCAAAAGAATGATGGGTTTTTACTAAAGTCATCTCAGAATTTCCATTTTCCTCAAGGGGACAAGGATCAAAGTGTCCCTCAAAGTACCACCCATGTGCTTGTGCACCTCAGAATTATCCCACTAATGGAGGACCTTAGATATTTCCCCTCTAACAATGACCATTGGGAAAATACATGTGTGACCCAAGGGACTTCACTGAGTTCTGCTTTGAGTTCACAGAACCTAAGGCTTAGGTCATCTTTCCTTCGTTATAGTCATCAGAATAAAAAGGCCCCATCCTTCATGCACACACCAATGTAGCTGATGATAAGCTTTAAGAAGACTTAGAATCTGAGACTGCCAATCATGACTGATGGATGATGCTCAGCTTGCTGCCAGGCCTGACAGAGTATGCCCGAAGATGTGAATCTTCTAAACTGTGGTGAAGTCCTCCTTTCATTGCACAAGGTAGACTGGGACACTCTCTTTCCACTAAGTGGTTTGTGACTTTGCTACTCTCTCTAAGTCTACTGAAGTCTTCCACTCTTAAACACCATCAGTTCTGTCTATTAGACCTCAAATGCACACTCTGTAACCAAGAGGGCCTGATATCTAACCTGAATGATTGAGGAGGCTAGAGTGTATATCTTCATGTCCAAGGCCCCATGTCTTTCCAATTCCAGTCAAAAAAGCATTCAAAAGTAACTCTCTCTTATGAAGGATTAAATATTTCCGTTTATGTTCAGACCTTTCACTTCTACTTCAATATGTTTCACTTCCAAAACATCATCTGAGAGGGACTTCATTATGCTCCTTATGTTCAAGGGCCCTCAAATTCCTGAATTCTGGTCCATATGTTTGAAAATGTCTTTCCTTCCTAAAGGTGATTCAGAGCCTCTCACTCTGCCTATCATAGCCACCAAGACTCCACATCTATTCATAACTACTTGGTTTTTCCCCTCTATATGGGGGTAAAACAAAACTTTCTCCTAAAGACCATGATGACTTGAAATATATCCTCTTTTGCCCAAGGGGCACTCAGGGCTACTATCTCTTCTGTGAGACCCGTAAATCTTGTTCTATTGACTATGTATGTCTGTTTTATTCCAAAATGTCTAGGGATGCTTCTAAATTTCTTCCTGCTATGTATAATCTAATATATTACTACTCTGAGCAAAGGAGCCTTGGGCACATTTTACCTCACTAATGGCTTCTAAGACTCAGGTTAACCATCCAACCACTTAAAAATGTGCAACAATTACTGCCAAAATTCTAACCTGCCTTATGTGATCAAGGAAAGTCCACAATCGATTTCCCACCTGCAACTTATAATTTGCGAGACCTGGAAAGTACTGTCCTCAGCCAAAATAGGTATGGATATTCTAAATACTGAAAAAAGACTTGGAAGCTGATCAAGCAGTACTGGACCTTCCTCTGTTACACAAGGTATTTACTTTTTGCTCAATGTGATATTGTGTTTCCTATTCCACTGAACATTGCCATAGACTTTATACTTCTGACAAATAGGTGTAGATTTTCAGCTCTGCACAAAATGTCTCTGAAATTCCAGTTATGACCTAGGGTACATCAACATTTTTCCTGATTCCCAAGTAGTCTGCCATATTACTTCTTTGATGAAGGGTATAATAACTCTTCAATTTATGTCCAAAGGTCAAGGATGTTCTCAGTCTTACAAGTGAAACTGAGACATCCATATCAATAAAGAATGTTTGTAACCTGCCTTGTGTGATCACAGAAAGTCTACAGTTCATTTTACACTTGCAACTTATAATTTGTGAGGCCTGGAAAGTTCTGCCCTGACTAAAGAGATCTCAGGGCACTCTGAACTAAGGTACTTGAATACAAGAACAGTAAGATGGAGGTAACTGAGTCTACTTCCTTCATTCTGGGTTATTAGACAAAGAATTCCATCATGCATGAAGAGGAATGTGTGGATGAACCTTTAGTAGACAAGGACACTGAGCCACAGACTACTGTCATGCAGTCTCTTAGAAGATTTCTATGACTGCTGACATGCCTGACATGAACATTCAGAAGATTTGTATTCTAGGTTGTGATTTTAAGTTTGGTGCTGATGAAGAAGTGAGTGTGTGGGACTTCCTCTCTTTCTCAAGGTACCATTTGACCTTCAGATTCTGCCCAATAGAGCCACAGACATATAACCAAGAGAGCCTAAATGTATTCCATCTACTACTTAGGATCTCCTCTCTTCTCCTTTTAAGTAAGAGGGTCTTGGATCTTTCACCTGCTCCCAAAGTGATAGCAAGAATTCTTCTGCCCACTGGGAACCTGGATGTGCTCAATGTATCACAAGAATTCTGAGAGTATTCTCTCTCTTGCTGAAGTGGCTTTTCAATTATCTCCTTTCCCAAGTATACACCAACTCTTTGTGTTCTGATCAAAATGTTCTCAGACGTGCCTTTTCTAATAGAGAGGTACAGTCAACCAACATGCAAAGGGTTCTCTGAATATGACCCTGTGGGAGTGACTTACTAGGTCCATGTAATTGGGTTTTAGACCATTCCATTTGAAAAGTAGTTCCAGTCTACTGACTCTGATTTACCTGTGGGCCTGAGATCTTCTCACACAGCCAAGGTTTTCTTCAGATATACCTTTCTGCCCAATGAATGCCTTATATTGTTTTCTTCTGATTCAGGGACCTCCCACACCCAAACACGAGGTCAAAGAGTATTTTTTATTCTTCACTGATGACTTCTTCAGAACACCTTGTCTTAAAGTATGAGGACCAAATTATAGAAAGTAAAGTCTAGAACTGATTCCACTACCTCAAGGCAGAAACCAATATAATATGGCCCTCATCATTTAAACCTAGATCTGAGCAGATGAGCATGCGCTTGAGAAGGAGAACATGCTTTGGACTCTCATGCAGACTATTGGATGACCACTCAGTCTGCTGCCTCACATACCACACATTCTCCACAGTGGACAGATGTTCAACCTCAGATGAAGAGCTGGAAGCTGATAATGCCATTCCTGGAATGTGTTCCACGACATGAGGTGGACTGAGACCTTGATATCATGTCAAGCAGTGGGTATGCTGATTTGAGCTTTACCCAAACCAACATGTTAGTCTATATTTACAATAGCCCCCAGATTTCCATACTCCACATAAGATGCCCTCAAACATTTTCCCCCTGTCTCTGGGTTCCTTGTGTTTTCTCCAGGGATCTTGCCCACCCCCCTTTTCTCCATGCACCTTGGAAAGCCTCTGACTTCTCATTTATGACCTGTTGATCCCTATTAGTACATTTCTGACTTATGTGGGGGGCATTCAAAGTCTGAATATGAGGTCTTCAATAGTGCTCTCATTGACCAAGGATGTCTCACACATACTCGTTTTTTTTTTAATGGAGTATTCAGACTCCATATCTGTCCAAGAGAATTTCAGATCTTCCTTTTCTGTTATGTAAGGTGTCTATACTAACATTTTTATCCAAAGGGCCTCTGGTTTTTTCTTCTGATCAAGCAGGTGTCTGACATTTACACTCTGCTCAAAGACACATCTCATGCACATTAGTTGAACAGAAGTCTTGGACATATTCCTGCTAATCAATGTAATATTTCTCCTTTCAGGCTCCAGAGTAGCAAGGAGAGGTTTGGAATACAGCCATCAGTCTTCAGGGCATTCATTAGTGCATCAGAAATGGAGTGGTTCTATCTTTTGTGTCTTGAACTGGATGGCTGAAAAAGAAACAGACACAACCCATGCTCTTGGTACAATATTCAGATTACTGCATATCCTCCTGAAGATACCAGAGATGATCTGGTTACTTTGTTGTTGTTGCTTTGAATGTTGTTCACTTCTTGGTGTTATTGTTTCTTTTAAGTTTAGAGGATGACATACTGATGTTTTCTTTGTATATTAGTCATCCACTGGCATTAAAATCCAGCAGTCAATTGCTTAAATGCTTCACATGTTCTACTCTATTTGGAAAACACAATATATTAATATCTTCTACCTTACTGTTTCAAAGACATACCATTATGTAATTCTATTTTACAAATGCAGTCATTTTAACCAATATTCCCCAAAATATAAACTTTATGTGCAAAACTATTTCCTGTATGGTGTTAATTTTTCCACCTGATGCTAGGCTAATTTCATGCAATTTGGAAACATATTTTTTCTTACTGATATGTTTTAAAAAGACATACCTTAGCAGGATTATCCTTTACTGTGTGGCAGATATCCACTTAGAAGTGTGTATATACCATGTTTGTCTTTCTGGGTCTGAGGAAGATATCAAGGGTGTAATTTCTGAAGAGTCAGAACCTAAAGAAAGCCCAGTTACTAATAATATATTTGTGCATCAAATGGACAGTGTGTGTTTTTTGTATGTGTTTAGAAGACTTTGTTGTTTGAATCCTCATTCTTTGTGTGTCAAATGGGAGTAGTAAATCATGTTCAGTGTGGGTGTGTAAAGAACACCATATTTTTGTGTTTAGTTTTGTATTATATCTAACTATGTGTATGTACATCTATCTACCATATATGCATGCATGCATGTATATATGTAGTTAGCTAGGTATGCAATGATCCATCCATTCATCCATTGATGTATTCATCTATCTTTCTCTCTATCTAGTTTGTGAACAGAGGAGTATATATGTGTGTGTGTGTCTGTGTGTTTATATATGTATGTGTATGTATATATTTATGTATATATGTATGTATGTATGGAAATCAGAATTGTATATATATGTATATATACATATATATATATATATCAGAATTGCATGTTGTAATGTCTTCTCTTTCCTCCTACCATGTATGTCTTGGCATTAGAATATTGGTTATCTGGTATTCCCTTTCACAATGGACATCTTAAGGAAGGAGCATAATTAATCTGACATAGCTGCGATTAACACTTACTTATCTAACCAGTCCCAAAGCTGTGTTGTAAATCTTCCCTAAAGGATTATGTAAACTGTTATTACCAGGGACACATTACATCATCACTATTATTTAAGCTACCAATTAAATGTGATATCTTAATTTGTATGTTACTGCTCTCTTCCAGAGTCCATGAAAGTCAACTAGTTTAGGGATAAGCTCTGGACCCTTGGGACTCTTCTGACAAAGAAAACAACCTAATTTTTTTCTTTTAAAGTTTAAAATAGATTCTTTTCTAATATAAACATCCTAATTACAGTTTCCCCTCCCTTCATTCCTCTCAGTTCTACCTCCAACTGCTCTCCCCTCAGGCTCCACTCTATTTCTGTCTCCTATTTGAAAAAGAATAGGCATCCAAGAGTTAATAACCAAATATGACAAAATAAACTATAATAAGAAAAAACAAAAATTATCACATTGAGGCTGGACCAGTGTGGGACAATATTATACAGGCCAGATTTTTTGTACTGTATTGGCAACCAGGATCTCAAACCACAATAGCAGCTGAGGTGCTGAAACAATTTTCAGACTGGCTGTTTCCTGAGGTCAGGATATGCTGATGTTGTTCTGTTCCTTCTTTGTAATTATGAGGAAAGCCTGGGAAGAGATGTTAATTTCAAGCTAATGATAGAGCTGCAGATGTGACTTTATTCCTGCTACCCCAGAAACAGAATGCTAATGAACTTCTCCCTCAGTTTACCTTGGGAGATAAAAGCTGTTTTGAGAATAAAATCAGGTAATCTTGTGGATTTGGATGAACCCTGAGACTGTTTTCCTATTTTGCTATGTGGACTGTGTCTCAACTATTCCCACACCTCCATGCCAGGCAATTGTGTTTGATCAATTTTAAGGTCACATTAATAAACTTTTCCCAGCTGACATGTTACTGCAGTTTACACAAGTGCATTTATTCTTTTTCACTAAGACAATGGCAAAAGATTCTTTGTTAACTTCCACTGATGGCTCATCTAATGGGATTGTTGCATATGTGGTTAATGGTAAAGGACATGCCATCCAGACAGAACCAGCTTCAGCTCAAATTGTTTAGCTTCAAGCTGTAGCTTTAGTGTTTCAATATATTGCAGATGATTTTTTAAGTTGATCTTGTATCCTGCCACATCACTGAAGGTATTTATAAGCAGTAGGGGTTCTCTGGTAGAGGTTTGGGGTCACTTATGTACACTATCATATCATCTTCAAATAACAAAAGACTGACATTTTCCCTCTCCAGTTTGAATCCCCTTGATCTCCTTATGTTGTCTTATTGCTATTGCTAGAACATCAAGCACCATGTGGAAGGGATATGGAGAGAGTGGACAGCCTTGCCTTATTCCTGATTTTAGTGGAATCACTTTGATTTTCTCTCCATTTAATTTATTATTAGCTGTCTCCTTGAGTTATATTGCTTTTATTATATTTAGATATGATGCCTGTATCCCCAACTTCTCCAATATTTTTATCATAAAGGGGTGTTGAATTTTGTCAAATTTTTTTTGGCATAAGGAAATGATCATATATTTTTTTCTTTCAGTTTATTTATATGATGGATTACATTGATAGATTTTTCATATGTTGAACCAGGCCTTTATCTCTGGAATGAAGCCTACTTGATCATAAAGGATGATTTTTTTGTTGTGTTCTTAGATTTGGTTTGCCAGTATTATATTGAGAATTTTTGCATCGATGTTCATGAGTGAGGTTGGTCTTCAATTCTCTTTCTTGGTTGAGTCTTTGTGTGGTTTTGGTATCAGGGTAACTGTAGCTTCATAAGAAAGAGTTTGGCAATGACCCTTCTGTTTCTTTTATGTGGAACACATTGAGGAGTATAGGTATTAGGTCTTCTTGGAAGTTCTCGTAGAAGTGTGCACTAAAACGATCCAGCCCTGTGCTTCATTTGTGAGGTTTTGATTACAGCTTCTATTTCTTCATGACTTCTATTTCCTTCCATTTTTTAAATATTTTCTAATTTAGTGGAGTATAGGCTTTTGTAGTAAAACCTAATGATTTTCTGAATTTCCTCAGTGTCTGTGGTTATGTCCCTTCTTTCTTTTCTGATTTTGTTAATTTGGGAATTTTCTCTTTGCCTTTTGATTAGTTTGGATAAGGGTTTATCAATCCTGTTGATTTTCTCAAAGACCCAGCTCTTTGTTTCATTGAGTCTTTGTGTTGTTTTCTGTATTTATATTTTGTTGAATTCAGCCATCAGTTTATTTCCCATCTTCTATTTCTCCTGCGTGAGTCTGCCTCTTTTTCTCTAGAGCGTTCAGGTGTGCTGTTAAGTCTCTAATGTCAACTTTCTCCATTTTCTTAACATGGGCATTTAGTGCTATGAACTTTCCTCTTACCACTGCTTTCATAGGGTCCCATAGGTTTGAGTATGTTGTGTTTTCATTTTCCCTGACTTCAAGGAAGATTTTAATAATTTTCTTTAATTCTTCCTTGTCCCAGGGGTGGTTCAGTAGTTGACTGTTCAGTTTCCATGACTTTCTGGGCTTTATAGGGTTAGTATTGTTGTTAAATTCTAACTTTATTCCATGGCGATCTGTGGATGTTTCCTTTGTTACTGAGTTTGTGATCAATTTTAAAGAAGGTTCCATGAGGTTCTGAGAAGAATGTATATTCTATTTTGTTTGGGGGGCAATCCTACCATAGGCAATCTGTAGATTCAATACAATCCCCATCAAAATCTCAAGAAAATTCTTCACAGACCTTGAGAGAACCAACTTTATATAAAAAAAAAAACAGGATGGTCAAAACAATGCTATACAATAAAGGAACTTCCAGAGGCATTACCATCCCTGACATCAAACTCTATTACAGAGCTACAGTAATGAAAACAGCTTGATACTGGCAGAAAATTAGAGACATTGTCCAATGGAGTCATATTGAAGACCCACATATCAATCCACACACCTATGAAGACCTGATTTTTGACAAAGGAGCTAAAATTATACAATGGAAGAAAGAAAGCATTTCAAACAAATGGTGCTGGCATAACTGGATGTCAACTTATAGAAGAATGAAAATAGATACATATCTATTACCATGAATAAAACTCAAATCCAAATGGATTAAAGACCTCCAACCACACTGAATCTGATAGAAGAGAAATTGGGAAGTAGCCTGCAATGCCTGGACACAAGAGACTACTTCCTAAATTTAATCCCAGTAGCACAGACAATAAGAGCAACAATAAATAAATAGGACCTTCTGAAACTGAGAAGCTTCTGTAAAGCAAGGGACACAGTCAATAAGACAAAATACAGCCTACTGAGTGGGAGAAGATCTTCACTAACCCCACATCAGACAAAGGACTGATCTCCAAAATATACAAAGAACTCAAGAAATTGGACATCAAAAGATCACATAATCTAATAAAAAGAACTCAATAAGCTAGACATTAAAATTCTAAATAACCCAATTAAAAATGGGGTACTGAACCAAAAAGAGAATTCTCAACAGAAAAATTACAAATGCCCAAAAGATACTTAAGGACATGTTAAACTTCCTTAGCTATAAAGGAATTGCAAATCAAAACAACTTTGAGATATCACCTTACACCTGTCAGAATGGCTAAAGTGAAAAACACCAATGATAGCTTATGCTGGAGAGGATGTGGAAAAGGGGAATACTCTTCCATTGCTGGTGGTAATGCAAACTTGTGCAACCACTTTGGAAATCAGTGTGGTGGTTTCTCAGAAAATTGAGAGTCAACCTACCTCCAGATTCATCAATACTACTCTTGGGAATATACCCAAAAGATGACCAATCATGCTACAAAATCTTTTGTTCAAGTATGCTTATTGCAGCATTATTTGTAATAGCCAAAACCTGGAAACAACCTAGATGTCCCTAACAAAAGAATGGATAAATGAAGTATGGCAATCTACACATTAGGGTACTACTCAGTGTTAAAAAACAATGACTTCGTCCTGCTCCTTCCTGCACTGACCCTATCCACCCAGAGGGTTTGCCCTTTTGTCTGCAAGGTCCTTGGACCTCCAAGAGTCCCTGTTCCTGTGCTGAGGAGAACCATACAGACTGGTGAGTGGGTGCCATCCCGGGGTGGGGCAGAACATCTGGGAAAGGAGCATGCCCCTTCAGCTCATGCTGCAGGGGCCTCTTTGTTACACGACCCTGCCTCCCCCAAGCCTGCCCTATAGTTTGTGAGTTCCTTGGCCCAGGAACAGTTCCTACTCCTATGTTAATCCTAATTACCCATGAACGTGAGAGACTTTTCCATTTTCTCACTTCTTCTCTAATTTATTTCTTCAAATACCTAAAATTGTTGCCATACAGGTATTTTACTTGTATGGTTACAGTTTCCACCAAGTAATTTTATACATTTTTTTTGCAATTGTAGAAAATGTTGTATTTCTTATTTCTTTCTCAGCACATTTCTCATTTGCATATAGCAGGATGCTAATTTTTTAATTAATTTTGTAGCCAGTCACATTACTGAGAGTGTTTATCAGCTGCAAGAGTTCCATGGTAGAATTTTTGGGGTCACTCATGTATGAAATAATATCAGCTGCAAATAGAGAAGGGTTGATTTCTTCCTTTCCAACTGTATCCCCTTAAACTCCTTTTGTAGCCTTCTTGTTTTAGTTAGAACTTTTAGTACTATATTGAATGGATATGGAGGGAGTGGACAGCCTTGTCTTGTTCTTATTTTATTGGGATCACTTTGAGTTTCTCTCCATTTAAGTTGATGTTGGCTGTGGTCTTGCTTTATATTGCTTTTAGTATGTTTAGCTTTGTTCCTTATATTCCTGATCTCTCCAAGACCTTCATCATGAAGGAATATTGGATTTTATTAAAGGCTCTTTCAGCATTTAAATTATCATGTGTTGTTTGAGTGACTGGATATTCCAAGGACCCATGGTAAAGCAGATAACACCAGTCTTAAAAAGGAAAGAAATGTTATGATGAAATGACTCCTGATGATATGCTGTTATCCTCATACAACAGGGCCTTATTTGCCTATACTCAGAGAAGATCCTTCCTGCTACAGATGGGTACATATGTACAGAGAGGGTGGCAAAGACAATTCTTAAAACACACAGTTCTAAAGGGGATGTCTCCATTAAATCCCTCTCTTCAGAACACAGAGAACCCTGTGAAAGAAGAGAAAAAAAGAGTGTAAGAACAAGCAGGGTTGGAGGACATCTGGAAAATGAGGCCCTTTACATCAAAATAACTTGATTTCAAGGCTTATATAAAATTCTAGAGACAAATGCAACAAGTACAAGACCACCTTTGGGCTGTACTAGGTCCTTTGTGCATACAGTATATCGCTTAGAATTATATTTTTATGAGACTCCTGAATGTGTGAATGAGTGGGTCCCAGACTATTGTGCCTGCTAGTGGGGATCTTTGCCTACTTTTGGGTTGTCTGGTCTGTCAGGGTCCAACCACAACATAAACTCTCTCTCTGGAATGATGAGAAGGCAGGGAAATAATTGAGACGCAGTTCACAAAGCAATAGTGGAAGTGAGTCTCAGGGTTCATTCAAATCCTGAAGATCAACAGTGTTTGTTCTCAAAACAGCTTTTATCTCCCAAGGTAAACTGAGGGAGAAGTTAATTAGCATTATTTTTCTGGGGTAGCAGGACAAAAGTCACATCTGTAGCTCTGTAACTAGCATGGGATTAACATTTCTTCCCAGGCAGTCCTCATAATTACAAAGAAGAAGCAGAACACCAGCATAACCTGACCTCAGGAGACAGCCAGTTTGAAAGTGCTTTTAACACCTCAGCTGCTATTGTGGCTTGAGATCCTGGCTTCCAAACGATGCAGAAATATGTGCCATGTATAATATTGACCCACAATTCACTCTCTCTCTCTTAATAATTTTAAAACAAAAACCCGTGCTTCCACAGCAGAACAGAAGATCAGACCTGAATGGGGCAAACACCTGTCCCTTTACCCAAAATGACCTGTCATGGGAAGTCAGGCATATTTGAAACTTACTGTCTCAGGTTTTTTGGAAAGGAGAGACTACAAACCCAACATTGACTGCTGATCTCTGTGAAGGAAAGAGATTATGAGAGAGAGATATCTTTGGGCTCTGTGTCTTGGGGCTGTACTTTCTTGAAAGGATAAATTATAATGCTTTAAAAATAATCATGCTCTCAAAGGCTGTAGTCTCCTATTTAAAGGAGAATTGCCTGAGATGGAAATGCCTTTTCAGCTAGTTTAGAGCACCTCTTAAATTTCTTACATTGTACCAACATCTAAAATTCTTAACATATGCATTAAATCCCAACATTTGAAAGGTTTGTCAGACTTTTCTCAGCAGTTATGAACATTATCAGGTTAATAGCATCTTCTCTCAACATTGTATATGCAGTTAAAAATATCATCAAGTCAGTCCCATGATTCTCAGCATTATTGGTCAATACCAACTTTTCTCAACATCTTATATACAGTTACAAATACCAGGTCAATATCGGTAAGAGTACAATGACATTGCTGTTATCAAATACCAGTTCCAGTCTCTGAGCAGCCATTAAAAACTTAGGCCGTCCCCTTTTTTACCTGAGGAGGGGTTTCAGTCATTTCTTATTTTGAGTTTTTCTTTCCTTGAGGGGACAGCTTAGGTCTTACTTCTCAGGTCCAATATTTTAATCAAAATGAGTTCTGTGTCCCATAGATGGTAACAGTCAAATGTTCAGTTTGCATCTCAACTCCAAAGAAAACACGATGCAAACTGTAGAAAGTTGCAGTCATCATAGTCATCTTAGCAGGGTGCCTTTGTCCTTTTCTGGAATCTCTGCAGGCGGAATGGCACCCTGCAGTGCAGAGTGGCAATAGGGACAGGGAGTCCTGAATCAGGCATTACTTTCTGTGGGGATGGGGAAAGGTGGACCAAGGGTTTCTGCTCAGACTTCTTTTATTTTGTTTCCCCTGCTAGGACATTATCAGCTATGATGTCATCAGGTATGGTATTCTATTGGTGAATACATCAAATCAGTTGCTCTGGAAGCCATCTCACTAGATCTTTATACTGGGAAAAAACAAAGACATGCCCTCGACCAGATATTAATATAGGGTCTGGCCCTCTCCATATTCAAGTACAAAAGTACTACCTTGCTTTAGCCAAGTGGTCCTTGTACTATTATGCCACAATCTGTCTGCTGCTGATCTATCATGGGCAACCATATTTAGAGAATTTTGTGTTAACAGTGCATAATTTAAGGCATTATGTGGCATCTGAGAATATAATTCTCCTGCTTTTATCTATTAAATTGTGTTTTCAAGAATCTATGAACATGCTCCATAATTCCATGACATTGGATATTATAAGGAATACTGGTCTTATGTATGATATTCCATTGGGCACAAAATCTTTGAAATGCTCTGTTAACATATCCGGACCCACTGTCCATCTCTATTACTTTTGGGATTCCCATGCATTAGAAGCATTTCAATCAACTAGTTATTACATGCTTAGAGGATTCCACAGTTTCTGCAGTGGCCATCATGAACCCTGAATATGTATTGATTGTCACATGCACATACCTCAATTTTCCAAATTCAGTAACAGGAGTAACATCCATTTGCCATATTTGCCATAATGATTAGGAAGATTTACCCCCAAATGAAGCACAAGTAAATATTATAGGTGTTGTTCCCTTGAAAACTACAGTTCCCATACTCCTCTTGGAGTACTATCACCTGTGCGCAGGTACCAGGTATCCCGGATAACCTTGCGCCCCCCGTTAAAAGCGAGCTTCCACGAGGTCTCGCTCTCTCCCTTACCCCTCTCCTGGCCCCTTGTGTGTCCTGCACACCCTATCCTTTATCGTGTTACCCTCCCCCCATTAAAGCGCACCCACGTGGGAGCCGCGTGTTTTGTCTTTTCCTTTTGCGCGTGTCTCGTCTATCCTGTGTTTGTCTACACACCCACCGCCGCCGCTTTTAAAGGAATAATATTGGTGCCGTTTGACTCGGGGACTTCTCCGTGCCGGATTCTCCACCGGAGGTCCGGACTCTGGGCTTTTGGCGCCTCCCGGAGTTCGGGACCTCACGCCGGACACAGAGTCAGAACCGGGACCTTCAGCCACCGCTTCTCACCACGGCCATCTCCAACTGATTCGTGAGTTTACCCCCCGCGGGCTCCTCCTTCCTTGGTACGCTTGGGGACGCCCGGCCAGCTTCCCCTGGCAAACCCGGGCTGGAGTTGCCTTCCTTCCCGCCCCCACCACCCTTCTCCTGGTCTTTTGCCTCTGGCAGATTTGGTTCGGACGTCGTCACTGAGAGTTTGGCACTCTCAGCCCTTTCCAGGGTTCGGTGCCCTGGCCTCTCTCCTTCTTTCTCATTCTTACTGCTCTTCCTTCCTACTCTGTGTCTCCCGCGTCGGGTCCGCTAACGGGGCGGACCCCCTCCCGGCTGTACGGTCAGCCCCAAAATGGCGTAACTGCCCCCTCCCGGCCAGGTTTGGTTCCCGTCGGTGCCGAAGTCGGGCCGTTTATCGGCCCCTCCCGGCCGGGCTCCTTCCCTGTCGGCTGCCGGGTCGGGATAGTTAGTCTGCCCTAGCACAGCCTTCTATTCCCACGGACGCCTGGGTCTAGAACTGCCGTGTTCGGACGGCGGCCAGCCTCCTCTATCTGCCATGGGTTCTAGACCATCTAAGACCATACCCCCCGGTTCCCCACTAGCCCAACTCTTGGAATCTTTAAAACCTCATGCCCTCATCCCGTCCATTAAAATGGATAAACTTGTTCGCCTTTGCTCCAAGACATGGCCCCGTTACAAATTACAGGGCGATCTCCGCTGGCCTCCCCAGGGCTCATTTGACCCCGATGTCTTACGTGAGTTAGCTAATTTTTGTCATCGCTCTGCCAAATGGAAAGAGCTTATGTATATAATGGAATTTTTTTACATGGCTTTAAAGACTGATGGGACCGCCCCTTCCCGCCCCCCTCGGCCCGCCCCTCTTCCTTCCACAGATCCTAAGCAGCGCGTCTCGTTCCCCGCCGCAGCCGCGCAGACATTTTAACATTTCTGCCCACAGGTCTCCCTCTCCCGCCCATAACCCTCGCAGACATTTTAACATTTCTGCCCACAGGTCTCCCTCTCCCGCCCAGAACCCGCGCAGACATTTTAACATTTCTGCCCACAGGTCTCCCTCTCCCGCCCATAACCCTCACAGACATTTTAACATTTCTGCCCGCAGGTCTCCCTCTCGCTCCCCACCCCCCTTGCAATCATTTTCCCAGGTCCAGATCCCTTTCCCCGAGGAGCTTCCGCCGCTGCCGCCCTCGTCGCCGTTCCGGTTCCCTGTCCAGTTCTGACCTAACCGCTTCCTTCGGCCACAGACAGCAAAAGCAGTTTTCCGACTCATTTCGGTCCCCTCCCCCCCCTGCTCCAAGCCCCAGCCCTCCACCTTCCGGATTTAACCCGCCCCTTTTCTCTTTACGTAGCAGAGAAGGAAGGCTATGCTCTGGGAGTCCTAGGTCATCAATTGGGACCCTCCTTTGCACCTGTAGCTTATCTATCAAAGAAGATGGACCTTACCACCCGGGGCTGGGCACCCTGCATACGCGCTTTGGCAGCCGCTGAACTTCTTATTCTCTTCAGGTAAGGTGGAGCGAACTAACCGCTCTTTAAAGGAAGCTCTCATGAAGATGTCACAGGAACTCCACCTCGATTGGGTAAGACTTCTGCCCCTTGCTCTTCTCAGGCTTCGGGCTCTCCCCAAGGGCCCCCTTTTCATTTCACCCTTTGAACTTATGTATGGGCGGCCGGTCTTAACACCCGGCCTCTCACCGGGAACTCCTATTCTCCCAGATCATCTGCTCACTCCCCTTCTCTCACACTTACGCACACTTCTATGGGACTTTGCAGACCACACCCTACCTCAGCCCTGCACTAACCCATGTCCTCCACCAATTAAAATAGGAGATGAGGTATTGCTCTCACCCCCAGGTCAACGCCCCTCACCTCTTGCTCCTAAATGGCAGGGACCCTTTAGAGTAATTCTTCTAACTCCCACAGCTGCCAAGTTAAAAGGGATTCCTCACTGGATCCACCTGACACGCCTTAAGCCATTTATTTCCACAGCTCAAAATAATCCTTCATACACGGTAACCCAGACGGGACCCTGTTCCCTCAAGTTCCAAAAGACACCAGGCTTAGCCCCCCCCCACCTGATACATCTTTCCTTCTTCAAATTTCTAAATAACCATTCAGCTGTCATTACAGATTATCAAATACGAAGCCAAGGACTCCAGCGGTAAGCAAATCTTTAACAAAATCATTTAACAGGTCAGCCCACCCAAGCAGGTAAAACACAAGCGGATCAGTAACAAAATAAGTATCATTTAATTTTCTTTTCTCTTTTCTCCTTTCTTTCATTCCTAGGATCTCTCCCACCCCTAAGTTTCTTCCAAGTCTTCCAGATCTCCTCTCCTCCCTAATTTTTTTTCACCCCTAAGTTTTTTCCAAGTCTTCCAGATCTCCTCCCTAATTTTTTTCTCTACTAATGTGATTTTTGCCTTCCAGCATCTTAACCAGCTACTCAAAAGAAGAACTCGGACAAAGGTGACCTCTTCAATCAGCCATCTCAGGATGCCAGCGGACCAACAGGACATCGGACACCCCCCCCAACAAAACACCGGACATTCACCGGACATCCCCTAAACCCCTCGACGCCCAAAGTCAGCAGGAAGCAGTCATGAGAGACCGGGCCACGCCCCCATTCCCATATTCCCTACACCCTAAGACCTCCCCCCCTCCCCCAATTTTTTCTTTTTTTAATAAATCAAAAAGGTTGGAATGTTGTTCCCTTGAAAACTACAGTTCCCATACTCCTCTTGGAGTACTATCACCTGTGCGCAGGTACCAGGTATCCCGGATAACCTTGAGCCCCCCGTTAAAAGCGAGCTTCCACGAGGTCTCGCTCTCTCCCTTACCCCTCTCCTGGCCCCTTGTGTGTCCTGCACACCCTATCCTTTATCGTGTTACCCTCCCCCCATTAAAGCGCACCCACGTGGGAGCCGCGTGTTTTGTCTTTTCCTTTTGCGCGTGTCTCGTCTATCCTGTGTTTGTCTACACACCCACCGCCGCCGCTTTTAAAGGAATAATAATAGGCATCTTTCACGTTGCTTAACAATTTGGCGAAGAGCTTCCCTGGTCAATTGAAATGTGTTCTTAAACTATTTTGATCTTGCAAAGCATGTCACTGCTGAGAAAGCTCAATCTGAGATAGAGCAAATATTTTTGTAAGTTATTCAGCTAAAGCATTACCTTCAGCTAATGGACCAGGAAGATTTTAATGTGCTCTGATATATCCCACAAAACATGTTAACTTTCTATGATGTATGGCCTCCAGAATCACTGACACTATATCTTAACTTGTTTATTGCCAGTCCCTATATAAGGAACAGTCTCCAATATCAGAAGAGCATTATGAATATATCAGATGTAAGTATATAGATTAAAAGTCTCATTTGAAAATTGTTTATTACTTTTAAAATAATACCAATCAAAATTCCCATTTCCTCCCCTACTCCCACTTCCCTCCCAGTCCCCCCACACCTCCAGTCCTGAGAGAGGGAAAAAGGCACCCTGTCCTGTAGGAAGGAAGTCCAAGGCCCTCTCTACTACATCCAGGCTGAACAAGGTATGCATCCAAAGAGAATAGCATCGCAAAGAGGCAGTACATGCAAGAGAGACAAATCAAAGTGCCATTGTCATTGGCCTCTCAGTCTGCCCAACTGTCAACTACATTCAGAGGGACAAGTTTCATCCCATGCTCATTCATTCCCAGTCCAGCTGTAGTTGGTGAGCTCCCATTAGCTCAGGTACACTGTCTCAGTGGGTTAAACAACCCCTCATTTCCTGACTTCCTTGTTCATATTCTCCCTCCTTCTACTCTTCAACTGGACCTTGCGAGCTCAGTCCAGTGATCTGGTGTGGGTCTCTGTTTCTGTCTCCATCATTCACCAGATGAAGGTTCTAGGGTGATATTTAAGATAGTCATCAATCTGATTACAGGACAAGGTCAGTTCAGGTACCCTCTCATCCAAGGTCATAAGGTCCTAACTGGGTTCATCCCTGTGGACTCTGGGGATCTGCCCCACAGAGCCAAGCCTCTTGCCCAAACTAAAATGTCTTCCTCGATTAAGATAGCTCCTTCCTTGCTCCCGTATCTGTCTTTTTTTCCATCTAAACTATCTCACTCGACCAAGCTCTTCCAAACTCTCCCGTTCTTCCCTCTCCCTCTCCCTTTCCTTCTATTCCCCATTATCATGCTTGCAACTATTGCAGGGTGATCTTGTCTGCTTCCAATTTCCAGGTGGCCCTATATATGTTTTTCTATGGGTTCACCTTATTACTTAGCTTCTCCAGGATGCTGAACTATAGGCTCAATGTCCTTTGTTTATTGCTAGAATCCACTAATGAGTGAGTACATACCATATTCATTTTTTGGATCTGAGTTATCTCATTCAGGATAGTGTTTTCTACTTCCATCCAATAGTACGCAAAATTCAAGATGTCATCTTTTTTGTTGTTGTTGTTGTTGAAAATACCTTCTTTTTTATTTTATTTATTTATTTATTACAAATTCCACCTCCTCCCCTCCTCCCATTTCTCTCCTACTCCTTCCAATCACTCTACCCCTCCTCTCCAGTCTTAAGAGAAGTCAGGGTGCCCTGCCCTGTGGGAAGTTCAAGCCCCACCCAGATCCTGGTCTAGGAAGATGTGCATCCAAACAGACTAGGCTCCCAAAATGCCAGTACATGCAGTAGAATCAAAATCCCGTGTAATTATCATTGGCATTTCAGTCTGTCCTCATTGTCAGTCACATTCAGAGAGTTGGGTTTGATCACATGCTCATTCAGATCCAGTCCAGCTGGCCTTTGTGAGCTCCCATTAGATCAGTCCCGCCGTCTCTGTGGGTGGACGCACCCCTTGCTGGCCTGACTTCCTTGCTCATGTTCTCCCACCTTCTGCTCTTCATCTGGGCCTTGGGCGCTGAGTCCAGTGCTCCAATGTGGGTCTCTGTCTCTATCTCCATCCCTCGGCAGATGAAGTTTCTATGGTGATATGCAAGATATTTATCAGTGTGGCTATGGGAAAAGGCCAGCTCAGGTACCCTCTCCTCTGCTGCCCAAGAACCTAGCTGGCGAAATCCCCTTGGACACCTGGGAACCCCTCTAGAGCCAAGTCTCTTGCCAACCCTAAAATGGCTCCTTTAATTAAGATATCTTCTTCCATGCTCCCATATCCACCTTTCCTCCATCTCAAGCATCCCATTCCCCCAAGTTCTCCCCAACCCTCCCCCTTTAATCGCCTCTCTCCTGATCTCCACTTCCCCCAACCCACCCCCACCACACTGCTCCCAACGTTTATCTAGCAATCTTGTCTACTTCCAATATCTAGGAGGATAAATATATGTTTTTCTTTGAGTACATCTTCTTATTTATCTTATCTAGGATCAGGAACTATAGGCTCAATGTCCTTTCTTTATAGCTAGAATCCACTTACAAGTGAATACCTACCATATTCCTTTTTTGGGGACTGGGTTATCTCACTCAGGATAGTGTTTTCTAATTCCACCCATTTGCATGCAAAATTCAAGATGTCATTGTTTTTTACCACTGAGTAGAACACTAAATTGTATATGGGCCACACCTTCTTTATCCATTCTTCTATTGAGGGACACCTAGGTTTTTTCCAGGTTCTGGCTATTACAAATAGTACTGCTATGAAAATAGTTGAACAAATGCTTTTTTAGTATGATTGGGCATCTCTTGGGTATATTCCCAAGAGTGGAATTGCGGGATCCTGAGGTAAATTGACTCTCAGTTATATGAGAAACCGCCACACTGATTTCCAAAGTGGTTGCACAAGTTTGCATTCCCACCAGCAATGGAAGAGTGTTCACCTTACTCCACAACCTCTCCAGAATAGGCTATCATTGGTGTTTTTGATTTTAGCCATTCTGATAGGTGTAAGATGGTATCTCAAAGTTGTTTTCATTTGCATTCCCTGATCACTAAGGAGGTTGAGCATGACCTTAAGTGTCTTTCGACTATTTGAACTTCTTCTGTTGAGAATTCTCTATTTAGTACCCCTTTATAACTGGGTTAATTAGAGTTTTATTGTCTAGTTTCTAGAGTTCTTTTTATATTTTGGAGATCAGATCTTTGATGTGGGTTTGGTGAAGATCTCCTATTCAACGGGTTGCCTTTTTGTCTTAATGACAGTGTCTTTTGCATTACAGAAGCTTCTCTGTTTCAAGGGGTCCCACTTATTCATTGTGCTTTTATTGTCTGTGCTACTGGGGTTATATGTGGGAAGTGATCCCCTATGCCCATGTGTTGCAGACTACTTTCTACTTTCTTTTCTATCAGCTTCAGTGTGGTCAGAATTATATTGAGGTCTTTAATCCATTTGTGATGTGGGAGGGTCTTCTGTTTTGAATTGATTTCATTGGTTAATAAAGAAACTTCCAATGTGGGTCTCTGCCTCTGTCTCTTGTCTCCTTTCATCGCCTGATGAAGGTTAATGTTCAGGAGGATGCCAATATGTTTTTCTTTGGGTTCTCTTTCTTATTTAGCTTTTCTAAGAGCCGGAATTATAGGCTCAATGTCCTTTATTCATGGCTAGAAACCAAATATGAGTGAGTATATCCCATGTTCCTCTTTTTGGGTCTGGCTTCAAGGTCCAAATCAGGAGCAGAAGGAGAGAGAGCACGGGCAAGGAACTCAGGACCGCGAGGGGTGCACCCACACACTGAGACAATGAGGATGTTCTATTGGGAACTCACCAAGGCCAGCTGGCCTGGGTCTGAAAAAGCCTGGGTTAAAACCGGTCTCACTGAACATAGCGGACAATAAGGTCTACTGAGAGCTCAAGAACAACGGCAATGGGTTTTTGATCCTACTGCACCTATTGGTTTTGTGGGAGCCTAGGCAGTCTGGATGCTCACCTTACTAGACCTGGATGGAGGGTGGTGGTCCTTGGACTTCCCACAGGGCAGGGAACCCTGATTGCTCTTTGGGCTGACGAGGGAGGGGGACTTGATTGGGGAAGGGGGAGGGAAAGGGGAGGCGGCGGTGGGAAAGAGACAGAAATCTTTAATTAATAAAAAAATAACAATCATGTATAAAAACAAAAATCATTGTGTAAAGTATTCAGAAAACAAAGCTGACCTTTTCTCTACCTTTACAGGCTTTTTCTTTTTCATACATTTATTGCTACCTTAATGAACATGGTGGCGACTTTTTTTAAAATTCTATCTTATTGTGGAGTAGTAGTCTAGGAGTTATGTTAGTACCGATTCACATCGACTGTCACCTTTTCTCTTGCTCTAATATAAATGACCAAAATTGGAAGTACTCCAAAAGGTGAGCAAACCGACAGCTAACATCAAACTAAACGGAGAGAAACTCAAAGCCATCACACTAAAATCAGGAACACGACAAGGCTGTCCACTCTTTCGATACCTCTTCAATATAGTGCTTGAAGTTGTAGCAATAGCAATAAGAAAACATAAAGGGATCAAAGGGATTTGAATTGGAAAGGAAGAAGTTAAACTTTCATTATTTGCAGATGATATGATAGTGTACATAAGCAACCCCAAAAACTCCACCAAAGAACTCCTACAGCTGATAAACACATTTAGTAATGTGGCAGGATACAAGATCAACTCCAAAAAATCAGTCGCCCTCCTATACACAAAGGATATGGAAGCAGAGAGGGAAATCAGAGAAACATCACCTTTCACGATAGCCACAAACAGCATAAAATATCTTGGAGTAACTCTAAACAAGGAAGTGAAAGATCTATTTGACAAGAACTTTAAAGCATTGAAGAAAGAAATTGAAGAGGATACCAGAAAATGGAAGGATCTCCCTTGCTCTTGGATTGGGAGAATCAACATAGTAAAAATGGCAATTCTACAAAAGGCAATTTATAGATTCAATGCAATCCCCATCAAGGTCCCATCAAAATTCTTCACAGATCCGGAGAAGACAATAATCAACTTTATATGGAAAAACAAAAAAAAAAAACCCAGAATAGCTAAAACAATCCTATACAATAAAGGATCTTCTGGAGGCATTACCATCCCTGACTTCAAACTCTATTACAGAGCTACAGTAATGAAAACAGTGTGGTACTGGCATAAAAACAGAGAAGTTGACTAATGGAATCGCATAGAAGACCCGAATTTTAACCCACAAATATATGATCACCTGATTTTAGATAAAGGAGCTAAAAGTATACAATGGAAGAAAGAAAGCATCTTCAACAAATGGTGCTGGCACAACTGGATGTCAACCTGTAGAAGAATGAAAATAGACCCATATCTATCACCTTGCATAAAACTCAAGTCCAAATGGATCAAAGACCTCAATATCAGTCCAAACACACTGAACCTGATAGAAGAGAAATTGGGAAGTACCCTACGAAAGATGGGCACAGGAGATTGCTTCTTATGTATAACCCCAGCAGCACAGACACTAAGGGCAACATTGAAAAATGGGACCTACTAAAGCTGAGAAGATTCTGTAAAGCAAAGGACACTGTCACTAAGACAAAAAGGCAACCTATTGACTGGGAGAAGATCTTCACCAACCCCACAACAGACCAAGGTCTGATCTCCAAAATATATAGAGAACTCAAGAAACTAGACTTGAAAATGCTAATTAACCCAATTAAAAAATGGGGCACTGAACTGAACAGAGAATTCTCAAAAGAAGAAGTTCAAATGGCCAAAAGACATTTAAGTTCATGCTCAACCTCCTTAGCGATCAGGGAAATGCAAATCAAAACAACTTTGAGATATCATCTTACACCTGTCAGAATGGTTAAAATCAAAAACACCGATGATAGCTTTTGCTGGAGAGGCTGTGGAGACAGGGGTACCATCATCCATTGCTGGTGGGAATGCAAACTTGTGCAACCACTTTGGAAAGCAGTGTGGCGGTTTCTCAGGAAATTCGGGATCAACCTACCCCTGGACCCAGCAATACCAGTCTTGGGAATATACCCAAGAGATGCCCTAACATATGACAAAAGCATTTGTTCAACTATGTTCATAGCAGTATTATTTGTAATAGCCAGAACCTGGAAACAACCTAGATGTCCTTCACTAGAAGAATAGATTTAGAAAGTGTGGAATATATACACATTAGAGTACTACTCAGCGGTAAAAAACAATGACTTCTCGAATTTTGCATGCAAATGGATGGAAATAGAAAACACTATCCTGAGCGAGGTAACCCAGACCCAAAAAGATGAACATGGGATGTACTCACTCATAATTGGTTTCTAGCCTTAAATAAAGGTCACGGAGTGTATACCTGGTGAACCTAAAGAAGCTAAATAAGAAGGTGAACCCAAGGAAAATCAAATAGTTATCCTCTTGGCTATGGGAAGTAGACAAAATTGCCGGGGAGAAAATTGAGATCTTGGGGGTGGGGTGGGTTGGGGATAAGGGGAGACAGGGAGAGAAAAGCAAGAAGGGGAGGATTGGGGGAACTTGGGGAAACAGGTAGATTGGGATAAAGGAAGGTTGGATAGGGGAGCAGGGAAGCACATATCTTAGTTAAGGGAGCCACCTTAGGGTTGGCAAGAGACTTGAACCTAGAGTGGCACCCAGGAGCCCAACGCAAGGTCCCCAGTTAGTCCCTTGGGAAACTGAGGATAGGGAACCTGAAATGACCCTATCCTATAGCAATACTGACGAATACCTTGCATATCACCATAGAACCTTCATCTGGTGATGGATGGAGATAGAGACAGAGACCCACACTGGAGCACTGGACTGAGCTCCCAAGGTCCCAATGAGGATCAGATGGATGGAGAACACGAGCAAGGATGTCAGGACTACGAGGGGTGCACCCACCCACTGAGACAGTGGGGCTGATCTATTGGGAGCTCACCAAGGCCAGCTGGACTATGACTGAAGAAGCATGGGATAAAACCGGACTCTCTGATCATGCCGAACAATGAGTGCTGGACAAGAAGTCAAGGACAATGGCATGGGGTTTTGATCCTACTTCATGTTCTGGCTTGGTGGGAGCCTAGCCAGTATGGATGTTCACCTTCCTAGACATGGACAGAGGGGGGAGGACCTTGGACTTTCCACAGGGCAGGGAACCCTGACTGCTCTTTGGACTGGAGAGGGAGGGGGAGAGGAGTGGGGGGAGGGGGGAGAAGGGTGAGAGGAGGGGGAGGGAAATGGGAGGATGGGAGGAGGCGGAAACATTTTTTTCCTTTTCTCAATAAAAAAGTAAAAAAAAATTAAAAAAAATATTTTGGGGCATAAACTAGCCAGGCGGCTGGGAGCCATGTGGCAGGAATACAGCCCACAGCTCCTTCTACTCATTTGGACTTGAGTTTTGTGCATGGTGATAGACATGGATCTATTTTCTTTCTTCTACAGGTTGACATTAAGTTATGCCAGCACCACTTGTTAAAGATGCTTTCTTTCTTCCATTGTATAATTTTAGCTCCTTTGATCAAAATCAGGTGTTCATAGGTTTGTAGATTACTATCCAGTTCTTCAATCCGATTCCATTGGTCAACCTCTCTGTTTTTCTGCCAGTACCAAGGTGTTTTCATTACTGTATCTCTGTAATAGAGTTTGAAGTCAGGGATGATAATGCTGCAAGAAGTATTTTTATTCTATAGGATTGTTTTGGATATCCTGGGTTTTTTGTTTTTCCATATAAAGTTGAATATTGTTTTCTCAAGGTCTGTGAAGAATTTCGTTGGGGTTTTGATGGAGATTGCATTGAATCTATAGATTGCTTTTGGTAGAGTTGCCATTTTTACTATGTTGATCCTCCCAATCCAAGAGCATGAAAAAGCCTTCCATTTTCTGCTAGCTTCTTCTTTTTTTTTAAAAAAAAAACATTTATTTATTTATCATGTATACAATATTCTGTTTCTGTATATGTCTGCAGGTCAGAAGAGGGTACTAGACCCTATTACAGATGGTTGTGAACCACCATGTGGTTGCCAGGAATTAAAGTCAGGACCTTTGGAAGAGCAGGCAATGCTCTTAAGCACTGAGTCATCTCTCCAGCCCCTCTGGTATCTTTTTCAATTTCCTTCTTCAAAGACTTAAAGTGCTGTCAAACAGATCTTTCACTTTCTTTGTTAGAGTTATTGCAAGATACTTTATGCTATTGTGCTTATCGTAAAAGTTCATGCTTCTCTGATTTCCTTCTCTGCTTCTTTATCATTTGTGTATAGGAAGGCTACTGATTTTTTTTTTGAGTTGATCTTGTATCCTGCACATTATTAAAGGTGTTTATCAGCTGTAGGAGTTCTTTGGAAGAGTTTTTGGGGTCGATTATGTACACTATTATATCATCTGCAAATAAGGAAAGTTTGACTTCTTCCTTTCCAATTCGAATTTCCTTGATATCCTTATGTTGTCTTATTGCTAGAATTTCAAGCACTATATTGAAGAGGTATAGAGAGAGTGGACAGCCTTGTCTTGTTCCTTATTTTAGTAGAATGGCTTTGAATTTCTCTCCATTTAATTTGATGTTAGCTGTTGGCTTGCTGTATATAGCTTTTATTATATTTAGGTATGATCCTTGTATGCCTAATCTCTCCAAGACCTTTATCATAAAGGGGTGTTGAATTCTGTCTAAGACTATTTTACCATCTAATGAAATGATCATATTTTTTTCTTTCAGTTTATTTATATTATGGATTATATTGATAGATTTTCATATGTTGAACCAACCCTGCATCTCTGGGATGCAGCCTACTTGATCATAATGGATAAGTTTTTGGATGTGTTCTTGGATTCGGTTTGCCAGTATTTTATTGAGAATTTTTGCATCAATGTTTATGAGTGAGACTGGCCTTTAATTCTCTTTATTGGCTGATTTTTTTGTGTGGTTTTTGTATCGGGGTAACCGTAGCTTCATAAAAGAATTTTGGCAATGATTCTTCTGTTTCTATTTTGTGAAACACATTAAGGAGTATAGGTATTAGGTCTTCTTGGAAGTAGTGGTAGAATTCTGCATTGAAACCACCTGATCCTGGGCTTTTTTTGGTTGGGAGGTTTTTTATGACAGCTTTAATGCCTTGTGACTTACAAGTCTATTTAAATTGTTCACCTGGTCTTGATTTAATTTTGGTATATGGTACTTATCTATAAAATGTCCATTTCTTTTACATTTTCCAATTTTGTGGCATACAAGCTTTTGTGGTAAGATCTAATGATTCTCTGAATTCCCTTTGTGTCTGTGGTTATGTCCCTCTTTTCATTTCTGATCTTATTAATTTGCGTGTTCTCTCTCTCCTGTTTGATTAGTTTGGATAGGGGTTTGTCAATCTTGTTGATTTTCTCCAAGAACCAGCTTTTGGTTTCATTGATTCTTTGGATTTTTTCCTGCGTTTCTCTTTTGTTGATTTCAGCCCTCAGTTTGATTATTTCCAGTCTTCTACTCCTCCTGGGTGAATCTGCCTTTTTTTTTTTCTAGAGCTTTCAGGTGGGCTGTTAAGTCTCCAATGTGTGCTTTCTCTGTTTTCTTTAAGTGGGCAGTTAGTGCTATGAATTTTCCTCTTAGCACTGCTTTTATAGTGTCCCATAGGTTTGGGTATGATGTGTCTTTATTTTCATTGAATTCAAGGAAGACTTTAATTTTTTTCTTTATTTCTTCCTTGACTCAGGGGTGGTTCAGTAGTTGACTGTTCAATTTCCATGAGTTTGTAGGTTTTCTGGGGTTAGAAATGTTGTTGAATTCTAACTTTATTCCATGGTGATCCGATAGTCCACAGGTGGTTATTACGATTTCTTTGTATCTATGGATGTTTGCTTGGTTACCAATTATGTGACCAATTTTTGAGAAGGGTCCATACGATGCTGAGAAGAAGGTATATTCTTTCTTATTTGAATGGAATGTTCTATAGATGTCTGTTAAGTCCATTTGGTTCATTACTTCTGCTAGTTCTCTTATTTCTCTGTTAAGTTTCTGTCTGGTTTACCTGTCCATTGGTGATAGAGGAGTGTTGAAATCTCCTACTATTAGAATGTGGGGTTTGATGTGTGCTTTGAGTTCTAGTAATGTTTCTTTTACATATGTGGGTGCTTTTATATTAGGGGCATAGATATTCAGGATAAAGACTTCCTCCTGATGAATTGTTCTTGTTATGAGTATAAAGTGTCCATCTCCATCTCTTCTGTGATTTTAGTTTGAAATCAATCTTGTTAGATATTAGTATAGCCACACCTGCTTGTTTCTTTGGTCCATTCTTTGGTCCTTTTACCATCAAGGTAGTGTCTGTGTTTGAGTTTGAGGTGTGTTTCTTGTAGACAGCAGAATGTTGGATCCTGATCTCCTATCCATTCTTTCTTTTTTTTTTCTTATTTGAACTTTCTTTTTTTAATTTTTTTTTATTGAGAAAAGGAAAAAAAAAGTGTCCGCCTCCTCCCAGCCTCCCATTTCCCTCCCACTCCTCCCACCCTACTCCCTCTCCCCCCACTCCTCTCACCCTCCCTCTCCAGTCCAAATAGCAGACAGGTTTCCCTGCCCTGTGGAACGTCCAAGGTCCTCCACCCTCTGTCCATGTCTAGGAAGGTGAACATCCAAACTGGCTAGGCTCCCACAAAGCCAGAACACGAAGTAGGATCAAAACCCCGTGCCATCGTCCTTGGCTTCTCATCAGCCCTCATTGTTCACCATATTCAGAGTCCGGTTTTATCCCATGCTTTTTCAGTGACAGTCCAGCTGGCCTTGGTGAGCTCCCAATAGCTCAGCCCCACTGTTTCAGTGGGAGGGTGCACCCGTCGTGGTCCTGGGGAGAAAATTGGGATCTTGGGGGTGGGGTGGGATGGGGGTAAGGGGGATGTAGAGAGAAAAGGGAGAAGGGGGGGATGGGGGGAACTTGGGGAAACAGGATGATTGGGATAAAGGAAGGTTGGATAGGGGAGCATGGAAGCACAATTCTTAGTTAAGGGAGCCACCTAAGGGTTGGCAAGAGACTTGAACCTAGAGTGGGTCCCAGGAGCCCAAGGCGATGTCCCCAGTTAGTTCCTTGGGCAGATGAGGATAGGGAACCTGAAATGACCCTATCCTATAGCAATACTGATGAATATCTTGCATATCACCATAGAACCTTCATCTGGTGATGGATGGAGATAGAGACAGAGACCCACACTGGAGCACTGGACTGACCTCCCAAGGTACAAATGAGGAGCAGAAGGAGGGAGAACCTTTCCATTCTCTTAACCTGTGCTTTTTTATAGGTGAATTGAGTCCATTGATATTAAGTGATATTAATGACCAGTAGTTGTTAACTCCGGTTATTATTATTATTATTATTATTATTATTATTATTATTATTATTGGTAGAGTTTGTGTGTATTTCTTCTTTGAGTTGTACTGGTGGAGGGTTGCCAGATGCTTGAGTTATTATGGGTGTTATTGGCTTCTTTTTTTGTGATTTACTTTCTAGTATTTTTTGTAAGGCTGGGTTTGTGGCAACGTATTGTTTAAATCTGTTTTTGTCCTGGCATAAATTGTTTTCTCTATCGTTGTTGAATGCAAGCTTTGTTGGGTATAGTAGTCTGGTCTTCCATCCATGTTCTCTTAGTGTCTGCAGCACATCGATCCAAGACCTTCTGGCTTTCATGGTTTCCATTGAGAAGTCAGGTGTAATTCTGATAGGTTTAGCTTTATATGTTACTTGACCTTTTTTCCTTTGCCTCTCTTAATATCTGTTCTTTAGTCTGTATGTTTTGGGTTTTGATTATGTGGCATGGGGATGCTTTCTTTTGATCCAGTCAATTTGGTGTTCTGTATGCTTCTTGTACCTTCATAGGAATATACTTCTTTAAGTTGGAAAAGTTTTCTTCTATAATTTTGTTGAACAAATTTTCTGGGCCTTTGAGCTGTAATTCTTCTGCTGCTGCTACCCCTATTATTCTTAGGTTTGGTCTTTTCATGGTGTACCAGATTTCCTGAATGTTTTCTGTTAATAATTTGTTGGATTTGTTTTGCTCTTTAATCAGTGAGTTTATTTCCTCTATAGTATCTTCAGTGTCTGAGATTCTTTCTTCTACCTCTTGTATTCTGTTGGTAATACTTGTCTCTGTAGTTCCTGTTCATTTACCCAGATTTTCCATATCCAGCCTTCCCTCAGTTTGTGTTTTCTTCATTAGCTCCATTTCATTCTTCAAATCTTGAACCGTTTCCCTTACCTGTTTGATTGCTCTCTCTTGTTTCTCTTGTTTTACTTGGTTATCTTTGAGAGATTTATTCATTTCCTCTACCTTTTTGTTTGTCATCTCTATTTCTTTATGTCAGTTTTTCACCTCCTGTTTAAGGTCCTCTATTATTTTCATATAGTTCCATTTAAAGTCGATTTCTTCTATTTCTTCTGGAGTAGAGTGTTTAATTCTTCTTGTTTGGGATCCCTGGATTCTAGTGATGTCATATTGCCTTTCAGGTTGTTGGAGGAATTCTTGCATTGGCGCCTGCTCATCTCTTCCTTCAAATGGAGCCAGTAGAGGCCTGGTGTCTTGGTCTAGTCTTTGCTGTGACTGACTCTCTGGGTGGATCACCTCAGTGTAGGAGCAGGGACTGTTCCTGTTTGGATGGAACTCCTCAGCCCTGAAAAAGGGATGCCTGATATCTCCCTCTGGGTGGATCAATCATCAGGATAAAACTCCTCAGCACTGAAACAGGGATGACTGGTAGCCCAAGGACACTGCGGGCAAAAGGGCGAATGTGGGGTCAGAGCACGGTCAAGTAGAACACAGGAGACTCTGTATCACAAGCTGAAGGTGCCCACACTCTCTTGCAGGGATCTTTAGGCCTGCTTGGCAGGCAGACACTCACCCCTCTGGGTAGGTAACATTAGTGCAGGAGCAGGAAACTGTTCCTGAGCCAAGGACCTTGCAGACAACAGGGTAGGCTTGGGGGAGGCTGGGTCTTGTGCAACAAAGTCACCTCTGAAGCAGGATCTGGGGGGGTTGGTTGTGCTCTCTTCCGGGACAGGCCACCCCAGGATAGTACACACTCACTGGTCCAGATGGAACTCCTCAGCACTGAAACAGGGACGCTTGTTAGAACAAGTGCCAATATCTTTTAGAAGCTGTTGTTTTTTCCTCAGCATTCGCACAATTCGAAGAGAGCATAATAGCATACAGTATCAAGATTCTCTGTGTATTTTCCATCTTTATGTGGCTTTACTTTAACCTGTATTTCTTTTATTTTTACTTTTTAACGTTTGGATTTTTGAGACAGGTTCTCTGTTTATCTTTGTCCTGGTTCTCCCTCTGTAGACCAGGCTATCTTTGAACTCACAGAGATCTGTCTGTCTCTGCCTCCCCAGTGCTGGGATTAGAGGTGTCTGCCACCACACCTTGAATTTAAAGAGGTCTGTCTGCCTCTGCCTCCCATGCTTTCAGATTAAAGGCATGTGCTATCACACCTTGAACTAACAGAGATCTGTCTGCCTCTGCCTCCCAGGCATTGGGGTTAAAGGTGTGTACCACCACACACAAATTCTTTCTTTCTTTCTTTCTTTCTTTCTTTCTTTCTTTCTTTCTTTCTTTCTTTCTTTCTTTCTTTCTTTCTGACTTTAAACTTTAGCCTGCACATATTTTTAACACATAGTAAACCATTTAGAGTTATTCTTTTTTTGTTTGTTTGTTTTGTTTTGTTTTTTCTAGACAGGGTTTCTCTGTATTTTTTTTTTTTTGTGCCTGTCCCAGAACTAGCTCTTGTATACCAGGCTGGCCTCGAACTCCCAGAGATCTGCCTTCCTCTGCCTCCCGAGTGCTGGGATTGAAGGCGGGTGCCACCACCGCCCGGCTAGAGGTTTTCTTCATCTTTGAATCTATCTTTACTATATATCGCTCTCTTTTTCTGAACACATGAGCCTTTAATTTACTAAGCAATATGGGTAGGATTAAAGCCATGGCTTTGATGGCTGGATTCAGCCCATTCCTTAGCTTTGTGTGATTCCAGCCTCATGGCAGATGTACCTGCTGTAGCCATATTATTGCCACAACTCTATGGGATTTCAAGGTCCCTGCTAGCAAGCAAGCTGCAGCATTCTGCTCACAGACTAGACTCAAATGTTTTGTAGTTTGACTGCCTGCCTAAAAGAGTCAGAGTTTGCCCAGGCAGGCCAGCCCATGAAGCCGGCATTTTAAAATGGCACAGCTTTTTTCCTGCTATGGCTGAAAACCAAAAAGCGTGCATTCAGCTTTTCATCAACACTGTTTAAGTGTTTCGTGGCAGGACCTCTTAAAAGAGCTGCAGGGTTTTTCAGCTAAAGCTGAGTCAGGAAACCTCTCTTAGATGAAAGTGCTTGCTTGCCTCTAGCAAGCAGAGCAGACCTGAGAAATTGCTGCTACCAAGAAAACATGGTTTATTCTATTCTTTCCCAAGATTTCTCAGGCTTTCTCTGGATGCAGTTATCCATGTTGGGTGCCATTCTGTAACGTTTTCTTCTTGGCCAAAACTGGCCTTTGTGCAAAGAAATGCCCATGGTTCAACCACTGACAGGAAATAATATCCAGAAATGGATAAACAGGACTGTCAAATCTTGCCAAGACAGGGTAAGACAGTTTTGAAAATTTTCTTGCCTTTGAGAATGATCTGTCAGTTATTCTAGGCCATAGTCAAAGTTGGTTGCTTCAACATTGCAAAATGAAACTTTGGGTGATTGCAAGGGAGCTAATTGTCTCTGTCATATATTGCTCACTTTGGAAGCTACTTGATTGTACTTCCTGCCTGTTCAAGTAATATTATCTCCCTTCTCATGCCTTTGATTGGGTTGAAGATTAGATAGTCATAATTACTATCCTATTATGATCTAGCCAAGCCATTTCCCATATAAGACTTAGTTTGCATAGGATAGAATGTTTATTAAAACATTTAGCATATGTTCCTTGCTTAATATTGTTTATGGTGATTGTAATTCTAATATTATAGTTAATATCTCTTCGTAATGTATATTGTTTTATATTGGGTTTAGAACTATATTACTTAAACAAAATGGGTAGGTGCTGCGGGAGCTCCTCCAGCTCCTTCACCCAATAGACTTTAAGATACCAGCTCACTTGGGCTTGGTCTCATTTGCTTTCAAAAAATAGGGGTAGCCCTGTGCTCACTCTGTCTTGCTTCTGGCTCCACTTCCAGCTACTAGACTCCTTTGCTGACCACACAGAGGGCTGTTGTCTGGGACGATGATCTGTAAGAATTTTTTTCCCTTTAAATAAATAACCATTTTATTAATCATAATTCCAAACTGGTGTGGTATTGTTTGTGACTTATGCCTACACTTAACTATCAGGGAAATGCAAATCAAAATGACTCTGAGATACCATCTTACACCTGTCAGAATAGTTAAGATCAAAAACAACAAAGATAGCATATGCTGGAGATGATGTGGAGTAAAGAGAACACTCATTGATTGCTGCTGGGAATGCAAACTTGTGCAACCACTTTAGAAATCAGTGTGGCAGCACTGAGGCCGAATCCTGAGGGGCACCAGGTGGGTGGGAGCTCCTTTGTTTCAATAGCCTGCCTGCAGCAAGCAAGGTAGGTGCTTTGTTCATGAGCTACCCAACCAGCATGGAGATCTGATCTCTTCAATAGAAGAATGGATGAAGAAAGTGTGGAATATATACACATTAGATTACTACTCAGTGGTAAAAAACAATGACTTCTCGAATTGTGCATGCAAATGGATGGAAATAAAAAACACTATCCTGAGTGAGGTAAGCCAGACCCAAAAAGAGGAACATGGGATGTACTCGCTCATAATTGGTTTCTAGCCACAAATAATGGTCATTGAGTCTATAATCTGTGATCCTAAAGAAGCTAAATTAGAAGGTGAACCCAAAGAAAAACAGATAGTTGTTATCCTGGGTATGGGAAGTAGACAAGATTGCCGGGCAAAAAATTGGGAACTTGGGGGGTGGGGTGGGACAGGGGTAAGGAGAGATGGGAAGAGAAAAGTAAAAAGGGGAGAATGGGGGGAACTTGGGAAAACGGGATGATTGGGAGAAAGGAAGGTTGGATAGAGGAGCAGGGAATCACCGAACTTAATTAAGGGAGCCATCTTAGGGTTGGCAAGAGACTTGAACCTAGAGGGGCTCCCAGGTGCCCAGGGCGATGTCCCCAGTTAGTTCCTTGGGCAGTTGAGGATAGGCAACCTGAAATGACCCCATCCTATAGCCATACTGATGAATATCTTGCATATCACCATAGAATCTTCATCTGGCGATGGATGGAGATAGAGACAGAGACCACACTGGAGCATGAGACTGAGCTCCCAAGGCCCCAATGAAGAGCAGAAGGAGGGAGAACATGAGCAAGGAAGTCAGGACCACAAGGGGTGCACCCACCCAGTGAGACAGTGGGGCTGATCTATTGGGAGCTCACCAAGGCCAGCTGGACTGATGGAGGTGGGTCTTGTATCTTATCTGTTGCTTTCATTGGTTAATAATAAAGGAACTGCCTCGGCCCTCATAGGACAGAAAATTAGGTAGGCGGAGTAGACAGAAGAAATGCTGGGAAAAAGAAGCTGAGTCAAGGAGTCGCCATGATTCTCCCACTCCAGACAGACGCAGGTTAAGATTCTCCCTGGTAAGTCACCTCGTGGGCTACACAGAATATTAGAAATGGGTTAGAACAATATGTAAGAGCTAGCCAATAAGAAACTGGAACTAGCCGGGCCAGGCAGTGTTTAAAAAAAATACAGTTTCCGTGTAATTATTTCGAGGCATAACCTAGCCATGCGGGCAGCCGGGTGCTGGGGACGCAGCCCCTCCGCACCTAATTCAACACTGGACTGTGACTAAAAAAGCATGGGATGAAACCGGACTCTTTGAACATGGTGGGCAATGAGGGCTGATGAGAAGCCAAGGACAATGGCACTGGGTTTTGATCCTACTTCATGTTCTGGCTACATGGAAGCCTAGCCAGTATAAATGTTCACCTTCCTAGACCTGGATGCAGGGGGGAGGACACTGGACTTTCCACAGGGCAGGGAACCCTGACTGCCCTTCAGACTGGAGAGGGAGGGGGAGAGGAGTGGGGAGAGGAGGAGAAGAGTGGGAGGAGGGGGAGGGAAATGGGAGGCTGGGAGGAGGCGGGAATTTCTTTTTTTTTCTCTTTCAAAAAAAAAAGGAAAGAAATTAAAGAAGATACCAGAAAACAGACCATTCTCCCATGCTCTTGGATAGGAACGATCAGAGTAGTGAAAATGTCAGTTCTACCAAAACCAATCTATAGATTCAATGCAATCCGCATCAAAATCACAGCACAATTCTTCACAGAACTTGAAAGAACAATAATCAATTTTATATAAAAAAAAATCCCTGGATAGCCAAAACAAACCTATAGAATAAAGGAACTTCCAGAGGCTTTATTATCTCTGCCATTATGTTCTATTACATAGATACAGTAATCAAAACAGCTTGGTATTGGCATAAAAACAGAGACGTTGACCAATGGAATTGCATTGAAAAACCAGATATTATCCCACAAACTCTGAACACCTGATTTTTGACAAAGGAGCTAAAATAATCAATGGGAAAAGAAAACATCTTCAACACATGGTGCTGGCATAACTGGATGTCAACCTGTAGAAGAATGAAAATTGATGTGGGAGTGATTTCTTATTAATAAAGAAACTGCCTAGGCCCTTTGATAGGCCCACCCTTAGGTGGGTGGAGAAAACAGAAGAGAATTCTGGGAGAAAGCAGCTTAGTGAGAGAGTCGCCATGATGCTCCCACTCCAGACAGACGCAGGTTAAGATCCTCCCTGGTAAGCTAACTCGTGGGCTACACAAAATATTAAAAATGGGTTAAAACAATATGTAAGAGCTAGCCAATAAGAAGCTGAAACTAGCCGGGCCAGGCAGTGTTTGAAAGAATACAGTTTCCGTGTAATTATTTCTGGGTATAAGCTAGCCATGCGGGCGGCCGGGTGCCGGGGACGCAGGCCTGCCGCCGCTCCTAATTCAACAGATGGCGCCCAACGGGGGCTCGAACCCACGACCCTGAGAAATGACGGCCAGGCAGGTTTGAAAGAAACAGTCTAATTATTTCTGGGTATAAGCTAGCCATGCGGGCGGCCGGGTGCCGGGGACGCAGGCCTGCCGCCGCTCCTAATTCAACAGAAAATAGATCCATATTTATCACCATGCACAAAACTCACGTCAACATAGTTGAAGACCTCAATGTAAATCTGACCACACTGAACCTGATAGAAGAGAAAGTGGAAAGTAGGCTTCAATGCATGGGCACAGGAGACCACTTCGTAAATATAACTCCAGTATCACAGACAATAACAGCAACAATAAATAAATGGGAGCTCCTGAAACTGAGAAGCTTCTGTAAAGCAAAGGACACAGTCAATAAGATAAAAAGGCAGGCTATTGAATGGGAAAAGATCTTCACCAACCCCACATCAGACAAAGGAATGATCTCCAAAATATATAAAGAACTCAAGAAATTAGACACTAAAATTCCAAATAACCCAATTAAAAAAGGTTGTACTGAACTAAACAGAGAATTCTAAACAGAAGAATTTCAAATACCCAAAAGATATTTAAGGACATTTTCAAGTTCCTTAGCTATCAGGGAAATGCAAATCAAAACAACTCTGAGATACCATCTTACACCTGTCAGAATGGCTAAGATCAAAAAGAACAATGATAAACTATGCTGGAGAGGATGTAGAGTAAGGGGAACATTCATTCATTGCGGGTTGGAATGCAACCATGTGCAACCAATTTGGAAATCTGTACAGCGTTTTCTCAGAAAATTTGGGATCAACTTACCTGTACCCAAACTTATGGGACACTATGAAGGCAGTGCTAAAAGGAAAGTTCATAGCATATATAGATCCACCTTGAAAGGGGAAATAGACAAGATCTCCTGACAAAATTGGCACCATAGGGGTGGACAGAGAAGGGATATCAGGAGGGGAATAAGAGGAGAGAAGGGGGGGGGAGAAGAACGTGAGGGAATGAACACTCCTTGAGTGACCCCAAACCTATTGCTTTTTGTAATAAATACTTTAGAAACATTCTCTATTCCTCTGAGTGATTTCTCCAGCAACCCAAACCTATTTCTAATGTCCACCTCTGCATTACTATGTCCCAACTCACAACTCAAGAAAAGATTCCCTGCTCTACCAGAAGCCTCACTGGTTGCCATTAGTCCAAGTAAGCCACCTGCCCTCTAACACTCTCTTCCTTTATCTGTGCCCATCCACCATATTTCAGTCTTCTGCCCACGTCTTCACCATGTCCCAGTCACCAATTCAGCTAGAGATGCCCTACTCTTCCAGAGACCAAGCTGGCCACCAGAAGTCCAGGTAGCCTGCCTGCCTGGGAGGCTTTCTGCATTCCCTAACTGCATCCCACCCTATCCGCAAACTTGATTCCCTCTGATTCACTGTATCCTAGCCCACAACTTGTTCAGAGACTCCCTGTGACTAAGCAGGCAGGGTCCCAGATAAGTGCCTGCCTGCATTCTTTCCCCACTCTCTTTGTGACTCCAGAGTCTTTCTCCAATCTCCCACCCCACATTGCTTTGTCCCGGCCCCCATCAGAGGCACAGACCTGGCGTGATAATAGGCCATGCTAGCCACCATACGTCCAGGTAGGTCATCCACCTGTGGACTTCCACCACTCTTGGTGCCCTCTATATCCAGTGTCCCCAGTCCTCCTTGTTGCCATGTCCCAGGGCTCACCCTGTGTAGAGAGTCCCTGCTCCACCAGATGGTACAATGGCTAAGACACTTCCAGACACCAAATAATATGAAGACCCACTCGGTGACAGCAGGCAACATTACTAGAAGAACAGAGAAGAAACAGAAACCAATGAACAAGACACCTACTCAATAAATGTAAACACAGAAATTGGCACCTAGACATATATTTACCCCAAACAGATGCCTAAATGTCAGCCTAAGAAAAAATTCAACAAGTGGTAATCTGTCACCACTAGGGCATAGTTATTTGACTACAGCAAGCCTTGAATATTCCAATATAACTGAAAGAAAATCAAAAGATTTTTAAATTAACTTTATGAAGATGATTGAGGTTCTGAAAGAAGAAATGAATAAATTCCATAAAAGATAATTGAGGAAAAATAAACAAAAAAATGAAGGACATGAATAAATTCATTAATGAAAGCCTGGAAAAAAAAACAAATAATTGAAGGGAATGAATAAAATTGTTGAAGATCTTAAACTAGTACTGGAAACAATAAAGAAAACACAACCATTGAGGATTCTGGAAGTGACGAATTTTGGTAAGGTAATAGGAACTACAAACCCAAGCATCATCAACAGAAAATAAGAGATGTAAGAGTTAGAATAGAGTACATTGGTCATAGATAATGGTAAATGCAAATAGTATCTGACATTACACAGCTAAGAAATCTGAAACACTATGAAAATACCAAACATAGGAATAATTGGAATAGAAGAAGAATCCCATACCAAAGGTCCATAAAATATTGTCAATGAAATCATAAAAGAAAAAATTCCTAACCAAAGGGATGAGATGCCTATTTATGTAAAAGAAGCTTACAGAAGAACCAAAGAGATTGAAACATCAAAGAAAGGTCCGTTGCCACATTATAATCAAAACATAGGGCTGGAAAAATGGCTCAGCCATTAAAGGCTAGGCTCACAACCAAATATAATAAAACACAAACATGCAGAGTAAAGAATAGTAAAGGCATCAAGGGAAATGGACCAAGTAATGTATAAAGTTATACCTATCAGACAAACATCTGACTTCTCAGCAGAAACTCGAAAAGCCAGAACAGTCAGACATATGTCCTCTAGTCTCTAAGAGACCACAGATGTCAGCCCAGAATACTATACCCAGCAAAACATTCAACCATCATAGAAGGAGAAAACAAGATATTCCATGGTAAAGTCAAATTAAATAATATCTACCCACAAATTCAGTCCTACAAAAGGTACTAGAAGGAAAACATGAACCAAATGAGGTAAGCTACACCCATGAAAACACAGGAAATAAATATCACACCAGCAAAACCAAAAGAAGGGAAGCATACCCACACACACCCCCATGCACTCACCACCATCATGACCAACAAAACCCAGAAAGTAACAGTTATTGGTTATTGATATCTCTCAATAGCAATGAATTCAACATCCCACTAAAAAGTTGCAGACTGAGAGAAAGCCTGGAGACCTGGGCCAGAACCAAGTAAAAGTGACCAAAAGAACATGTCAATGAAATGTTTCCTAAGGATATTGTGCTACACTTGTAGACTGGAGACCTATAATCATAATAAAAGAGACTTTATCCAGCAACAAATAGGCACATAACTTCTCCATTCCAAAATCTGCCTTGGTAATGGTGATTATCCCAGTAGTAAAACTATTATTATTATCTTAGTAATAAAACTACTAAATACCCCTTTACATCTAAATGTCATATATATTTTTTGCACTGTTTAATTTTTCCCCTGAAGATCTCTTTTCTGTTCTCATGCTTCATTTTCTAGTGTTATGACCTACACCACATAACCACACATATGTATACAAATACATAAAAATTAAGTCTATAGATACATATGAGGGAAACATATTTTCTCTTTCTAAATATATGTCTCTTCACCTAATATACATCCTCCAGTTTTATTCATTTTCCTTCAAATGACACAATTTCAGCATTATTTTTGGACAAATAAAAATCTATGGTGTATATATATATATATATATATATATATATATATATATATATATATACTACATTTTATCTATTAGCCTCATAATGGAAATAAATAGTTCCATTTAATTATTGTGAATATCACAGCAATAAATATGAATTGCAAGTGTATCAGTAGTAAGACTTAGGGTCTTTCGAGGATTTGTCCTGGAGTATTATAGCTAGGTCTTGTAATAACTCTATTTTTATTTTTTGAAAACCTATCTGCTGATTTATGCAGTGTGTAACCAGTTTACATTCCAACAATGATGTAAACAATGATGTAAAATAAAGTCAAATTTTCCCTATTTATAGGTAATATAATCTGTCCTTCAAAGTCTGCATCAGTGAGCTCATATATAGACGTTTTCCACAAAGAAGTTTGATATAAAATCAACATTTAAAGAGCAGAAACTTTCTTATGTTTCAACAAAAAATGTGCTAAGAAATTAATTAATTAAGTAAGTAATTAATTAAAAGTCAATTCGTAATATCATTTAAAAAATAATAGGTGTTGGGAGATAGTTAAGTGGATAAAGCAAAGCACTTGTCACACATATGCGCAAGAGTTCAGATCTCCTGTACTCAAATAAATGGTAAATGTTTCTGCTTAACTATACACCAGGGAGTTGAAGACCAGTGATCCCAAGGGGCAGGCTGATTATCTAGACAAGTCAAGCTGTGATTTAGTAAATAAAGTGTAGATTCCTCAAAGACACCCAACTACAACATATGTTTACTACATGCGCATACGCATGTACAGGCATTCACGTGTCAACCTACATGTATGAAAACACTACATCCATGCCCATAACACACACATACACCTCCACAAACACAAGGTGGTGGTAGAGCAACATAAGTATAGAGGGAAAACTAAGTCAGTCTCTCTGGGATGGTGTATTCTTGTTCCCAGAAGATCCTGCCAGGAAAATACCAGGAAGGCACATTGTTGGGTGTCTACACAGGACCAATAGGAAAGAAAGGACTCAGGGGCCCTAGATAAAAATCTATGTTAGCATTTGTTTAACTGACTTCTCACCCCAAGATTCTCTTGGCCCAAATGCATAAAGCTGTTGATGGAGGCTGCTTGTTCATTTCCCAGCCACTCAGACTCCCAAATCAACCACATAGAAATCTATATTAATTGCAATACTGTTTGGCAAATAGCTTAAGCATATTTCTGGCTAACTCTTTCATCTTAAAATATCCCATTTCTATTCATTTGTGTATGGCAATGTGGCTGTGGATTACCAGCAAGATTTCAAAACATCTGTCTCTGGCAGCAGCCACATGGCTTCTCACTGTCTCTGCCTGTTCTCTTTCTATATCTTTTCTAGCCTGGCTATATTCTGTTAAACCACTGGCCCAAAGAAGATTCTTTATTAACCAATGGCAGTAAAACATATTCATAGCATTCAGAGGGGAATCCCACATCATAAAATTATTAATTTTGCATTCTTGAAGAATTGGTCTTCTGTCTTTCCAGGATATCCAATTGTTTGTTCATGCCAGGAAATGAACTTGGTGGTCGCCTAGACAACAATGGTTAGTCCCATTACACAATAAACTCAACGTGATTCAATAAAAGCACATTTATGAAAGTGCTGTAGTGAAACTCATTTCTTTGTGTGCTGACAGAATGAATAAAATAAAAAAGTTTTAAGAAAGACTGTAATTACTGAATTCAATGCTACAAAAATACTATTCAATCAGTTATTTTCATTATTAAGTTTATTATAGGTAACCTGGAGATGTGGAAGATAGAGGAGAGAAGGTGGAAGATGAGAACATGAGGTATTTGGATGGCCGAGTTGGGGAAGCGATGGAGAGGGAGAACAATGAAAGACATATTTTGATAAAAGGGCCCATTATGGGGTTAGGGAGAAACCTGATTCCAGGGAGTCTCAGGAATCCACAAGGAAGACTCCAGCTCATATTCCTTGCACTAGTAGAGAGGGTGTCTGAACTGGTCTTCTCCTATAATCAGGTTGGTGACAACCATAACTGTCGACATAGAATCTTCATCCAGTAACAGATGGAAGTAGATGCAGAGATCTACAGCCAAGCATTGGGCTTGGCTTCAGGAATCCAGTTGAAGAGAGGGAGGAGAGATTATATTAGCAAGTGTGTAGTGTGTGTGTGTGTGTGTGTGTTCAAGATCATAATGGAGAAACCCAGAGAAACACCTGTCCTGAGCTCATGGGAGCTCACAGACTCCAGACTAACATCTAGGGAGAATGCATGGGACCAAACTAGGCCCTCTGCACCACTGTGGGTGACAGTACTGACAACAGTGTAGATTGCTCTGTTTGTGGGGCCCCTAGTAGTGGTACCAGAATCTATCCCTGATACATGAACTGTTTTGTTGTTGTTGTTGTTGTTCATCCCATTTCCTAGGTGGGATGGCTCGGTCAGCTTTGATGCAAGGGAGGAGTTT
The DNA here is from genome assembly GCA_963919705.1 of Alexandromys oeconomus. NCBI lineage: Eukaryota > Metazoa > Chordata > Mammalia > Rodentia > Cricetidae > Alexandromys > Alexandromys oeconomus. The sequence goes on from CAWTZB010000238.1 coordinate 85,802, forward strand.
GTTCCTGACTCAACTTGAAATGACTTACTTTCTTGACTACACATGGAAGGCCTCACCCTTTCATAAAAAAGGATGCAGGTTGAGGGGTGGGTAGAGTTAAAAGGACATGTGTAGAGAGAATAGGAGTAGAGGAGGGAGGGGAAACTTTGGTTAGTATGTAAAATACATTTAAAAATTTAATTTAAAAAGTATGTGTATGAAAGTACTATAGTGAAATTCATTTCTTTAATACTGAAAACTGAATATAATATAAACACTTTAGAAAGGAATATTGATTACTGAGTTAAATGCTACAAAAACTGTCCCATTCAATTAGTTGCTTTTATTATTAAATTTGATGTACATAGCTGTTCTTGTATTTGAACAACTTTATCAAAGTGAAAAATTGAAATTTCTTTTAAATATTAGAGCAGTCATTCACATAAGTATAAACTACTCTATTTACCTTTGTGATATTATCTGAACTAAACATAGTCACTGTAACTTAAATTTAGAAAGCTATTTCTTGCTGACCTTAAAAATGCCAATCTAATTCTTAAGAATTATAGATTATCTGAGTTGATATTCATATTTCCTGTCCATTGTGCCTACACCAAGTTCTTCATACCTAGAAGGGTTATGCTGCTATGCAAATCCGAAGTTTTCAAGGACCTCAAGGAACCAACAAAAAAATCAGGTAAATGATTCCAAGGTATAATAGTTATGCTATGTGCTAGTATTAAGATAAATACAATGAGCTGTAAATTTATGTGAGGAATCATTTTATCCCAGATTGTAGGAAAAGAATAGGTTTCCTGGAGACAGATACCTTACAAAATAAGATTAGTGAGATGAATTGGAGTTAACCAAAGGGAGTGATGAAGTTTTCAAAAATTCCAAGGACAAAGCATGTGCCTAATCACTAAGGCAATGACTCAGGTAGATAATAAGGTGATAGAAAAGTGACCAAATGCTTCTGAAGATTTATTGTCTGTGTATCCAAAGGGAGGCAGAAATACTTCACAAAAATCAGAAATATAGCACTGATGTAAATAAACAAAAGCCTTCCATCCAACAAGAACAAAAAGTGCTCAAAGTAAAATTCGAAAAAGTGCAACAAGCAAAGCAAGTTTCTCCATCTGTAAGATCACATCTTCAATTGTATCCTCAAATTTACACTTTCCAGTATGTCAACCGCTATATAAATGTGATGTTGCAAAGAAGACTAAGGGTTTTAAAAATCATTTGTACTACTATACTTCAGCTGCAATGTAAGAATAAAAGTGAATGGCCTATACGTAGCCACTAATATGAGCCATTAGCCATATTGTATCTCCAGGGGAATTATATGATCTTCCAAAACAATCCAAATATGTAAATGTTATACCACCCAACATGTAAACCAAGACAAGGCAATTGTTTAAAGCCACAGGGGCTACAGTAGGGAGTCCATCTGTGTCTGTGTTCTGAATCTGTGAACTTAAAAGCAGATAAAAGGACTTCAAAAAACAATTTGCATTTGTACTATGAGGCAATTATTTTTCTTGTCCTCATTCTCTGAACATAAAAATAGCACTTCAATAAGTACTATTAAGAAGTCTAGAGATGTATTTCAGGATACAGGAAGATGTTCAAGTAAGTTGTCTGCCAGGCAAATTTTGGGAGCATGGTGGGGTGGAGGGAAGAGGAGAGGGGGAGAGAGAAGGGAGAAGCAGAGGGTTGGGAGAGCTTGGGGGAGTGGGATGGTTGAGATGGAGGAAGGACAGATATGGGAGCAGGGAAGAAGATATTTTAATTAAGGGAGGCATTGTGGGGCTGGCAACAGGCTTGACTCTAGATGTCCACAGGGATGTCCCCAGCTAAGACCCTGGTTAGTGGAGGACAGGGTACCTGAACTGGCCTTGTCCAGTAGTCAGACTGATGACTATCTTGAATATTACTATAGAAGCTTCATCCAGCGACAAATGGAGATAGAGACAGAGACCCACATGGGAGTACTGGACTGAGCTTCCAAGGTCCAGTTGAAGAGCAGAAGGAGGGAGAATATGAGTAAGGAAGTCAGGACCACGAGGGGTTTGATCCACCCACTGAGACAGGGTGCCTGAACTAATGGGAGCTCACCAAAGCCAGCTGGACTGGGACTGAATGGGCATGGGATCAAACTGGCCCTTCAGAATGTGACTGACAATAGGGGCAGAGTGAGAAGCCAATGATAATGGCACTGGGATTTGTCTCTACTGCATGTACTGACGTTTTGGGATCCTAATCAGTTTGGATGCAAAGCTTCCTAAGCCTAGATGGAGTGGGGAGGTACTTGGACTTCCCATAGGGCAGGGTACCCTGCCATCTCTTAGGACTGGAAGGGGAGGGGATAGGATGATTGGGAGAGCGGGAGGGAAGTGGGAAGAGTGGAGGACGTAGAGATTTTGATTCCTATTATTTATAAAGTATTAAAAAATTATCAGAGAAAAAAAAAAGAAGAAATTCCATGCAATCTGTGCGGGTATCTCTAGCCTGAACCAGCCATCTCCTGTAACCCTACAAGGGCTAAAGTGGAAGGACACCCCTTGAGACACCATCCCAGCCACAAAACTTTCAGCCTACTGCTTGTCCTACCTTCAGAGTGTTTTGAGGCTCGAGCCTGGCAGAATCATCATCAAAGAGATCAGAGACACTTCATTCAGCAACTGGCTAGAGCAGATGCAGTCCCACAGCCAAACATTAGGTTGAGCTCAGGGAGTCCTACAGAGGAGGGATGGAAGGATCGGAGGAACCAGAGGGGTCAGGGAGGGCAAGAAAGCATGGACAACAGAATCAACTGATTAGGACTCTTGGGAACTAGCAGAATCAGGGAGCATGTAGAGGTCTGACCTAGGTCCTCAGCATGTATGTTATAGCTGAGTAGCTTGGTGTACTTGTGGGGTTCCTAACAGTGGAACCCGGGCCTATCTCTGACTTTTGCTTGCTTGTGTGACCCTTCTCCTCCTACTGGATTTTCTTGTGCAATAGCGCTGTGGTAATATGTGCCTGGTCTTACTGTAGCTTGTTATGATGTATGGGCTCGATGTCCCTGGGGGGCTGCTCTTTTCTGAACGGAGGCAGAAAGGGGTGAAATTGGGGGAGAGGAGAGTTGGGGTGAGACTGGAAAGAGGGCTGAGAGTGGAGGGAAAAGGGCTGAGAATAGAGGGAAGGAAGGAGAACTTGGGTTAGGATTTAATACATAAGAGAATTATAATTAAAAAACAAATAAAACATGTTGGTCGTGATAGTTTTAGGTCAAGTCTTAGATGTGTATATTTTAATGTTTAGAATCAACATAAGAGATAATAAAAAATCATAAGTGGTTGTTTGCTGTATTTCATAATTTTGTACATTTATATTCACTCTCAATTATTTCAGGATACATAATCCAAAGTCAAAGATAAATTCTCACTCCAATGTGAAACTCCTTAGATATATTTTATAAATTTAAGATGCTTGAAATGTGTTTAAAAATTTAATTAAATTAAAAGGTTAAAATAGCAAATATTTACCCCCAAGGATTCTTTAAAAGGCAATTGAATGTAACTAAGAAAATAAGTTCCTTGTCCATTCCTACCTGAATGTAATAGGGCAAACAGCTATCTTCTTTGGGACCATTTCTTTGATTTTCTTTGAATTAACTTTTTTAAAAAATTATTTATCTCTGTAGACCAGGCTGGTCTCGAACTCACAGAGATCCGCCTGCCTCTGCCTCCCGAGTGCTGGGATTAAAGGCGTGCGCCACCATCGCCCGGAGCTAGTGCCAGGACAGGCTCCAAAGCCACAGAGAAACCCTGTCTCAAAAAACCAAAAAAAAAATTATTTATCTCTTTGGTTTTTAATAAACTATCTGTACTCATTTTACATAACAGTCCCATTCTTACTGCCTGCCCTACAACCAATTCATTCACCTTCACCCCACCCCACTGCCTTCCACTCAGACAGGGTAAGGGAATGGAAGTCACCAAAGTCTAGCACATTGTTTTGAGGCATTACCAAGGCCCTCCCCAGTATATCTAGTATATCCCTCTAAATTGAATAGGTTCTAAAATCCAGCACAAGCAGTAGGGGTAAATCCTAGTCTCGCTGTCAGTGACCTCATGGTCTGCCACATTCATACGACTTTCACTCACATATAAAGGGCCTTGTTTGGTCCTATGGTGAGCCCACCACTATCATGCCAGAGTGGATAAGCTCCCATTAGCTCAGGTAAGCTGTTTCAGCAGGTATCTTCATCATGGTTTTGACCCCTTTGATCATATTATCTCTACTTCCTCTCTTTGATGGACTTTGGGAGATTAGTTCAGTACTCCTCTGTAGATCTTTGCATCTGCTTCCACCAGTTGCTGAATGAAGGTTCTATGATGACATTTAAGACAGTCATCAATCAGTTAAGGCACCCTCTTCCCAATTACTTAAGGTCTTAGCTGGGTCATATTGTGGATTCCTGAGAATTTCTCTACTGCTAGATTTCTTGGTAGCCAAGTAATGGCTCCTTCAATCAAGGTATCTCTTTCCTTGCTCTCCCTCTCAGTCCTTACCCCTTCTCAACCATCCCATTCCCTCACGATCAACTCCCCCTCCCCTTCTTCCCTCCTCATTCTCTTTTGCACTCTCTTTGTCCCCCACCTTCACACTGTCAATTTTTTCAAGAGATCTTGTACATTTTCTTTTCACAGGGGCTTCTATGCATGTATCACTTAGAGTTCTCCTTCTTACCTAGCTTCTCTGGGGTTGTGGACTATAGCTGGCTATCTTTTGCTTTACATATAATATTGACTTATAAATGAGTATATATCGTACTAGTCTTTCTGGGTTACCTCACTCAAGATGTCTTTTTCTAGTTCCATCCATTTGCAAGCAAATTTCAAGATGTCATTGTTTTTACCACTGAGTAGTACTCCATTGTGTAAATGTACTCAATTTTCTTTATCCATTCTTTTGTTGAGGGGCATCTAGGCTGTTTCTGGGTTCTGGCTATTATGAATAATGCTCCTATGAACATAGTTGAACAAATGTTCTTATATTATGATTGAGCATCCTTTGGGTATATGCACAAGTGTGGTATTGTTGGGTCTTTATGAAGCACAATTAATAAAAACACATGGAAAGAAATTGGGGTTCAAACTTAAGATCCAAATAGCAAAACAACCAGCCACTGGTTTCTTACCTTGACTTCAGTTTGAAATGGCAATCCTGCTTCTAGAAATCTCAGAATCAGACTGTATCTGAAAGCAGTTTCCTCTTGTTATATAATCCTTTCTAGTTCTGTGATTAAAGGCATGCACATCTTGGTTTTATGGCAGACTAGTATGGCTACTGGGATTAAAGGTGTGTGTAATCACTGCCTGGTCTGTAAGGCTGACCGGTGCTGCTGTTTTACTCTCTGATCTTCAAGCAATCTTTATTTATTAAAACACAATGAAATGCCTTTACAGATTGATTCCAATTTTTCTGATAAACCTCCATGCTGATTACCAAAGTGACTGTACAAGTTTGCACTCCCAGCAGCAATGGAGGAGTTTTCCCCTTACTCCACATCCTCACCAGCATAAGCTATCATTGCTGTTTTTGATCTTAGCTATTCTGGCAGGAGCAAGGTGGTAGGCATCTCAGAGTCATTAGATTTGCATTTCCCTGGTGGCTAAGGATTTTGAACATTTCCTTCAGTATCTTTTGGCTACTTTAGATTCTCCTATTGAGAATTCTGATTTAGTCTGTATGTCTTTTTTTTTAAAAAAAATTGAATTATTTGAAATACTGATGTCTAGTTTCTTGAGTTTTCTGTCTAATTTATAGATCTATCCTCTGTCTGATATGGGGTTGGTGATGATCTTTTTTCAGTCAGTAGGCTGCCTTTCTGTCTTTTTGATCGTATCCTTGCCCAATCTTGATGCAGGGGTAGGAGCTCTGTCCTAAATCAACTTGATGTGTCATGCTTTATTCAAGCCCAAGGGAGGCCTTCCCCTTTCTGAATGCAGAGGAAGGAGGAGTAGATAGGGAGGGAGGTAGATATGAGTAGGTTGAGGATATGAACGGGAAAGGGGGAGGGCAAACTACAGTCATTATGTAAAATAAAAAACGTTAATAAAATTAAAAAAAAGAAAACGGCCTCAAGAGGAGTGACATTAGTAGATGTGGCATTGTCGGAGTAGGAGTGGCCATGCTTTAGAAAGTGTGGATGTGGGGATTTGCTTTGTAGTCTCCCATACTCAAGCAACTGTACCAGTGAGAAAGCCTATTTCCTGTTACCTACATATCAGCATGTAGCAGTCCCTTCTCCAGCACCATGTCTAATTGTGCACTGCCCTGCTCTGTGACATGATGATAATGGATTGACCCTCTGTAATGTTTTCCTTTAATAGAGATGCTGTGGTCATAGTGTCTTTTCACAGCAATATAAACACTAAGTAAGACACTTACAAAGAAGGAGAATATTTAATTGGGGATACCTTACAGTTTCAGAAGTTTCATCCATTTTCCTCATGGCAGGGGCTACAGACACCTTGAAAAGTTTCTTTGTTAAGAGAAAATAGAAAGCATCACAAACATTAAGGGCCTCATTGAATAAATGGGACCTCCTGAGACTGAGAAGCTTCTGTAAAGCAAAGGACACTGTCACTAAGACAAAAAGGCAACCCACTGACTGGGAGAAGATCTTTACCAACCCCGAAACTGACAAAGGTCTGATCTCCAAAATATATAAAGAACTCAAGAAACTAGAGCATAAAAGGCTAATCAACCCAATTATAAAATGGGGCACTGAGCTGAACAGAAAATTCTCAACAGAAGAAGTTCAAATGGCCAAAAGACACTTAAGGTCATGCTCAACTTCCTTAGTGATCAGGGAAATGCAAATCAAGACAACTTTAAGATACCATCTTACACCTGTCAGAATGGCTAATATAAAAAACACCAATGATAGCCTTTGCTGGAGAGGTTGTGGAGAAAGGGGTACACTCATCCATTGCTGGTGGGAATGCAAACTTGTGCAACCACTTTGGAAAGCAGTGTGGCGGTTTCTCAGGAAATTCGGGATCAACCTACCCCTGGACCCAGCAATACCAGTCTTGGGAATATACCCAAGAGATGCCCTAACATATGACAAAAGCATTTGTTCAACTATGTTCATAGCAGTATTATTTGTAATAGCCAGAACCTGGAAACAACCTAGATGTCCTTCACTAGAAGAATAGATGAAGAAAGTGTGGAATATATACACATTAGAGTACTACTCAGCGGTAAAAAACAATGACTTCTCGAATTTTGCATGCAAATGGATGGAAATAGAAAACACTATCCTGAGCGAGGTAAGCCAGACCCAAAAAGATGAACATGGGATGTACTCACTCATAATTGGTTTCTAGCCTTAAATAAAGGTCACGGAGTGTATACATGGTGAACCTAAAGAAGCTAAATAAGAAGGTGAACCCAAGGAAAATCAAATAGTTATCCTCTTGGCTATGGGAAGTAGACAAAATTGCCGGGAGAAAATTGAGATCTTGGGGGTGGGGTGGGTTGGGGATAAGGGGGGACGGAGAGAGAAAAGCGAGAAGGGGAGGATTGGGGGAAGTTGGGGAAACAGGTAGATTGGGATAAAGGAAGGTTGGATAGGGGAGCAGGGAAGCACATATCTTAGTTAAGGGAGCCACCTTAGGGTTGGCAAGAGACTTGAACTTAGAGTGGCTCCCAGGAGCCCAAGGCGATGTCCCCAGTTAGTCCCTTGGGAAGCTGAGGATAGGGAATCTGAAATGACCCTATCCTATAGCAATACTGACGAATACCTTCCATATCACCATAGAACCTTCATCTGGTGATGGATGGAGATAGAGACAGAGACCCACACTGGAGCACTGGACTGAGCTCCCAAGGTCCCAATGAGGAGCAGATGGAGGGAGAACACGAGCAAGGATGTCAGGACTACGAGGGGTGCACCCACCCACTGAGACAGTGGGGCTGATCTATTGGGAGCTCACCAAGGCAGCTGGACTGCAACTGAAAAAGCATGGGATAAAACCGAACTCTCTGATCATGGCGAACAATGAGGGCTGATGAGAAGCCAAGGACAATGGCATGGGGTTTTGATCCTACTTCATGTTCCGGCTTGGTGGGAGCCTAGCCAGTTTGGATGTTCACCTTCCTAGACATGGACGGAGAGGGGAGGACCTTGGACTTTCCACAAGGCAGGGAACCCTGACTGCTCTTTGGACTGGAGAGGGAGGGGGGAGAGTAGTGGGGGGAGGGGGAGAAGGGTGGGAGGAGGGGGAGGGAAATGGAAGTCTGGGAGGAGGCGGAAACAATTTTTTTCCTTTTCTCAATTAAAAAAAAAAAGGACTCGCTGAACATAGCGGACAATGATGACTACTGAGAACTCAAGAACAATGGCAATGGGTTTTTGATCCTACTGCACGAACTGGCCTAGGCAGTTTAGATGCTCACCCTACTAGACCTGGATGGAGGTGGGTGGTCCTTGGACTTCCCAAAGGGCAGGGAACCCTGATTGCTCTTTGGGCTGACAAGGGAGGGGGGTTTGATTGGGGGAGGAAGAAGGAAATGGGAGGCGGTGGTGGGGAAGAGACAGAAATCTTTAATAAATAAATAAATTAATTAATTAATTAAAAACAAGGCGTAGCAGGATTGTTGCCACTAAATCAGCTCTCTAAATGGGAAGTGGGGCCAGGAATGTGAAGTGATTAATAATAAAGAAGTGGTTATTTAAAAAAAAAAAGAGAGAGAGAGAGAAAATAGAATGCTAAATTTAGGACTGTGGTTTCCAATAAGTGCTTCTTGAATTTTAAATGAAAAACTTTTGCTACTGTGCCCGCTTATTCTGCTCATTATCAGCATTTGAGACTGGGCCTGGTAGAAACTGTAGCCAGGAAATGGCTTTATTTTTTAATAGAGAATGTTCTTATCTAAGGCTATCTTGGGAAGCAGATGGGCACATACTTTGGTCCTGCTGGCAATGCAACCCATGGTTCCACTTAACAAAAGGGTATTGTGACAAGTCAGCTGACATCCGATGAGCCAATCAGAATTCTCCAGCGGCTGCTTTAAATAGAAGAAGGAACCTTTGTTTGGGTCAGTTGCCATCAAGAGTCTGGGGTTCCCACCATGGCAAATGTATCTTGAAGGATGAAAGACTGCTACGGTTGAGAACATTGAAAATCAGAGGATTTAATGGACCCTCAGTAATAGGTAAACTGCAGTAGTCTCTTTGAATAAGTTAAACTGAAGTTAAATTGCCAGGGTAGAGAGAGATGAATCTGTGATCTTCGTGAATGATCGCGCAGTGATTCTGAATCAGTCGCGTGGATCACAGGTATCTTTTGAGGTGGCTGTTTCTCGGGAGATAGTGTTTTCTCCTGAGGTGGTGTTAGCTTCAATTATGTGACTAGCTATTCCCTACTCCTTCTTTAATGTTCTCCATACATCCTTCTTCCTCCTCTTCAAAGATTTATATTCCTGAGGATGACTTGGTGGCATTTCTACAGCTCTGGTATGAGGATATGGAATTCTTCCTCAACCTGGGATAACATGCTGAGATGTCTTTTATATGGGAGTCCTTTAAATTGTAAGGACTGAAATGTGTAGATGTGTGTTTCTTTTCTACAATAATTATTTTAACTTGGTTTTTACATCTAAAGAGCTACTACATGGTCATGTACCTATGTTTCATAACTGTTATAGATGAATGTGATTTCATTTATTATAATGAGCTCTGGTACTTTGGAAATGCATTGGAACTTTATCAGACAGTGTTGCTATGTAATGGCTCACTGACCTTTATGATCCTTGATTCTGTATCAATAGTGGTGGTATTACAGTTTTGTATCTCAGAACATGACCCATTATTATGCTTTAAATTAGTCAAAGATTCTAGGTGCATGGAAATTGTTCACCCGAGTTTGCCTAGTATAGTACAACTTACAGAGTTAAAAATTACCAAAATCAAAGAGATCTATCTTACTAAAGTGATAATGAGTTAATTAAATATTTCAATTGAATTTTATGTTCTATTCAAATACTATTGTCATTGCATTCCAAAATTCCACTCAAGATACTTCAGTGAATTTAGTCATCATTTCTCCATAGTCAATTCTAGTAGAATAATTCCTCAGTCTTCACTGGACTATGCAAATTCAATATATTTGAAGATTCTTGGTCAGGGATATTTTCCAAATTCCTCTCAATTTTGATATGACTCACTAAGATTTCAGTGTAGTGTATGCAATATTGCATTTTATTACAACACCTACACACATATATATTTATTTCATTACATATAATCTACATATGTAAGAAAAGTAAAATGTGTACTGATTGGGTGGAGTAAAGGGATTGTAAAAGAAGGAAGATGGGTGGAGAACAAGAGATTTTAATCCAGTCAATTTAAGTAAGGAACCATTATATGTCTGTCTATCTATCTATCTATCTATCTATCTATCTATCTATCTATCTATATATATTATATTATATTATACTACATATATGTGTGAATAGGTATTAAGTATAATACTGAATATGAGAAAACATGTTATATTTGTCTTCTTGACATTCTCAACCTCTTTGTGTACCTCTTGCTTTTCCACACATTAACCTCAAAATTGGCTCTTATTTCTTCTCTTAATTTTTCCCTCTCTAACTAGAGAAGCTATGATTTCAGTATGTTTTTAATGATCATTTATCTAACAGATATGGTTAGCATATTGAATCCACGTATTAGCCTTTTGTATTACTGTGAGAACTGCCCAGTGCATTTTCCACTTTTATTTGGTGATTCCTGTACTTGGTGAGTAGATTTTGAGTTCTTTATAGAGTGTAGATATTATACATGTCAGATGTATAGTGGGAAAGCACTGTTGCCATTCTGTTATCTGCCTCGTCACAGGTCGCAGTTACTTATTTCCTTTGCACTGCAGAAGCTTGTTTATTTCATGCAATGTCACTCATGAATTCTTGTTATTTTCTGAGCTGTTTCCAGTTTCTTTTTAGTAAGGCTATTGTGTACCTAGATCTCGTTTTAATGTTTTGTTTTTTTTTTTTTTTTTTTTTTGAAGATGTGGTTCTCTTTATCTTTAGAATCTGCCCTGGAACTAGCTGTTGTGGACCAGATTGACCTTGAACTCATAGAGATCCACCTGCCTCTGCCTGCTGGGATTAAAGGCTATGTTTTCCTCAAGTTACGATGTTTTCATCAAGTTTTGTTGCAGAGATGTCAGTATGTCCCATCATAAATTAGTACCCTTGATCTAATTTGAGTTAGTTTTGGAAAAATGGGGGACAAGAATGAATGATCATCCATTTAGATTTAGTTAGCCAATTTTACCAGTACTTTTATCAAAGCAGCTTTCCTCGATGTTTTTTTTTTTGGTGTCCTTAGAAATATATAAGTAACTGTGGCTGTACAGATTTACTTCTGAGTCTTTGATTATATCACATGGGTCTGCATTTCTTGATTCTTGCAGTTGCACTAATTTTTGTTGCTAGCTCCATAGTGTAATCTGAGAACATGTATTGTGCCACCTCCAGCATTGCTGTGGCTACTTATGATCTTTTGTTTTCATCTCTGTATTTTGGGACTTTGTTTTCCTTTGAGATAAATAGAATTGGGATTTTGCAAGACATTGCTTTGCATCTGTATATTACATTCAGTCACATAGTCATTTTGTTCATTTAAGTGAATGGAAAGCTTTTTACTATTCTAGCGCCTCTTTCAGTTTCTTCAGTGTTTTAATGTTTTTATTGTTCAAGTACTTCACTCATCAGTTAAGTTTATTCCTCGGCATGATAACTTTTTGAAATTAACCACTGTGCATGAAATTGTGTTTCTGATTTATTTCTCTGTATCAGGGTTTATGATCACTTTTCTTTTTAAATCTTGCTGTGCACTCTGCTTCCTTGGTAAAAGTGTTGAGCACATGTTATTGCTTGTGTTTGAGTGTTTCTACTCTTTTAATTATATGAACACTTCACTTTTCCATAGAGATTATTTAACCTTGTGTTTGTCATTTGCTTTATTCCTCCTTATTGATTCTTTGTGGATTTCACATCATGCATTCCATCCCCCCTTATCTCTTATTCCACTTGCATCTGCCCTCTGTCCTTGCAAATCAGCTCAATCAAAACCAAATTTAGAAGAAAAACCAAACAGAGAGAAGAAACAAAACAAAACATAATATACATTAATAAAATAGAGAACTTTGTCATGGAAGCTGTAGTGTGACCTGTTGAGTCACACAGTTTACCCTTTAGTTCATTCATCTTGTATTCATTGCTATGGCTCATTGGTCTGGTTCAAGGCCTGTGGCCTCTGCTAGACCACTGATAATGGGCTCTCATTGGTGCTCCTCCTAGATATCCCAATGTTGTTGTATGTCATGGAGATCCTACTGCTTTGAATCTATAAGTTTGTCCTCTTCACATGCCCCAGAATTTCATAGATGGATGTTGAGGTGGAGGTTGATGTGGACTTAGTCATAGTGCTGGTTCTGGGACTGGGTGTGCGAAGGGACTGGTAGCTGTATAGGTCCACCTACCTTCTTTCCCTCATCAACACTAGCAGGTGATCTCTCTAGCACTGCCTCTGCTGGTTCAAACAATGTAGGCTACAGTAAGGAGGGGAGCCAGTTTTCCTGTGCTCAGGTCCTCAGATCCGGTCTCCTACACTCACACCACAGGGCAAGCTCCAATGTTTTTCACAGGCAAGGTGCAGGACCCTCTCTCCTGATTGCTGTAGGGGACATACAAGGCCAGACAGAGTCAGCTCTCCTGCTTTCAGGCTCTCGGGGTTGGCTCACTTTTGCCAAAGACCACAGGGTCAGCTCTAGTGTGTTTCTCAGAAAGGGGGCAGAGCCTGCTCTTTCTTGCACTAATGCTGCTGTGGGTTAGGGCTAGCTCTCCAACTCTTGCAACCCAGGGCCAGTTTTCCCACCTGCCTCATGTGGTAATGATGAGGGGGGAGGGCATCATTCTCTCTCTCACCCTTGCCACCATGTGACAAATGAGAGGAGGAAGGATCAGAACTCCTGCTCTCATGCCTTTAGGGTCAGCAAACCTGCTTGCTGCCCACAGGGTAGGCTATAGTGTGTTGCTCAGGTGAGGTGCACACCTGTGGCAGTGGGTGGCATTTTACCTGTGTTGGGGTGATCTCTCCCTAAAGGGGTAAGGCCATCTCCCCTGCTGTAGTATCCAATGAGGGGCAGAGACAGCTATATCAGGGCCAGTGAATTGTGGGCCTGGCTCAGCACAGCATGATTCTACTGATCCCTTCTAATAATATGTGCCACGGACCGGCTCAGGGGAGCCACTCAGACCGTGGGAGAAGCAGGGTTCTGGTAACAGGAAGGCACAAGTTTGGCGAATGACAGACAGACACAACACACAAGAGTGTGGTTGGAATCTGCTGCGATTTTACTGAATTTATGTTTTTATTATATAGTATTCAAACAAAGAACAAATCAGAAGGTCATGTATCATTGGTTGGCACAGTATGAAAGCTTCTATTAGTCACATCAGCAATATTTAAGAAAAGTACATTATCAGGAGCAGGTGTTAGACATAAAGCATCCTTAGAAGAGGAAATCTTGTCCTTGGGACTGTAATCCTCAGACAAGTGGTTTCATCTTATGAATAGAAAGTTTCTGTCTCCTTATCACTATCATGGTCCTTCCTCTTCCTGACCCTTTATTTCATCTAGTGACCAAATATATAGCCTAATCAGTTCTCTGCACCTGATGAACTATACTTTTTAGTACCTTCTTATGCAGCAGGCATCATGGGGGTTGGGATCTAGCAAGCCTATCCATAAAGTTCAAAGTATAAAATAACAGTCTTTGTCCATCAACATTAACCCATCTATTCCCTTGCTCATCATACACCCTGTGTATGACAAAGGTTCTGCTGTAGTCTTATACATTCCCATACTGTGCTTCCTTATCCCAGAGCTGTTCCTGAAGAGAATGATCCTTGTCTTGTATATATAAAGACTATCATTATTATGAAAGAAATTGTGCAAAGCTCATATCCCGCATAGCCAGCTACTTGAGAAACCCATCTATGCCTCAGAGGTGGCTAATACCAGGCTGCCTGCCATTGGCCTCCAGGAAGCCTAGTCCCATGGGACACGTAGCTCCCGTCCGGCATAATGACATATGTCATGTCACACAGATGACACTGGAGTTGGTGTGACAAATATGGGCCATGGGTATCAATCATCACAGATCCCAGCTGCTGCAGGAAGGTGAACCCAGACATGACCCTAGGTAGCAGACTATGACAGACATATTCATGACATCAGATGGCACTACCATACACACAGATCAATAAGGCCCTGGCAGCAGCATGGTCCTCATGTCCTAATGTTCTCTGAGGTGTCTGACCTGTCCCCAGTCATCTGCTTTGCCTGCAGTGGAATCAGGAGCAACAAACATTAACCCAGACCCTGGCAGATGCAGGGAAAAGGAACCCAGCATGACCCTAGTCAGCATCCCTGGCCTGAATGACACCATGTTCAAGAGTGCCAGCATGGGCCGTTAAGATCAGAATGTCCCTGGTGGAAGCACAGTCCTCAGACACCTTCATGGCCATAGGTTGAGGACCAGACCCCAGACATTGATGAAGTCTTTGGTGGCAACATGGGCCACAGACATTAATAGAGACCCTGACTGTGGCAGGACCACATAGAACCTGACATGTTCATAGGCAGCAACCCGTGCCCAGATATCACCATGGTCCCAGGTGGCAGGTCCCTTGTGAGAGAATGTAGGATGTAATTGGACATCATTGCGAGAGGTGCTTCATTAAACTGTGGTTTTCCCTTTATCTTTAGGATACGTGTTTTTGTATTTTAGGATTATATTGGAACTAGTATTTCTGACTATAGACTCAGATCAGTTTGAAAACTCTAACCATTTTATTTCATGCATATCTCTTGCAATTTTGCTATGTCTGCACATGCCACAAAGGTGACCAAATATGACAAGTCATGTATAGTGATATTTTGTTGATAATCTAGCAAATAAAGCTTACCCGAAAATCAGATTGCAGACCTAGGCACACTAGTCAGCCATACAGGCCAGGCAGTGTTTGGACACACCTTTAATCCCAGTAACCACACTATTTAGTCATATAGGCCAGGCACTGGAAATGCACTCCTCTAATACCAAGGCTAGAGAGGAATATGAGGCAGGATGAGACTGGAACTCACTCTCTTTTCAGTCTGAACATTTCACCGAGTTAAGAGCTCTCTAGTGGTTGACTTCTCTTTAATTTTCAGGTAAGATTTATTTGGTAGATCATAGACAAAATATCAGTATAGTCAGGGGCTATAATGTCATTACATTTTCTTTAATCACGGTTAATTTGATGCCTTAGTATATTCTATTTCCAAGTTAGTAATGATGCTATCAATTTTGTATAGATTTCCCTTTCTCTTGTGGTGCTTTATATACTATTGAGATTAAATATCAGGAGTCCAGTAGCTAGGTGACCAAAATTGTCTTCTACTAAGTTAGTGCTCATTTCTATTCACATTGTGTCACATATACTCATTTACCTATGCATATATATATGTGTGTAGAGAATTTGGTTATATTTTTATTCATATACAAATAGATTTTAATAGGCACACAAACCAATTTCCTTTCCCTCAAATGGAAGTGGCTGTTTTACTATTTATTCTGCAAATAGTTATCTATAGTGCCAACAATTGTTGCAAAGACTCTGTGGATATCTGTCAAGTTTTCTAAAAGTTTCTCACCCTTATGCAGGTTCATTAAGATGGACAACAAGAAACCAAACACACTCCTGGATCTTGCTATACATCAACTCCTGAGAAATGAAACTGCAACTATTCACGCTCTCGAGGAGATCCCAAGGGACCTTTTTGTTCCACTATTCTGTGCTTCCTTCAAGGGTGTGCATAAGAATATAGTGAAGGCAATGGTGAAGGTTTGGCCCTTTACTTGTCTTCATATCGGCACATTTACTGTGTGCAAACCCCATCGTAAACTCCTGACAGCCATGCTGGAAGGTCTTCAATTCCTGCCTGTTCAGAACTCAGGATCTAGGTAAGACCCTGTATAATAGAGTCATGCCAAGACAGAGGAGGTAACACCACAGCCTGCTACACTTCCAAAGGTAGTGCATGCAAATAGTGATAAAGAATGTGGGACTCTTAGTCCAATACCTGAGATCACAATGGAAACAAGTTTCTTAATATATTAAATATGGGATGTATGTAATTGAGGACACTGATATCAGATTTGTATTATGGTGTTATTATTACATAGAAAAAAAGCACGAGTGTTAAGACTGCTGAGGATGGTGGCAAATTGAAGAAAAAAATAATGTGTGCTGTTTAATGATAAATGTTGTCATTTTGTTCAATGCTGTCTCCTTCTTGAATGGGCATAAGAAGACACTGACAGCAATGGTTAAGCCTCAACCATGTTTTGTCTCCACATTGGAAAATTATGCATATAAGAACCACTGAACTGAAGGGCATGATTGATAGTCTTCAGGTGTTACAGCCAAGAGCTTAGCTTTTCAATAGTAATGTGTATAAGATGTATATGATAAGTAGCCAAAATATTATCCTGGAGCCTGCTGCAAGAAAGGACCAGATAATCTCCTTCAGTTAGTTAATAGCAAATGCTTAAAATTATTGTAAGAGGTTGGTACATGAGTTGAGGTTTTCTTAAAAACTCTGATGTCTTACAAAGGGTTTTAATTTTGCAATAGAGGTGAGAAAGGCTACTGTTGATAGATATCCATAATTGCGATGTTTCATGAAGACAGACATAGTAAGACACTATGGAAATTTATTGATTACAGAAAACAGTAAAGGATATAGTATTTGCATAACGAAATCTTGCTGGTAGCTGGTGTATGAAATGACAAAAACAAAAAGAAAGATGATTTTATCACAACATGTTTTCGTTGATCCTTCATGGTTATATTAATGTCTCTACCTCATAATATTTTGTGTTGTTTTTTTTTCCCTACAGGATCCCTAAACTGAGGATCCTAGATTTGAGGGAGGATTCTGGCTGCAAGATCGTCTGCCCCAAGATCTGTACTAAGTCACCTGGATGCTTGTTCTCCTGTGCTCACTCAGAGCATTCAATCTTGAAGATTCAGTCCCGGAAGAGTATTGCAAGTGCAGAACCTGAGATTCAACCTTCTAGTCTTCCCATGGAATTAATAGTGAACATTCCCATTGTTAGTAGTATCACCCTAAGGGAGCATGAATATTTGACTCTGCTTCTGAACAAAGTGGAAGACAGTTCAGGGTCTTTGCATCTATGCTGCCGAGATTTGGAAATCGATGAATTGGGTGATAGGAGAAACATTCTTAACTATCTAGATCTTAAATGTCTAGTCAGCTTGTCAGTGTTTCAGGGCTCTCTCGTTGATGTCAACAACCTTCTGGCTCAAGTGGGACAGCTGAGAAGATTTTGTCTGTCTAGAATCACTTGTAGATCTTTGAATGGGAAAGCCTTCCGGAATTTTGTCTCACATCTTAGGTGTATGGACCATCTCAATGAACTAGATTTTCATTCTTTCGTCCTCACAGATCATCTGGAAACTGCTCTGCGGTGAGCGCATGGGGTAGATGCTGTATTTCCAATAGTAGATAGTTTTTAACATAAAAGAAATAATTCTTAGATAGTCTTGACCTATCCATAATCCTTTCTCCTTCTTCCTCAGCATAGGCAATTCTGGGAGTTTAAAAACAGTCATGGAATGGTATCTTTCTGTAATTGAAGAGAAAAATGGGGTTACAAAAAGTGTAGTCAGGTGAGCATGTGTAGGCACTGTGCTCATTCCAGAAACATAAAGGTCAAAAGAGAAATGCAGCCCTCCTCTGGCCATCGAGAGATAAAGAGGGGAAATTGAAAGGCATTAAGTTCTGGCACAGGTACACAGATTCATACACCCATAAACAGTTATGTCACATCATGAGGAAAATCCCCAAGGTTCAGGCCATGACTGGAGAGGCTGTCATTTATGGACTGGCCAATGGGAACTTCCATTTGGTTGCCCCTTCTTTCCCCTCTCTTCTAAGCAGGTGAAATAGCTCCCCTTCTGGTTGTTGTATTTTTTAAGTTGATAGCATTTCGCTATGTTTTTCACACAATTTTATAAGAATATGTTGTACATACTGTCGAGGTTAAAATAGTATTTTCCAGGGTGGTAATGTATCTCTCACAGATCCACAAGTACATTAAGTGTGTGAAAGCTCACATCATTTTCTGATGATGTGCAAAACAGTTTGTTCTAGATTCATAGATATAGTTCCCCTCTTTTAGTCCTGATTTTTCAGAAATCCTTTTCTGTTTTCTCCCTGCAGAGTCCTACCAACCAGTTTGGATTTCTTACATTTAACATCCTGTGAACTCTCTTACAATGATTTCAAGTTTCTAGCTGAGTGCCCTCAAGCCAACCATTTAAAGCTGCTGAATATCACCCATAATCCGATGGACTGGGAAGATTGTGAGCCCTTTTATAACATCTTGCATAGAATCTCTGGCACCTTGCAACATCTGGCAGTTAATCAGTGCATTTTAACAGATTCTATGGTTGCTGGTGTAATCCCCGCACTCAGTCGCTGTTCCCAGCTCCGAGTGTTCAACTTCTCCTCAAATCCTGTTAGTATGCCCATGCTCATGAGACTCCTTGAGCACTTAACACCGTTGATGGAGCTTAAATACGTGATTTATCCTATCCCTGTGCATTGCTACGGGAGATGGCCCATCCAGGACAGTTTAGATCAGCAGAAACTGGCTAATGTGCAGGCACGATTGAAACGAATGCTACGAGAAGCAGGGCGGAGCGACATGATTTGGTTTACATTTCCTGGATAAATTTATGATCCAACACAGATTCATCTGGATACATATCCTTTAATTATGAAACGTTTTAAAAATAAATTATAATTCCAACAGTTTCACCTTGATACATTTCCTATAAGTATTAAATGTTTTTTTTTTCCTTGTTCCGGTAGAGTAAATATATAAGGTTCTTATGTTGTAGCAAAATACAGGTAAAATTATAGGTATGTAACTGATATCTATAGCAAATATTTTGTAAGAGGATGGAAGGCTTGTAGAGAATCTGTGTGTCTCTTGACTATTGTTTTTGATAATGTTTCATCGTGCCTACTAAAGTTTTAGTTAGAAGATGTGGAAAGTCTACATCATGAAAATTTCACTAAGATGTACCTGTGGGTACTTGACACCTGTCACAACACTCTAACCTTACATGGATATGTTTTTGAAGGGCAGGTATTTGTTGAAACCAATGCTTTTTCCCCCTAAGTTGTATTAAGCTTCTCTATTTAATGCTGCCTTCTGTCTCCTAAAGGAAACCATCTGAATTTAACAGTGATAAAAAGAATCTGCACTATTACCCATTTAGTGGTTCAGCTTTTCTTCATTTCATACTCTTTCACCAAAGTTTGGATTGGGATATTATTGTAGTCAACAGAAATGAACAGAAAAACAAGGCAAGGTTTCTGTCACTCAGTGGCTAAATATTTCTGTGGCTCATCTGTTTCTCCACAGTTTACTAGTGCATAGAAGGAAGTTGTTTTACCCTCTTGGACCACATTTTATTTCCCTTGCTTTTGGTACATGTTCTCTTCAAGGCAAAGTGGACTCTATTGCCGATATCTCGGTGGAGACCTCCAAATTTTGCCACGCACCGCGCCCCCGTGTCTGTGCTCTGTGCACTGGCACCCAGTTACCGAGCTTCGGGCAAGGGGGCTGGAGGTTAAAATACACAGACACACACAGACAGAGAGACAGCGACACGGGTCGTCCTTGAATTCCCCAAGAATGCCCCCTTTATTGTGTTCAGGGTCCGAGTATATAGAGATAGCCATGCCCCCCGCCAAACCCACCAGAAACCAGTCTTCTGCCATCAGGATCTCCGGAAGGGCTCTTGCTTAGAGCAGCTGTAGGCACTCAGATCAGGGAATTACAAGAAATTCAGGATCTGGAGGCTCACTGCTCCCAACACTCTATGATGTTCAGTCTCTTCTCAGCAGAGTTCATGGGTTCCATGTTACCATCTTGGAGACTTTCTCTCACATCTGTTTGATGTTTGCCTTCTGTCATTGTGCAAAACGCCTGACACAATAGACTAAAAAGGAAGAGAATTTTGTTTCCCTGCTTTCGAAGTTTCACCGCGCTTGTTTAATTGCACGTCTTTGAAACTTCAGCAAGGAAGAACATGGTAAAGAGTTTGCAGCAGGGAGGATCCTTTTAATTCAAGAAGCATAGAACCAGAGAGAGCAGGATCCTGAGTCCCTATGCAGCCTTCAGTAGTGGGACTATACTGTTCTGCATCCTTGAACTTGACTGCTCTAAAGTTTTTACCACGTGCCCTGGAGCCATTCTTGACCTAGCTAACCTATTCAAA
This sequence comes from Alexandromys oeconomus, assembly GCA_963919705.1. Lineage (NCBI taxonomy): Eukaryota > Metazoa > Chordata > Mammalia > Rodentia > Cricetidae > Alexandromys > Alexandromys oeconomus. The sequence goes on from CAWTZB010000238.1 coordinate 106,229, forward strand.
ATTTCAACCACCTGCCATAAGCCATCAGCTTGAAACTACCTTCTATTATATTAGCTTAGGAAGATATTTAGGACACATGCATAATTCTTCCTTCATTATATACATGATTCTGTTAGAATATTCTGGTGCATCTTTTTTATTAAATTTGCCACAATTGCTATACTATTATATAGCAAAGATGTACATGGAGTCCTTTATATTTCACACTAAAACATGATGACCATAGAGAGAAAGCGTGTTTGTTCAAGATATACTGCAAAAGGAACATATAGAAACAATTGATTAGTTACATACACATGTTATTAATGTATTGATGTGGTCCAACACTGTTACAAGCACATATCAAAAGTGTATAAAATATAATGTGTTCCTGTCATATGCTGAAATGTGAACACCAATGCATTTTAATTACTTACTAAGTAAATGAAACAACATTTAACATTTATGCCATTATTTAAAAAATAACTTCATTTTAAAGGATATAGTAAGAAAAAAAACAAAAATAATATTATGTCTCTCTTATTTCAGTTTATAAATGATAATGTACTGGGTTTCAGATCAACCAAGCAAAAATAATGTTAAAAGTTGCAGAATTTTATTCATAGTTCTTACATTTGGGATGATATTGATCTTTATTTCAGTGATATAAATCATGAAAATTTATCTACAAAGGTCAAGTTTGTATGAGCACATTTATATAAAATATTGTCAAAGTCAAGGAGATATCAGTAAAAACAATATGCGCAATTTGCTTTATTATTTCTATTTTCAACTCACATATATGTGATTTTATCAATAACATTATTAAGAACATATAAAACATCTATGTTAAGAATTATTTATTCCAATTTGAAAGAAACAGAGCAAAACAGAATTCAATTTGGTTTGAGCCAAGTATGGAAACACATGACTTTCGTCCCAGTACCTGATACTCAGAGGCAGATATCTGTGAGTTCAAGGCCAGACTGGTATACATAGTGCCAGCCATGGCAATGTATTAAGACCTTGTCTCAAAAAATTTATATAGACATGCAAATACCTGAATAACTCCTAAATCTATGCTTTAATAAAATTTTAAATTTATTTATTAAGTTATTAAGAACTATCTTTTCTCATTTTACATAGCAATCCCAGTTCCCACTCACTCCCCTCCTCTTTCATCTCTTTCAAACTAACACACAGCCCTGCACCATCCACATCTCAGAGAGGGTAAGATTTTTCATGGGAAGTCACCAAAGTCTAGCACATTGCTTTGAGGCAGGACAAAGACCCTCCACACTATATCTAGGCTGAGCAAGGTAGCCTTCCAAAGAGAATGGGTTCCAATGACCCAATACACAAGCAATAGGGATAAATTCTGGTCTCACAGCCAGTGGTTCCACAGTCTGCCCCAGCCACACAACTGTCACCCACATTCAGAGGGTCTAGTTTAGTCTTATGCTGGTCCTTCTGTGAGAATGGAGTCAGTGAGCTCCCATTAGCTCAGGTAAGCTGTTTCATTGGGTATCCCCATCATGGTCTTGACCCCTTTGATCATATTATCACATGTCCCTCCTCTATATTATCTTTTATCCTAACTAAGGAAAACTATAACTATATATTCTTCAACTCCGTCAAAGATTCCAGAAGGATATAATATTACCTATGTAAACAAGAAATGCATTGTAAGCAACTTTCTTTTTTTTTATTATTTTTATTATTTTTTTAACCTCCTCCCCTCCTCCGAATTCCCCTCCCCTCCGTCTCCCTCTCCAGTCCAAAGAGCAGTCAGGGTTTCCTGCCCTGTGGGAAATCCAAGGTCCTCCCCACTCCATCAGGTCTAGGAAGGTGAGCATCCAAACAGACTAGGCTCCCAAAAAGTCAGTATATGCAGTAGAATGAAAACCCAGTGCCATTGTCCTTGGCTTCTCAGTCAGCCCTCATTGTCAGCCACCTTCAGAGAGTCAAGTTTGATCACATGCTCCATCAGTCTCAGTCCAGCTGGCCTTGGTGAGCTCCCATTAGATCAGCCCCACCTTCTCAGTGGGTGGGCGCAGCCCTCAGGGTCCTGACTTCCTTGCTCGTGTTCTCCCTCCTTCTGCTCCTCATTTGGACCTTGGGAGCTCAGTCTAGTGCTCCAATGTGGGTCTCTGTCTCTAGCTTAATCCATCGCCAGATGAAGGTTCTATGGTGATATGCAAAATACTCATCAGTGTGGATATAGGAGAAGGCCAGTTCAGGTGCCCTCTTCTCGGCTGCCCGAGGAACAAGCTGGGGACATCTCCTTGGACACCTAGGAACCCCTCTAAAGTCAAGTCTCCTGCCAATCCTAAAATGGCTCCCTTAATTAAGGTATCTTCTTTCCTGCTCCCATATCCACCCTTTCTGAATCTCAACCATCCCATTCCCCCAAAATTCTCCCCATACTCCCTTTCTCCCTTCTCTCTCCCCATCTCCCCTTATTCCCACCCTACTCCCCACCCCAGTGCCCCCAACTTTTGCCTGGCAATCTTGTCTACTTCCAATATCCAGGAGGATAACTATATGTTTTTCTTTGGGTTTACCTTCTTATTTAGTTTCTATAGAATCATGAATTATAGGCTCAATGTCCTTTATTTATGGCTAGAATCCACTTTTGAGTGAGTACATACCATATTCATCTTTTGGGGACTGGGTTGCCTCACTCAGGATAGTGTTTTCTGTTTCCATCCATTTCCATGCAAAATTCAAGATGTCATTGTTTTTTAACGCTGAGTAGTACTTCAATGTGTATATATTCCACACTTTCTTTATCCATTCTTCCATTGAGGGGCATCTAGGTTGTTTCCAGGTTCTGGCTATTACAAATAATGCTGCTATGAACATAGTTGAACAAATGCTTTTGTGTCATGATTGGATATCTCTTGGGTATATTCCCAAGAGTGGTATTGCTGGTTCCTTGGGTAGGTTGATCCTGAATTTCCGGAGAAACCGCCACACTGATTTCCCAAGTGGTTGCACAATTTTGCATTCCCACCAGCAATGGATGAGTGTTCCCCTTACTCCATATCATCTTCAGCAAAGGCTATATCATTGGTGTTTTTGATTTTAGCCATTCTGACAGGTGTAAATGGTATCTCAAATTTGTTTTGATTTGCATTTCCCTTATCGTTAAGCGTGTCCCTATGTGGCTTTTGGGCATTTGAACTTTTTCTGTTGAGAATTCTCTGTTCAGTTCTGTGTCCCATTTTTTAATTGGGTTAATTAGCATTTTAATTCTTGAGTTCTTTATATATTTTGGAGATCAGACCTTTGTCTGATGTGGGGTTGGTGAAAATCTTCTCCCAATCAGTAGGTTGCCTATTTGTCTTAATAACAGTGTCCTTTGCTTTACAGTAGCTTCTCAGTTTTAGGAGGTCCCATTTATTCAATTTTGCTCTTATTGTTGGATTTGCCCAGTCCAATGTGGATGAGGAATGTTTGCTGCCTCTGAGTGCCATGCATATTTCCCCAGCTCCAGGGTAATAGCAGGTCTGTGTCACCATTAAGCAATTTATAACATGCTGTTCATAGACCCCATGTAAGTGCTCAGCCTTCTGAAAGAGTCAGAGTTCATGCTGCCAGCACAAACCAGGAAGCCACAATTTCTTATGCTGAGTCAGTAAAATTTGTCTTAAAAAAGCACCCCTGCTTGCCCCCAGAAACCAGAGCCTATCTGAAAAATAATGATGTTACCAAGAATCTGAGTTTGGCTCCTGTTTTTGTGAGTTTAGAAGCCTTTTTCTTAAATGTTTCTTAGACTATATGTGGAAATTCTTGCCCCATGCTGGCACACCATTTTATAGGCAGAGGTTGCTTGCTCAATTTCCTTAATGCCAAGACCCAAAATAATCAAACAATATACGTTAATTATAACACTGCTTGGCCAGTCACTTAAGCATATTGCAAGTTAGCACTTGCATCTTAAATTAACCTATTGCTATTAATCTCTGTATTGTGGTGTAACTGTGGTGTACGGGGGCAATGTTCCTGTGTCTGTAGTTTCTTGTGGCTCCATGGGTTCTCTTTGACTCCACCTACTCTGCCCTGCTCTATCTTCTTGGAATTCCCAACTTGTCTTTTCTGCAGTGCAATATGCCCAAAGCAACTCCTTTATTAGCCAGTGGTATTCACAGAATACATAATGGAACACCATATCATCCCTGTTTGAGTTCCTGTTCTGAATTCCTTCAATTATGGCCTCCATTGATAAAGCATAAGCAAATAAAATCCTTTCCTTCTGAACTTGCTTTTTGGTCACAATGTTTTGTTGCAGAAATACAAACACTAAGTACAGAAAGGTACTCTTCAGTCTACCAAAAGAAAATGCAAGCACCAACCCTATCACAAAAAAATTGACCTACCATCTGTCCTGCCTGCAAGGTATTCAAAGATAGTGGTGGTACAGAACTAGTGGTAGTTGCCAACAGGTAACTGATTCACCTAAGGCCCAGACCAAGAGATGGAACCCATGGCTGACACTGCTTGAGTGACCAAGAACCTGATTCTGGATATCTCAAGTACACAGGTTAAAAACAAATAACACTCATCTTAAAGGAAAGAAATACAGTGATGAAATGACTCCTGATGATATGCTGCTATCCTCATACATCAGGGAATGACTTATATGATCATCCTCAGAAAAGATCTTTCCTGCCACAAATGGGCATGTATTCACAGAGAGTGTGTCAGAGAGAATTTTTGAAACACACAGTTATAAAGGGGATGTCTCTATTATATCCCTCTCTTCAGAACACAGGGTACCCAGTGAAAGAGGAGAAAAAAAGTGTAAGAACAAGCAGGGTTGGAGGACATCCGAAGAACAAGGCCCTCTAAATTAACTGAACAAGTCTTATATGAACTCTTAGAGACAGAAGCAGCAAGTACAAGGCTGCCTCTGGCCTACAACAGGTCCTGGGTTTATACAGTATAGCATTTAGAATTCTATTTTGATGAGACTCCTGAGTGTGTGAATGAGTGGTTCCCTGACTATTGTGCCTGCTGGTAGTACTCTTTGTCTTCTGTTGGGTTGCCTGGTCCAGTGTCAATGTGATGATTTTTTATTTTTCTTATTATAGCTAATTTTGCCATATTTCTTTGTTAATTTTTGACGCCTATTCTTTTCAAATAAGAGACAGAAATGGAGTGGAGCCCAAGGGGAAAGCTGGTGGAGGAAGAACTGGGAGGAATAAAGGGAGGGGAAATTTTAATTAAGATGTTTTATATTAGAAAAGACTCTATTTTAAACGTTAAAAGAAAAAACTTAAGTTTTTCTTTGGAAAAGGGGTTCCCAGGACACCATAGTTTATCCCTGACCTAGTTGGCTTTCATGGACTCTGGGTGAGAGAAATCACATATAAATTGAGTTCACATTAAATGGGTAGCTGTAATAATAGGGATGATACAATGTGTACCTGGTAATAAGAAAGATATACAACACAGCATTAGAACTGGTTAGATAAGTATGTGGTAATGGCAGCTATGACAGATAAACTATGCTCCTTCCTCAAGATGTGCATGGTAGAAGGAATCCCAGATAACCAATGTTCCAGTCCCAAGATGTACATAGTAGGAGGAAAGAGAAGACATTCTAGCATGCAGTTCTGGTTTCCATATATATGTTATGCACTATTCACAAAATAGAAAGATATATAGAAATGTAAATACATAGATGGATGGATGGATGGATAGATGGATGGATGGGTGGATGGATGGATGAATGGAAGGATTGTTGCCTTTCTAGCTAGCTACATATACACATGCATGCATGCCTATATGGAAGATAGATACAGACACATAGATATAATGCTAAACTAAACACAGAAGCATGGTACTCTTCTCACACCCACACTGAGCATGATTTACAACTCCCATTGACACACAAAGAATGAAGATTCAATCTACCAAGTTTTATAAACTTATACAAAAAGCACACAATGTTCATTTGATGCACAAAGATATGATTAGTAACTGGACTTTCTTCAATTTGTAACTATTTTCAGGAATTAAGTCCTTGATATCTTCCTCAGAGTTGGTTTTTAATTCATTTACTACTGTATGCTTATTGATATTTATAATCGACTAAACAGTAATACTGTTGAAGGCTTTTATGCTGCTACTAAAATTTCATCATAAAGCTCAGCTCTAAGATTTTGAAAATACGAAGTTTTATAAACATAGGGGACATTTAGCAAAGTAAAAAAAATCCAAGAACCAGAAGAGATATTACAATGACAATAGGTAGTGAAAAATTTCTTACTAACACAGAAAAAATTACACCATGGAATATTATTCAGTTTTTAAAAACAACTGCTCATAACATTTTCAGGCAAATGTGGGCTGTGTTGAAGGCAAGGCAGTAATTATTTCATGTTTTTCAAGTGGTTGGATGGTTATCCTCAGTCTAAGAAGCTGTAGGTAAGGTAAGATGTGAGGAAAGAAACTTCAAAGAAATTCCACACTAGCTCAGAATTGAGAAAATTGATGGTTATTTATTTAGGGGAAAACTCACAAATCAAAATCCTTTGCTGGAATGGAGATCAGAAACTGAAATTTGGAACTGGAACAGAGAGAGAGGCTGGAAAAGAGGCTGAATGCAAGCTCCACAGCAGAATATATAGCACAACAGGCCATGCCGTGTGGGTAGGTAGCCACTAGCTATAAGACTTCCTACAGCACACACTTTTTTGTTTAAATTAGAGTGTTCTAAGCCTAATACAAATTATATACAATAAGAAGAATTATATTCAATAATTATTGTATCCAAACTAGTTTAAATCATGTATAATAAATTACTTGGCCAAGTCATGAGAGGAAAGTAAATACAATTATCTAGTGTTCAACCCCATCAAACATCTGAGATGGGGAACATTACTTGTGTAAGCAGGAAGTACAATCAAACAACTTCCAAAATGTGCAAAAATGACAGAGACAACTGGCTACCTGGGAAATCACCCAAGGTGTCATTTGTAATGTTGAAGCAACCAACTTTGGCTAAGGGCTAGAAAACTGACAGACCATTTTCAGAGGCAGGAAAATTTTCAAAACCATCTTACCCTGTCTTAGCAAGATTTGAAAGAAAGTCCTCATTATCTATTTTTTGTTTTGTTTTGTTTTTCGAGACAGGGTTTCTCTGTGGCTTTGGAACCTGTCCTGGAACTAGCTCTGTAAACCAGGCTGGTCTCGAACTCACAGAGATCCGCCTGCCTCTGCCTACCGAGTGCTGGGATTAAAGGCGTGCGACACCATCGCCCGGCTATCTATTTCTTGATACCAGGTACCTTGTCAGTGGTTGAGGCATGGGCAGTTCTTTGCACAAAGGCCAGTTTTGCTGAGAAGAAATCAAGCTCCAAGTGGAATGTCTTCAGTGCTCAACATTCTCTCAGGAATAGATCAGTGCTGCCAGGAGCAATCGTCTCTCACTTCAACAGAGCCCTAAGTTATTTAAATGCAATATTCTACAACTCTTTGAAGTGGTTGAAGTTTACCTATCCATGCACAATATAATCTCTATGTATCTAAAGAACCTTATTAGTCTAACTATAAGTATGACAAACATTGAATTATTGATCTATAATTCTTGATACATATATAACTTAAAGACTAAAACTCCATATGACAATATTACACAATAAACAATTGTGTAACAAATGAGGACAATGACTTGAAAATATAAACAATGTATAAGTATCTTGATCACAGGTAGAAATGTACATTGCAATATGATAAATATATATCAATATATAAAAATGTTTTAAGCAGAGGTAGAAGCATGCATGCATACAATATTCAATGTAATTTAACTTTGTATCAATATACAAGAATCTATACCAATGTAATTGTCTATAAATAATAACTTACATGTATTCACTCTGTTACTCACTATTATTATTAGTGTGAGTAAGATTATACCAATCTATAATCCCATCCAATTTCCTTTTTTTTAAAGATCCCTGAGCCTATAAAATTTCCCCACAAGCCCCAAAGCAATACCAATTATACTCAACCACTAAATGAGGTCCCTAACCCTGAGGACAAACTTTGTTTGGAGAGGGGCTGTCATCTTCTAGAATTGCTTTCAGTTGTCATTGGGGCAATGTTTTTTCTAAGGGATCCTGTGAAAGTAAAATGGTAGATATGTTTCATGATTACTGTCTGGTATAATTGCAAATAGTCTCTGAGTATTTGGTGGGGGTCTGGCCAGAATGTTGTAAAATTGTGCACTTTCGGCTCTAGGTAAACTGTAACTAGGACCTCCACTTTCACCTTTAGGGCTATCTCAATAAGGATCACCACTTTAAACTCTAAAGACACCATAACTAGGACATTCACTTTCAGCTCTAGAATCACCATAACCAGGAAATCCACTTTAATCTCTAGGTTAACAGTAACCAAGCCCAAACTTTCAGCTCAAGTGGTCACCTAAACATGGCCACAACTTTCAGCTCTAGGGCCACCCTAACCAAGACCTCCACTTTCATCTCTAGGGTCACAGTAACGAAGACCCCGACTTTGGGCTCTAGAGTCACTCAAACCAGGGCCCCCACTTTCAGCTCTAGTGTCACCATAACCAGCACGTCCACTTTCAGCTCTAGAGTCACTGTAAACATGGCCCCCACTTTCAGTTCGAGGGCAAAAGTAACCCAAATCTCCATTTTCATAGAGCTCTAGATCCACTGTAATCAGGACTTCACTTTCAGCTCTGAGGTCACTGTAACCAGGACCTCCACATTCATCTTTATTGACACCATAAACAGGACATCCATTTACAGCTTTAGGGTCAGTGTAACCAGGACCTATACTTGCAGCTCTAGGGTATTTGTAACCAGGACCTCCACTTTTACCTCTAGGGTCATCTGAACCATGTAGAGGGAACAGCGGGCTGTGTTCCTGCTGCCCGGCCTCCTGGCTACCTTATGCCCTGGAATAACAACACACAAATTGTATTCTTTTAAACTCGGCCTGGCCCATTAGCTCTAGCCTCTTACTGACTAACTCTCACATCTTGATTAATCCGTTTCTATTAAAGTGTGTAGCACCACGAGATGGTGGCTTACTGGCATGAGTCTAACCACCGTCCATCTTGGGAAGGGGAATCATGGTGTTTGCCTCACTGCCTTCTTCCTCGCAGCATTCTGTTCTGTCCTCCATGCCTACCTATGTTCTGATCTATCAGACCAAGCAGTTTTCTTTATTAATTAACCAATAAAAGCAACAGATAGATAGAAAACCCACCTACATCAGAACCAGGACCTCCACATTCATCTTTAGGGTCACCATAACCAGCATGCCCACTTTCAGCACTAGGGTCATTGTAACCAAAACTTCCATTTTCATATAGCTCTAGAGTCACCATAATCAGGACCTTCACTTTCAGCTCAGAGGTCACTATAACCAAGACCTCTACTTTCAGCTCTATGGTCATGGTAACCAGGACCTCCACATTCATCTTTATTGACACCATAACCAGGACATCCACTTTCAGTTCTAGAGTCACTGTAAACAGGACTTCCAATTTCAGCTATAGGCTCACTTTAAACAGGATAATTTTTTTTCAGTTCTAGGTTCACCGTAACCAGGAGATCCACTTTCAGATATTTCTAGGGCCATCATAACCAGGACCTCCACTTCCATCTTTATTGACACCATAACCAGGACCTTGATTTTCAGCTCTAGGGTCACTGTAACCAGGACCTCTACTTTCAGATCTAGAATCACTGTAACCAGGACCTCCACTTTCACGTCTAGGGCCACCTTAATCAGGATGTCCACATTCAGATCTAAGGTCACCATAAACAGGAAAACTTCCTTCAGCTCTAGGGTCACCTTAACCAGGACCTCTACTTTCAGCTCTAGGGTCACCTAACCAGGCCACCACTTTCAGCTCTAGGGTCACACTGTAAACATGGCCACCAATTTCAGCTATAGGACACAAGTAACCAGAACCTACACTTTCAGTTACCTCTAGGGCCAACTTAACCAGGAACTTCACTTTCAGCTCTGTGGTCTCCATAACCAGGACCTCCATTTACATCTCTAGGGACGCTATAACCAGGGCCTCCCCATTTAGCTCTAGGGTCGCTGTAACCAGGGTCTATATTTTCAGTTCTATGGTCACATAACCAGGACCTCCACTTTTACCTCTAGGCTCACCTTAACCAGGACCATTTTCATCTCTAGCGTAACTGTAACCAGGACCTCCAGTTTTAGCTCTCAGATCACTGTAACCATAACCTTCTCTTTCAGCTCTAGGGTGATGGTAACCAGGACACCCATTTTCAGCTCTAGGTTAACAGTAGCCAGGGCCCCCACTTTCAGCTCTAGGGTCACCTAACCAGAGCCACTTCTTTCAAACCTAGGGCCACCCTAAACTGTATGTCCACTTTCATCTCTATTTTCACTGTATCCAGGGCCCACTATTTCAGCTCTAGGATCACTGTCACAAGTGCCTCCACTTTCAGCTCTAGGGTCACTGTAACCAGGACCTCCACTTTCATCTCTGGGGTCACCATAACCAGGGCCCCCACTTTCAGCTCTAGGGTCACCGTAACCAGCACCTCCACTTTCAGCTCTAGGTTCACTGTAATCATGGCATCCACATTTATCTATAGGGCACAAGTAACCAGAACCTGCACTTTTAGCTAGCTCTATGGTCACCTTAATCTGAACCTTCACTTTCAGCTCTGGGGTCACCAAAACCAGGACCTTTATTTTGATATTTAGGGACACCATAACCAGGACCTACACTTTCAGCTCTAGGGTCACTGTTACCAGGACCTCTACATTCACCTCTAGGGTGATCTTAACGAGGACCTCCACTTTCATTTTTAGGGTCACCATAACCAGGGCCCCCACTTTCAGCTCTACTGACAGTGTATCCAGGGAGCCCAATTTCAGGTTTCATTTTGGCCACCAGAACCAGAAACTCCGCTTTCAGCTAGTTCTAGGGCCACTGTAACCAGGACCCCTACTTTCAGCTCTAAGGTCACTGTAACCAGTACCTCAACTTTCACCTAGTTTTAGGGCCACTGTAACTAGAAACTCTACTTTAATCTCTAGTGTCACAGTAACCAGGGCCCCCACTTTCAGCTCTAGGGCACCCGAAACCAGAAACTCCACTTTCAGCTAGCTATAGGACCACCATAACTAGGACCTTTACATTCAGCTGGGGTCACCATAAACTGGACCCCCACTTTCAGGTCTAGGGTCACCATAAGTAGGACCTCCACTTTCACCTTTAGGGCTACCTTAACCATGACCTCTACTTTCATCTTTAGGGACACCATAACCAGGATCTCCACTTTCATCAATAGGGTCACCATAACCTGGGCTTCTACTTTCAGCTCAAGGGTCACAGTTAACATGGCCCCCACTTTCAGCTATAGGGCACAATTAACCAGAACCTACACTTCCAGAGCTCTAAGGTGAACATAACCAGGACCTTCACTTTCAGCTCTGTGGTCACCATAACCAGGACCTCCACATTCATCTTTATTGACTCCATAACCAGAACCTCCATTTTCAGCTATAGGGTCACTCTAACCAGGGCCCCCACTTTAGCTCTAGAGTCACTGTAAACAGGAACTCTATTTCAGTTCTAGAGCCACCCTAAATCAGGACCTCCACTTTCCCCCACTTTCAGCTCTAGGGTCACTGTATCCAGCCCTTTCACTCTCAGTTCTAGGGTCACTGTAAACGTGGCCCCCACTTTAAGCTCTAGATCACCAGTAACCAGAACCTCCACTTTCAGCTTGCTCTAGTGCCACTGTAACCAGGAGCTTCACTTTCAACTGGGGTCACCATAACCAGGACCTCTTCTTTCAGCTCTAGGGTTATCGTAACCACAACCAACACTTTCACCTCTAGGCCCACCTTAACCAGGACCTTGACTTTCATCTCTATGTACTCCGTAACCAGTAGCTCTACTTTCAGCTCTAGGGTAACCATAAAGAGGACATCTTCTTTCAGCTCTAAGGTCACACTAACCAGCACCTCCACTTTCAGCTCTTGTGTCACTGTAAACATGGCCTCCGCATTCAGCTCTGGGGCACAAGTAACCATTACATCCACTTTCAGCTAGCTCTAGGGTCACCTTAACCAGGACCCTCTGTAGTGATGAGCTGCGGGCAGGCCTGCTTTTTGTTCTGTCCAGCTCCCGCACAGCTAGCTTAGCCCCTGAAATAACAACACACAAACCGTGTTCATTTAAACATTGCCTGGCCCGTTAGTTCTAGCCTCTTATTGGCTAACTCACATCTTGATTAACCCATTTTTAATAATCTGTGTAGCACCACGAGGTGGTGGCTTACCGGGAAAGATTCAGCATGTCTGACCTGGTGGCTGGTTCCATGGCATCTACCTGACTCTGCTTCTTTCTCCCAGCATTCTGTTCTGTCTTCCCCACCTACCTATGCTCTGATCTATCAGGACAAGCAGTTTTCTTTATTAATTAACCAATGAAACAGCAGATAGATAAAAGACACTCCTATATCAACTCTCACTCTCAGCTGTAGGGTCACCATAACCAGGATCTCCAATTTCATCTTTAGGAACACCATAACCAGTACCTATACTTTCAGGTCTAGGGTTATTGTAACCAGGTCATCCACTTTCACCTTTTGGGAGACCTTTACCAGGACCTCCACATTCATCTTCAGGGCCACAATAACCAGGGCCCCCACTTTCAGCTCTAGAGTCACCATAACCAGGGCTGCCACGTTCAGACTACTCTATGACTACAGTAACTGGAGCTTTTTCTATAGTAATTTCAGCTAGCACTAAGGCCACCATAACCAGGATTCCCACTTGTAGCTCTAGGGTCTCTGTAACCAGGACCGTCACATTCATCTAGCTCTTAAGCCACCAAAACCAGGGCCTCCCCTATCATATCTAGAGTCATAGTAACTAGGACCCCCACTTTCAGCTCTAGGGTCACTGTAACCAGGGACCCTACATCCAGCTGTAAAGTCACTGTAACCGGGACCTCCAATTCATTTGTAGGGCCACATTAACTAGGACCCCCACTTTCATCTCTAGGGTTACCATAACCAGGGCCCCACTTTCAGCTCAAGGGTCACCATAACTAGCCCCTCCACTTTCATCTCTATGGTCACTTTAACCAGGACCTCTACTTTCAGCTGTAGGGTCACTATAACCAGGACCACTACTTTCACCTCTAGGGTCACCTTAACCTGGAACTCCACTTTCATCCTTGGGTCACCATAAAGAGAGCACACACTTTCAGCTCTCAGATCACCTAACCAGAGCCCCCACTTTCAGCTCTATGGTCACAATAACCAGGGACCCCACTTGCAGCTCTATGGTCACTATAACCAGTGCCCCCACATTCATCTCTAGGGTAACAGTAACAAGGGCCTCCCTCTTTCAGCTTGCTCTAGGGCCATCATAATCAGGACCTCCAAATTCAGCTAGCTCTTTGGCCACTGTAACCAGGACCCTCACTTTTAGCTCCACGATTGCCGTAACCAGGACCTCCACGTTCAGCTCTAAGAACCAGGGCCCCAACTTCTAGCTCTAGTGTCACCATAACCAGCACCTCCACTTTCAGCTCTTGGGTCACCATAACCAGGACCCCCACTTTCAGCTTGCTCTAGGGTTTCTGGAACCAGGACCTCCAATTTCGGCTAGCTCTAGGGTCACTGTCACCAGGACCTTCACTTTCACCTCTGGGGACACCATAACGAGGACCACCACTATCAGATTTTGGTTACTGTAACCAGTACCTCCACTTTCAGATAGCTCTAAGGCTACCATAACCAGGACCTCCACTTTCGTCTCTAGGGTCACAGTAACCAGAGCCCCTAGTTTCAGCTCTAGAGTCACTGTAACCAGGACCTCTGCTTTCATTCTAGGGCCACTCTTTCCAAGACCTATACTTTCATCCCTAGGGTCATTGTAACCAGGGCCAGACTTTCAGCTCCACAGTCACCATAACCAGCACCTGCCTCTTTCACCTCTAGGGTCACCGTAAACATGGCTATCACTTTTAATTCTAGGCCACCTGTTACTAGGAACTCCACTTCAGTTCTATTGCCAGTCTAAACAGGACCTCTACTTTCGTCTCTAGGATCATTTTAACCATGACCTCCGCTTTCAACTCTAGGGACACCATGACTAGGACCTCCACTTTCATCTCTAGGGTCACAGTAAACAGGGCCCCTAGTTTCAGCTCTAGAGTTACTATAACCAGGACCTCCAATTTCAGCTCTAGGCTCCCCTTAAACAGGGCATTCACTTTCAGCACTAGGGCCACCATAACCAGGACCTATAATTTCATCTCGAGGATCACAGTAACCAGGGTCCCCACTTTCAGCTCTAGAGTTACGGTAACCAGGACCTCCACTTCGGTTCTAGGTCCACACAAACCAGGACTTTCGCTTTCTTCTCTAGGGTCACAGTAGTCAGGACCCCACTTCTAGCTCCATGGTCATGGTAACCAGCTTTCTCTAGGGCCACAGTAACCAGGCCCTCCACTTTCAGCTCTAGGGTACCACCCATTTTCAGGTAGCTCTAGATCCACCTTAAATAGGACATTTACTTTCAGCTCTGGGTTCAACATAAGCAGGACCTCCACTTTCAGCACACTCCTAGGTCACTGTAACCAGGATCTATACTTTTATCTCTGAGGAAACAGTAATCAGGGACCCCACTTTCAGCTCTAGGGTCATCATAACCAGGACCTCCACTTTCACCTCTAGAGCCACCATAACCATTGCCTCCACTTTCATCTCTAGGGTACCAGTAACCAGAAGCTCTACTTTCAACTCTAACGGCACCTAACCAGGACCTTCAATTTCACCTCTAAGGCAACCTTAACTAGTACCTACACTTTCATCTTTACGGTCACCATAACCAGGGCTCCCACTTTCAGCTCTAGGGTTATCTTAGTCAGGGTCACCACTTCTAGCTCTAGGGCACACATAACCAGGGTCACCTCTTTCAGGTAGCTCTAGGGCCATGGTATCCAGCCCCTTCACTTTCAGCTGTGGTCACCCTAACCAGAACGTCCTCTTTCAGCTCTAAGGTCACTGTAAACAGGAACTCCACTTGAGTTCCATGGCCAACCTACCTAGGACCTCCAATTTCACCTCTAGGGCCAACTTAACCAGGAACTCAACTTTCATCTTTGGGTCACAGTAACCAGGGCCCCACTTTCAGTATTATGGTCACAGGAACCAGGGCACCCACTTCTATCATTTTATCACAGTAACCAGGGACTTCTATTTCAGCCTTCTCTAGGGCCACCATAAACAGGACCTCCACTTTCAGCTCGCTCTAGGGCCACCAAAACCAGGACCTATACTTTCATCTCTGGGTTAACAGTAACCAGGGCCCCACTTTCAGCTCCAGGGTCACTGCAACCAGGACCTCCACTTTTACCTTTAGATCCACCATAACCACAAAATCCACTTTCACCTCTAGGCTAACAGTAACCAGTTCCTCTACTTTCAGCTCTAGGGCCACCCTAACCAGGACCTCCAATTTCACTTCTAAGGCAACCTTAACCAGGACCTACACTTTCATCTTTAGGGTCACCATAACCAGGGCTCCCACTTTCAGCTGTAAGGGTCACTGCAACCAGGGTTACCACTTCTAGCTCTAGGGCACCTGTAAACAGGACCTTCTCTATGGCCACCATATCCAGGCCCTTCACTTTCAACTGTGGTCACCCTGATCAGTACTTGCTCTTTCAGCTCTAGTATCACTTTAAACAGGGCCTCCACTTTCATCTCTAGGGTAACAGTAACCAGGAACTGCACTTAAGTTCTAGGGCTACCATAACCAGTAACCACAATTTCACCTGTAAGGCCACCTTCACAAGAACCTGGACTTTCATCTTTTGGGTCATCATAACCTGGGCCCCCAATTTCAGCATTATAGTCATCATAACCAGGGCATCCATCTCTACCTCTGTGGGAAACTGTAACCAGGACCTCCACTTTCAGATAGCTCTAGGGCCACTGTAACGAGGACATTCACTTTCAGGTCTGGGTTCACCATAACCAGGACCTCCACTTTCATCTTTATTGACACCATAACCAGGACCTCGACTTTCAGCTCTAGGTTCACTGTAAACTTGATCTCTACTTTCATCTCAAGGGTCACTGTAACCAGGACCTCTACTTTCATCTCAAGCATAACAGTTACCAAGATCGCCACTTCATTTCTAGGGCTTCCCGAATCAGTGCCTCCTATTTCACCTCTAGGGCCACTATAATCAGAGCCTCCTATTTCACCTCTATGTCCACCTTACCCAGGTCCTCCACTTTCATCTTTAGCGTCAACATAACCATAGCCCCCCAATTCTAGCTCTAGGGAACCCGTAATCAGGACCTTCACTTTCAGGTAGGTCTAGTGTCTCTGTAACTGGAACATTCGCTTTCAGCTCTGGGGTCACCATAACCAGAACCTCCACTTTCATCTTTATTGACACCGTAACCAGGACCTCCACTTTCATCTTTATTGACACCATAACCAGGAACTCCACTTTTAGCTTGCTGTAGGGCCACCATAACCAGGACCCATACTTTCATCTCTAGGGTCACAGTAACCAGGACCTCACTTTCAGCTCTAGAGTCACTGTAACCAGGACCTCTACTTTGGTTATAGGACCACTCAAACCAGGACCTCCAATTTCATCTTTAGGGTCACAGTAACCAGGGCCCCAACTTTCAGCTCAATGGTTACTCTAACCAGCCCATCCACTTTCAGCTCTATGGTCATTGTAAACATGGACCCCACTCTCAGCTCTAGGGCACCCATAACCAGAATCTCAAATTTCAGCTAGCTTTAAGGTCACCATATCCAGGCCCTTCACTTTCAGCTGTCATCATCCTAACCAGGACTTCCTCTTTCAGCTCTAGGGTCACTGTAAACAAGACCTCTACTTTCATCTCTAGGTTAACAGTAACCAGGAACTCTACTTCAGTTCTATGGCCACCCTCACCAGGACCTCAAATTTCACCTCTAGGGCCAACATCATGAGGATCTCGACTTTAATCTTTTGGGTCACAATAACCAATATTCCCACTTTCAGCATTAGAGTCACAGAAACCAGCACTCCCTTTTCTAGGCCTATGGTCACAGTAACCAGGGACCCCAAATGCAGCTTTCACTAGGGCCACCATAACCAGGACCTCTACTTTCAGCTTGCTCTAGGGCCACCATAAACAGGACCTATACTTTCATCTCTGGGGTAACAGTAACCAGGGTCTCCACTTTCAGGTCTAGGGTCACCGAAATCAGGACTTCCACTTTCACCTCTAGAGCCAACATAACCATGACCTCCACTTTCATCTATAGGGTAACATTAACCAGGACCTCTACATTCAGCTAAGGGTCACCCTTTCTGGGACCTCTACTTTCATCTTTAGGGTCACAATAACCAGGACTCCTAATTTCAGCTCTAGAGTCACCATAACCAGGGTCAACACTTCTAGCTCTAGGGCATCTGTGACCAGGACCTCCACTTTCTGGTAGCTCTAGGACAACCATAACCAGCATATTTACTTTCAGCTCTGGGTTCACCATAACCAGTGTTGTGATTGGAGCAGCGGGCTGTGTCCCCGGCACTCGGCCTCCCGCACGGCTAGCTTTATACCCAAAATAATTACACGGAAACTGTATTCTTTTAAACACTGCCTGGCCCATTAGTTTCAGCCTCTTATTGGCTAGCTCTTACATATTGATCTAACCCATTTCTAATAATCTATGTAGTCCACGAGCTGGCTTACCAGGGGAGATCTTAACCTGCGTCTGTCTGCAGTGGGAGAATCATGGTGAATCCTTGACTCAGCTTCTTTCTCCCAGCATCCTGTTCTATTTACTCTACCCACCTAAGGGTTGGCCTATCAAATGGGCCTAGGCAGTTTCTTTATTAATAAGAAATCACTCCCACATCATTTGTCCTTTTTCTGTTTAAACAAAAAATAAAGGTTGTAACTTCAACATAGTAAAATTACATATAACAAAACAGTTATCAAGCAAGAATTACAGTTACAATATTTATATCTACTTTATCTTTTATTATAACTAAGGAAAACTACAACTATGTATCCATGTTTTAACTCCATCAA
Source organism: Alexandromys oeconomus (assembly GCA_963919705.1). NCBI lineage: Eukaryota > Metazoa > Chordata > Mammalia > Rodentia > Cricetidae > Alexandromys > Alexandromys oeconomus. The sequence continues at coordinate 124,321 of CAWTZB010000238.1, forward strand.
AGACTCCAGAAGGATATAATATTACCTAAGCAAACAAGAAGTAAGCAACTTTTAAAATTTTAAAAATGACAGAGACATCTCGCGTTGGGCGCCACTCTGTTGTGATTGGAGCAGTAGGCTGCGTCCACGGCACCTAGCCGCCCGCATGGCTAGCTTTATACCCAAAATAATTACACGGAAACTGTATTCTTTTAAACACTGCCTGGCCCATTAGTTCCAGCCTCTTGTTGGCTAGCTCTTACATATTGATCTAATCCATTTCTAATAATCTGTGTAGCCCATGAGCTGGCTTACCAGGGAAGATCTTAACCTGAGTCTGTCTGCAGTGGGAGAATCATGGCGACTCCTTGACTCAGCTTCTTTCTCCCAGCATCCTGTTTTGTTTACTCCACCCACCTAAGGGTTGGCCTATCAAATGGGCCTAGGCAGTTTCTTTATTAATAAGAAATCACTCCCACATCAAACCAGGACCTCCCCACTTTCATCTTTATTGACACCACAACCAGGACCTCAAATTTCAGCTCTAGGGTAACTGTAACCAGGATCTCTACTTTCATCTCAAGGGTAACAGTTACCAGGAACTCCACTTCAGTTCAAGGGCTACCCTAATCAGGACCTCCAATTTCACCTCTAGGGCCATACTAACCAGGACCTCCAATTTCACCTTATATGGCCACCTTAACCAGGACTTCCACTTACATCTTTAGAGTCACTATAACCAGGACCCCCAATTCTACCTCTAGGGGACCCGTAAATAGGACCTCCACTCTCGGGTAGCTCTAGGGCCACTGTAACTAGGACATTCACTTTCAGGTCTGGGGTAACCATAACCAGGACCTATACTTTCATCTCTATGGTCACAGTAATGAGGGCCCCCACTTTCAGCTTAAGGGTCACTCTAAGCAGCCCATCCAACTTCACCTCTGGGGTCACTGTAAACATGGACCCAACTTTCAGCTCTAGGGCACACATAACCAGAACCCCCACTTTCAGGTAACTCTAAGGCCACCATATCCAGGCCATTCACTTTAAGCTGTGGTCACCTTAACTAGGATCTCCACTTTCATCTTTTGGGTCACAATAGCCAGGGACCCCACTTTCAGAATTAGCTGCACTGTAACCAGGGCTATTAATTCTAGTTCTATGGTCCCGTAACCAGGGACTCCAATTTCAGCTTTTTCTAGGGCCACCATATCCAGGACATTCACTTTCATCTTTTTTGACAACATAACCTGGACCTCCACTTTGAGCTCACTCTAGGGCCACCATAGCTTGGATATATACTTTCATCTCCAAAGTCACAGAAACAAGGGCCCCCATTTTCAGCCACTATGGTCACCTTAATCAGGACTGCCACTACGTTCACCTCTACAGCCCCAATTACCTCAAACCCCACTCTCATCTCTAAGGTAATAGTAATCAGGAAGTCCACTTCTGTTCTAGGGCCACCCTACCAGGACCTCTAGGGACAACTTAATGAGGGTCTCCACTTTCATCTTTAGCGTCACCATAACCATAGCCCCCAATTCTAGCTCTAGGGAAGCCTTATCCAGGACCTCCACCTTCAGGTAGGTCTAGTGCCTCTGTAACCAGAACATTCACTTTCAGCTCTTGGGTTACCATAACTAGGACCCCCACATTCATCTTTACTGATACCATAACCAGGAACTTCACTTTCAGATTTATTTACATCATAACCAGGACATTGACTTTCAGCTCTATGTTCACTGTAAACCCAACCTCCACTTTCATCTCAAGGGTAACAGTTACCAGGAACTCCATTTCAGTTCTAGGGCTACACTAATCAGGACCTCCAATTTCTCCTCTATGTCCACCTTAACCTGGACCTTCAGTTACATCTTTAGGGTCACCATAACCAGGGCACACGATTCTAGCTTTAGGGCATCTGTAACTAGGACTTTCACTTTCAGGTAGCTCTAAGGCCTCCATAACCAGGACCTCCACATTCATTGTTTTTGACACCATAACCATGACCTCAACTTTCAGCTCGCTCTAGGGCCACCATAACTAGAACCTATGCTATCATCTCTAGGGTAACAGAAATCAGGGCCCTCACTTTCAGCTCTACAGTCACTATAGAAATGATCTCTAGTTTGGTTCTAGGGTTACCCAAAACACGACCTCCATTTTCATCCTTGGGTAACAGTAACTAGGTCCTCTACTTTCACCTCTAGGGCCACCCTAACCAAGACCTCCAATTTGGCCTCTATGGCCACCTTAACCTGGACCTCCACTTACATCCTTAGGGTCACCATAATCAGGGCCACCAATTCTAGCTTTAGGGAACCCGTAACCAGGACCTCCACTCTAGGGCCTCCTTAACCAGAACATTCACTTTCAGCTCTGGGGTCACCATAAACAGGACATATACTTTCATATCTAGCGTCACAGTAACCAGGATGCCCACATTCAGCTCTAAGGTCACAGTAACCAGGGCCCCCACTTTCAGTTCTAGGGTCATTGTAAACATGGACCCCACATTCAACTCTAGGGCATCCATAACCAGCACCTCCAATTTCAGCTAGCTCTAGGGCCACTGTATCCAGGCCATTCACTTGCAGGTATGGTCACCCTTACCAGGACCTCCTCTTTCTAGGGTCACTGTAAATAGGAACTTCACTTTCATCTCTAGGGTAACACTAACCAGGATCTCCACTTAAGTTCTAGGGATACACTAATCAGGACCTCCAATCACATCTCTATGGTGAAGTTAACCAGGATCTTTACTTTCATCTTTTGTGTCACAATAACCAGGGTCCCCACTTTCAGCATTAGGTTCTCTGTAGTCAGAGACCCTACTTCTAGCTCTATGGTCACTATAACCAGGGACCCAAATTTCAGCTCTCTAGGGCCACCATAACCAGGACCTATACTTTGATCTCTGGGGTAACAGTTACCAGGGTACCCACTTTCAGCTCTAGGATCACTGTAATCAGAATCTCCACTTTCACCTCTATAGCTACCATAACCACAACCTATTCTTTCATCTCTAGGGAAACAGTAAGCAGGACCTCTACTTTCAGCTCTAGGGCCACCCTAATGAGGACCTCCACTTTTATCTTTAGGGTCACCCTAACCAGGACTTCATATTTTAGCTCTAGGTTTACCATAACCAGGGTCACCACTTCTAGCACTAGGGCACCTGTAACCAGGACCTCCTCTTTCAGCTAGCTCTAGGGCCACCGCATCCAGGTCCTTCACTTTCAGCTGTGGTCACCCTAACCAGGACTTCCTCATTCAGTTCTAGGGTCACTGTAAAACAGGACCTACAATTTCATCTCTAGAAAAAAACAGTAACCAGGAACTCCACTTAAGTTCTAGGGCTACAATAATCAGCACCTCCAATTTCACCTCTAGGGCCACCTTAACCAGGAACTCCACTTTCATCTTTTGGGTCACCATAACCTAGGCCTCCAAATTCAGCACTATGGTCACAATAACCAGGGCCCCCATCTTTAGCACTATGGGAATCATAACCAGGACCTCCACTTTCAGATAGCTCTAGTGCCACCATAACCAGGACCTTCTATTTAAGCTCTGAGGTTACCAGGTACAGAACCTCCATTTTCACTTTAGGGACACCATAATCAGGAAATCTACTTTGAGCTCTAGGGTCACTGTAACCAGGAACAGCACTTAGAGCACTAGGGTCACCTTAACTAGGACCTCTACTTTCAGATATTTCTAGGGCCACCATAACCTGGATCTCCACTTTCATCTCTAGGATCACAGTAACCAGGGCTACACTTTCAGCTCTAATATTACTGTAACCAAAACTCCACTTGAAGCTCTAGGGTCACCATATTCAGGACATCCACTTTTATCTCTAGGATAACAGTAACCAGGGTCCGCACTTGCTGCTCTAGGGTCACCATAACCAAGGCACCCACTTCTAGTTCTAGGGCACCAATAACCAGGGCCTCCACTCTCAACTCTAGGGTCATGCGGCAAACTCCCTGACCAGCAGGAAAGAACAGCCACCAGACGAGGATTCTTCCCAAATCACGCTTTATTGGAGCCTCTTGGTTGAAGGGAGAGCAGAAAGCAAGGGGCCCCGAGCTCTGAGCTGCAGCTGCTTATATAGGGAGTCTGCCTAGCAACTTTTGATACTGTGATATTTTGATACTTTAACTGCTTTTCTGGAGACCCACCAGCTGGAAAGAAAGCTGGGGAACATCATTGTCAATTACAGACCACAAGGAAGTTCCCCTGCAGGTCAGGGGGAGTGTGGGCAGCTAGATCACAACAACTCACCCTGTTTTCTGGAGGAAGAACTCCAATCTCTATTATGGTATCAAGTGAGGCCGGGCCAAATGCCATCTTGTAATGGCGGCCACAGAAATGGCTCCCAGTAGGGTCCCAATTACTGGGATCCACACTCTCAGCACTAGGGTGACCATAACCAGGACCTCCACATTCTGTTCTAGCACCATCATATGTAGGGCCCCCACTTTCAGGTCTATGGTCACAGTTACCAGCCCCCCATTTTCCGCTAATGGTCACAGTAAACAGGGCCCAACTTTCAGCTCTATAGTCACTGTAACAAGGTACTCCACTTTCAGCTCTAGAGATACCCTGACCATCACCTCTGCTTTCATCTCTAAGGTCGCCTCAACCAGGGACACACTTTCAGCTCTAGGGTCAATGTAACCAGGGTCTTTACGTGCAGCTCTAATGCCACCATTATGAGGACCTCCACTTTCAGCTCTAGAGTCACAGTAACCAGTGTTTCCACTTTCAGCTCTAAAGTCACCATAACCAGGGTCTTCACTTTCATCTCTATGGCTACCATAACCATGATCTCCACTTTCATCTCTAGGGTCAACATAAACAGGAAATATTCTTTCAGCTCTAGGGTCACCATAACTAGGATATCCACATTCTGCTCTAGGAGAACCATAACCAGGACAACCACTTTCATCTCTAGGGTCATGCAACCAGGACCTCCTCTTTCATGTCAAGGTTTTTTGTATCCAGGGCCCCCACTTTCAGCTCTAGGATCACCATAACCAGGACCTGTACATTCATCTCTACGGACACCACAACCATGACCTCCACATTCAGCTCTAGGGTCACCATAACTAAGATCTCTACATTCAGCTCTAGGATCAACGTAACCAGGAAATCAATTTTCATCTCTATGTTAACCAGGGACTCCACTTTTAGCTCTAGGTTAACCTAAACATGGCCACAACTTTCTGGTTTTGGTCCACCCTAAGAAGAACCTCCAATTTCATATCTACGGTCACTGTACACAGGGCCCCCACTTTCATCTCTAGTGTCACCATAACCAGGGACCCCACTTTCAGCTCTTGGGCCTCCATAACCAGGGCCACAACTTTCAGCACTAGGACAACATTAACAAAGTTCTCCACTTTCACCTCTAAGATCACAGTAACCAGGGCCTCCACTTCCTGCTCTATGATTACAGTAACCAGGGCCCCCGCTTTCAGCTCTAGGTTCACTATACCCAGGACCTCCACTTTCATCTCTAGGGTTACTGTATCCAGGGCCGTTACTTTTAGCTCTGTGGTCACTGTAACCAGAGCCCCCACTTCTAACTCAGGGCACCCGTAACCAGGATCTCCACTATCATCTCTAGGGTCACCGTAACTGGGGCCCCACATTCACCTGTAGGGTTACCATAACCAGGACCTCCAATTTCAGCTCTACTGCCACCTTAAGCAGGATCTCCATTTTCAGGGAGATCATAGGGACACCATAGCCAGTAACCAGGGCCCCCACTTTCAGCTCTAGGATCACAGTTACCCTTGCCAACACTTTCAGTTCTTGGGTCACAGTGACCAGGGCTGCCACTTTCAGCTCAAGGTTCACAGTATCCAGAGACCCCACTTTCATCTCTAGGGTCACTGTAACCAGGACCTCCACTTTCAGCTCTAGGACCAACCTATCCAGGCCTCTGCTTTTAGCTCTAGGGTTACTGTAACCAGGGCACCACTTTCAGCTCTTGGGCCTCCATAACCAGGGCCACAACTTTCAGCTCAAATGCCGCCATATCCAGGACCTCCTCTTCAGCTCTAGGGTCACAGTAACCAGGGCCAACACTTTCAGCTCTAGGGCACCCTTAACCAGGGCCACAAATTTCAGCCCTAGGGCCAACATAAGAAAGACTTCCATTTTCATCTCTAGGGTCATAGTAATCTGGGAACCCACTTTGAGTTCTAGGGTCACTGCAAACATGGCCTCCACTTTCAGCTCTAGGGCAACTGTAACCAGAACCTCCACTATCAGCTAGCTATAGGGCCACCATAACCAGGACCTTTACTCTCAGCTGGGGTCACAATAACAAGGACCTCCACATTCAGCTCTAGTGTCACCATAACTAGGACCTCCACTTTTATCTCTAGGGTCACTGTATCCAGGGCCCCCATTTTAAGCTCTAGGGTCACTGTATCCAGGACTTCCACTTTCAGTTCTAAGCTCACTGTAAACATGGCCCCCACGTTCAGCTCTAGGGCACATGTAACCAGATCTTCCACTTTCAGCTATCTCTAGGGCCAGCATAACCTTGACTTTCAATTTCAGCTCTAGGGTAACAATAACCAGGACCTACATTTTCATCTTTAGGGACACCATAATCAGGATATCCACTTTGAGCTCTAGGGTCACTGTAACCAGGAACAGCACTTTGAACTCTAGGGTCACCTTAACCAGGACCTCTATTTTCAGATATCTCTAGGGCCAACTGCCACGGACCGTCCTTCTGGGAGACTGCTATCCACAGGAGAACAGGGTTGAAGGATAGGATAGCCAGGATACGACGCAAGGGAATGACAGACAGACACACTGTGTAGTGAGAATCTGCTGCAATTTTACTTCTGCAAAGCTTCAGTTTTTGTACAAAACAGATCAAAGAACTTGGCAGGCTCATTACATCACCCCACTCAGGGTTCCAGACATAAATCAAGGCTAAGCATAATCAAAAATAGAGCTCCCTCTACGTGCTCAAGATGTTGGCAAGGACTTTCAGTTTCGTTTTGTCTCGCACCATTAACCACATTCTACCGTGGGGGACTATTTCTCAGGGTCCTGGGTCTAGCTTTTATCTATATAGTCTTTTATTCTTTGCTCCATATTCCCTAATAGTTTTCTCGTCTCCTCATGATAGTTCCTATACCAATATATTAAAGCTGGTCTCATGTTTTTAATAATTTCCTTTCTTTTCTTCTTACTATAAAGACACCAGGGCTTCTGGGATCTAGCTAATCTTTTCATAAAGGGGAATTTTCTCTAACTCTCCTTTTCTCTCTAAATCTGATTCACTATGACGATTCCCTCGTAACATTTCAACTTTAGCCGTTTCTGTTTCATTATTAATAAAGTTTCCCAGGCTCATGTGGCATGGGGCATACTTTATTTCCTCAAGGACTGCTTTAATGAACGGTGGAGTCGAGCCAAGGACATACTTTGATTTCTTGGTAAGCGGTCAGCTGCAAACAGGAAAGATAAGAAATACAGAGAAAGATCATGCAGGGTGCCAGGAGGGCTCGCTCTCAAGGCCATCTCCAGATACGAGATCTGCCTACGGCATCAGGTCCTATTTTGACCACTGATTGCCAGGGGACCACCTGGGGCTTTGCTCCAGGAAGCTCTAACCCCAATCCTTCAGCAGGCAAAAGCCAGCGCAGAGGCATTTTGTCACTACACGGCAGTCACTGCTGTGGACGTGGCAGCCAACATAACCAGGACCTCCACTTTCATCTCTAGGATCACAGTAATCAGGCCCACACATTCAGCTCTATGGTTACAACATCCAGGGCTCCACTTGCAGTTTTAGGGTCATCATAAATAGGACATCTACTTTTATCTCTAGGGTAACAGTAACCATGGCCCCCACTTTCTGCTCTAAGTTCACCATAAACAGGGCCACATTTTCAGCTCAAGGGTCACAGTAAACAAGTCATTCACTTTCATCTCTATGGTAACAGTAACCAGGGCCCCTACTTTTGCTCTAGGGTCACTTTAACCAAGGCCCCCAATCTAAGCTCTAGGGTCACCATAACCAGGACCTCCACTTTCAGCTCTAGCACCACCTTAATCAGGGCCCCCACTTTCAGCTCTAAGGTCACAGTTAACAGCCCCCCCCCCTTCAGCTGTAGGGTCACAGTAACCAAGGGTCCCACTTTCAGCTCTATAGTCACTGTAACCAGGACCTCCACTTTCAGCTCTAGAGCCACCCTGGCCATCACCTCTGCTTTCATCTCTAAGGTCACCTTAACCAGGGTCCCACTTTCAGCTTTAGGGTCACCATAACCAGGACCTCCACTTTCAGCTATCACTATGGTTACCATAACCAAGAACTCTACTTTCATGTGTAGGGTCACAGTAACCAAGTACTCAACTTTAAGCTCTATGGTCACAGTATATTCAGGTCCCCCACTTTCAGCTCTAGAGTCACTGTAACTAGGCCCTCCACTTTAGTTCTAGTGCCACCGTAACCAGGACCTCCACTTTCATGTCTAGTGTCACCATAACCAGGGCCCCCACTTTCAGCTCGAGCTTCAAAGTAAGCAGCACCTCTACTTTCAGCTCTAGGGTCAGTGTGATAATGGCCCCCGCTTTCAGCTCTAGAGCAAACGTAACCAGAACCTCCACTTTCAGCTTTCTTTAGGGCCACCATAACCAGGACCTTCACTTTCAGCTCTGGGGTCACCTTAACCATGACCTCCATTTTCATCTCTAGGATCACCATATCAGAACCTCCACTTTCTTCTCTAATGCCCCAGTATCCGGGGTCCCCAATTTCAGCTCTAGAGGCACTGTAACAAGTAATTCCAGTTCAGTTTTAGAGCCACTGTAACCATAACTTCCACTTTTATCTCTAGAGTCACCATAGTCAGGGCCCCCACTTCTATCTCTAGGGAGCCCATAATTAGGACCTCCACTCTCATCTCTAGGGTCACTGTTACCGGGTCTCCCACTCTCAGCTCTAGGGTAACCATAACCAGGACCTCCACTATCAGCTCTAGTGTCACCTTAAACAGGACATCCACTGCTCTAGGGAACCATTAGTAAGTACCAGGACCCCCTACTTTCAGCTCTAGGTCACAGTTACCAGTGCCCACACTTTCAGCTCTACGGTTCCAGTAACCACGGCCCCCACTTTCAGCTCTATAGTCACTGTAACTAGGACCTCTTCTCTCATCTCAAGACTATCCACTTTCACCCTGACCATCAACTCTACTTTCATCTCTAGGGACAACACAACTAGGACCTCCACTTTCAGCTCTAAGGTCACCATAAACAGGACATCTTCTTTCAGCTCTAGGGTCACTGTAACTAGGACCTCCACTTTCAGCTCTAGGGTCACTGTAACCAGGACCTCCACTTCACTTCTAGACCCATACTAACCAGGGCCTCCACTTTACTCTCTAGGGTTACAGTAACCAGGGCCCTCAATTTTAGCTTTAGAGTCACAGTTACCAGGGCCACCACTTTCAGCTGTAGTGTCACAGTAACCAGGGTCCCCACTTTCATCTCTAAGTTCACAGTAACCAGTGCCACCACTTTCAGCTCTAGAGTCACTATAACCAGGACCTCCACTTTCACTTCTAGAGCCTCCCTAACCAAGACCACTGCTTTCATTTCTAGGGTCCCTATAACTAGGGCTCCCACTTTCAGCTCTAGGGTCACTGTAATCTGGGTCTCCACTTTCATCTCTAGGCCACCGTAAGCAGGACCTCCACTTTCATCAGAGTAGTAGTCCTAGAGTGGGTAATAATAGGTGATGTGATGGTAGAAGTAGAAAGAACAGGGTAGGGAGGTTCTACCTGGGAAGTGAGAAAAAAGTTTAATATTGATAGAGAGGGATTAAAGCAGATTAAATAATACTACAAATACTTGAAATACCTATAGTCTGTCATATTCTTAGGGAACACACCTAGGGACTATGACTCAACTTTTCATAAAAACTATTTGATTGCTCTCTAACCTCAAAAGGAGCCCTCACAGATAAGGATTTTCTAGAGCTCACTAAAGATTTGGAGAAGCAGTAGGGAGTGCCTGGACCTCCTCCTCTCCAGAAGGTAAGCTGTGGCATTCCCCTTCGCCCAACAATGTCTTGCCTCTGTCTTCTTTCCCATACTGTATAGTTGTTGTTGTTGTTGTTGTTGTTTTGCCCTGATGACTTGGGCATTAAAATACCCTCTTTAGCCCAAATAGCCTCTGAAATTTCCATTCTGAGCACGGGCACATGTAATATTTCATCTGTGACCAAAGGGCATTGTTCATTCCACTTAGAGTTCACAATAGTCAAGAAGTGTAAGCAAATCCTGGAATCCATGCCAATTCCTGGAGTAAAATCACCCATTACTGTGGCCTCCTCATTCCCACCCAGATCTGGGAATCATAACCAAGCTCTTAATGAATCCAGATTTAATGCTTGATTTCTTGCAGATTCAGTTAAAGATATGGACATCCTAAACTGGGAAGAAGAGTTAGATGGTGAGGCAATGCTAGGACCATATGAGGTAAGGTAGTCAATTGAATTTATGCTTGGAGTTATAAGACATTTTCACATTCTGACCATATCTTCCTTGTCACATGGGCCTCAGAAACTCCTTTCTCCCCAAGGGTACTCAATCTTTCTTGCTTTGATCATGAAGACATTACATCTTCCTCTAAAGCAAAGGGAGCCCAGCATCTTTCTAGTTTGTCTTAAAGAGGCTTATATATTCATTTTGTGTGACGAAGACACACATTTCCTGATATTAAGGGTGGGCTTCAGACATTCTTAACAAATGTGTCCCAGACTTTCCTTTCAGTCCAAGATAAACTGTAGAACCAATACTTACCTACAAAGGACCTCTGAAAATAAAGTATCTGTCAAGGAAGGTGAATACATTTTACTTACATTGGACAAGGTGAATTTAGACACACCATTTTGTTTTAAGGGAAGCAATACAAAGTCTTTTGATCAAGAGTATAGAGATCAGATCAGTGACATATAAATTTAATCATAATTTCACCAATTTCTCATTTATACTTCAAATAAATAAATACTCCCAGACCTTGGCTTCCTCAGAGCAACTACTTCTATATGTGGAAACCTCAGTTCTATTCCTCTAACTGAGAAGGTCTCAATTTTTCCCTTCTGATATGGGTGTCCAGACATGTCCAGATGACGAAAAGGCTGTCCAATCACACTGAGCTGGTATCCTAAGATAAAATAGTAAAAATCTGATTCTTCTACTTTTAAGATTCTTACCAGAAATGAGTCAGTTCCATCTTTTCTCCTATGCCTGTGCTACTGATGAAAGGTTTGTGGAGGGCACAGAACCAAGGATTGTCAACCAAACAGCAGGAAAAAATCCACTCTGATTGCTAACATTCAAGTCTCAGAGTCTTAGAAATCATGGATATTCTGTAGTGGGAGGTCATTTGGATCTGCAAGTATTGCTTGCACCATTGATCAAATCCCAAGGTAAGCTGTGAGATTTATCTTTTGCTGAGGGCATCCAAATCTTCT
>CAWTZB010000239.1:0-233009 GCA_963919705.1 Alexandromys oeconomus
GACAATATTAATATTAATAAATGGGTCCCAGATTTGCACTTCAGTAAACTGCAAACACAATATTGATCCAATGAGAGCCTCTGACAATAAATACCCTGTGAAGGATGGTGGTTATATTCTACTTTCCTTGAAAAAGGGGACTTTAGACACACCATTTACCTTCATGGGTACTGATAGAAACACATCTGATTAAGGGGATATAGACCAGACCAGTGACATGAAGACTCACTCAGAAGTTCATCTTTTTGTCATGTAAACTCCAAATAAGCACTCCCTGACCTTGGCTTCCTCAGAAAAAAACCACTTTTATCTGCAGAAACCTCAGCTCTCTTTCTCTCACTGAGAAGATGTTAATCTTTTCCCTTCTGACCTGGGTGTTCAGGCATGCCCAAATGACCAAAGGCATGTCAGAGTACTCTGAACTGATATCCTGGGACAAAACAGTAAAAAAAAAAAAAAAAAAAAAAAACTGTTTCCTGATTAAACCCTTTTACTTTTAAGATTCTTACCAGAAATGGAGTGGTCTCATCTTGTCTCATATGCCTGTGCTACTGATGAAAGGCTTGTGGAGGACACAGAGCTAGGAGCTGCCAACCAGTCCGTAAGAGAAAAACTCTGCTTCCCATGTGGATCTCCTGAGGAAACTGGGAGCATGGGGACATTGTGAGAGAGTTGAAGAAGAGGGGAGATGCAGAGAGGGGAGCAAAGTAAAATGTAGAGCTCAATAAAAATCAATTATAAAAGAAAAAAAACTCTAATTGCTTGAAACCAAGCTTCAGAGCCCCAAAACACATGGGTATTCCATAGTGTGAGGACATTTGGACCTATAAGATATTGGATGTTCCTTCTAGTTTTCAAAGTAACCTGGGGACTTCATCTTCTCCCTGAGGGTTTCTGGAACTTGGGGCTCTTTCCTACCTTCCCAAAACACTCTCCCTTTCAAACATGGGGCCTGAAACCTTCCATGAATGACCTAATAGGTCTTCTATCAAGCTGTTCAGGAATAGGTCTGTGGGAGACTCTCTCTATAAACAAGGGACAATAGTCCTCTCTGGTTTGAGGTCTCATAGGCATGTATGGCAATCAGAGCATAGAATCCAATACCATCTGCCTTCAGATCAGTCAATATAAATGGAATGACTTCAACATCTCCTCCAAGATCAGGACTGCTGAACACAAACTACAGGAAGTAACCTAGCCAGGAACAATCATCCAGGTCTTTGGAAGAAGACATAGATTGTTACTGCCTTGTCTCTCTCAGGAGGAACACAAACTATGAATAAGAGTTGGAAGCTCATGATCAGTGCTAGGAACTTTCTCCACTATATGAGGTGCCCAAGACATACATTCCCCTTCAACAGAAATATGTATGACACTTTCACACTCTGCCCAAAGGCGATTCTGTCCTCATTTTTCAATGGGGTCTCAGAGGTTTCCTCTCTTAAATTGGGCTCAGAATTTTCACTTTCTTCTTCTTCTTCTTCTTCTTCTTCTTCTTCTTCTTCTTCTTCTTCTTCTTCTTCTTCTTCTTCTTCTTCTTCTTCTTCTTCTTCCTCACCTGTTCCTTCTCAATACATGGAACAGGATGTCAGAACTCTCCTAAGATGTAGATTTTCCTAAACCCCATTTTCCAATGAGCCCTACCCTAAAATATTTGTTTGGTGTTATATGGTCCTTATAAATTCCCATTCCTCCCAAGTGACTCTGTCTTTTATCTTCTCATTACAGGGGTGTTAGACCAAGAGTGCATTATACCACCAAGTAAAACAAGTATCAGACATTCATAATCTTCCCTGAAGGTTTGTGAGCCAATTATCTACTTCCATCTAGGAAGAGGATTTCAGAATTTCAGTTTCCACAAAAGGAAATCTGAAAAATCAAACCCTATTGCATGGTCTCTCGAAACTGGCCCCTGTATACAAGGGATGTCTCAGACCTCCATCCTCTGATCTTCAGCACTTTAGTCCACTCTAAGACTAAAGAACCATCAAGCTTCGCTTCTTTTGTTGGTGACCTCACACGATCCCCTACTAACTAAGATTGCTTTGGAGCTGGCTCCTCTGACCAAGACAACCATACAAACACATATGAGAACAATGGGATCTCACAACTTTCTGCTTTAAGATTACAGGACAGAAGCTCTCAAGCCATCTGTCTCCAAGTTTGGTTATCAAAAATGCACTGTGTCTTTTATTCACAGATATGTACAGCTGAACACAACTTGAGGAAACATCAATGCTTGCATAAACACTTAGCCTGTTGGAAGATTGTTAGGAGATTTGCCTTAGACTCTCAAAGATTTCACACAAGGTATGTGTTTGCATTGAAAAAAAAATAGCTGATGTTAGTGCAGAGCCAGAACCTTTTCCCATTATCCAAGATGCCTTGGGACCTGCCTGTTCTGATCATGATTGAAGCGCATAGTAGTATTCTACCAAATGTGACTGGAGCCCTCCTCGCTGTGAATAAAGACATTTGGGATTTCTCATTTGCTGAAGGTAGTCTCAGAACTTCCCATTCTGAGAAGAGGTTGTCAGAACTTGCCTGTTTACAAGAGACCTCACGTATAGTTTGTTTATTGAAGTTTTCATGAGAACTACCCTGGGTCAGACTGGGCAATCATCCTTCCCTCCATTAAAAATGTGTACTTACACCTTATCCACCTGTACAAGGGAGACTAGGAAGCACTGTCTTTGACTCCAGGAAACTCATGCATTTCTTTTATTGACAAGGTGACATTAGAGATGTTATTTTGAATAATACTGCATCCTACCTTGTAGGATTCTATCAAAAATCCTCAAACATTCCATTCTGTCTTTGAAGTACCTCCAAAATATGCTGCTCTAAACAAAATGATTTAAACCTTTTATACTTGATGCTGGTGGCCAGGGAATTGCATTGCTCCACTCTAGGTTGTGGGCCCCTGTCATAACTTTAGAATTAGAAACTGAATCCTAAGCTATGTTTTTCTATCCAGTCACTAGAAATCACCTGACCCCATCACTGCTGCCCAGACATGGACTATGAAAACAACCTGAAAAAAAGAGGAGACCTAGCTGTTGACAGCCATCCAGGTACATTGAAGAAGACTATCGTTGCTGCCTGAACTCTCTAAGACTCAACACAAGATGAGGAAGCTCTAAAGAAGGGTTGGAAGCTGAAGTGCAGTAATGGGACCTTCCTTCACTGAATAAGGTAGTAAGGGCATTCACCTTCAACAGGATGGTGCATGACATTTCTCCTCTCTGTGAAAGGGTTTTCCAACCCATACCCTTGCCCTAAACAGGTCACAAAAGGCCAGTGCTTCCACTCTCCTCAAGTTATCTTATTCCTTTTACTACACTGATGAAAATGGTAGACCTCCCTCCTAGGACAAAGCCTACTGCAGACCTTCCCCATTTTCCTAAGGTTGTCTCAAGTATTCATTTTGTGGCAAAGACCCTCAAACCTTACCTCTGAATAAAGAGGCCCCATATTAAATATCCCTTACACCACTCACACTGTAACAGTGAGAGTCAGATTTGCCCATATTCAGTCCAGTGTAGTGAAAGGGGGAGCTATGATTACAAACTTCAAACACAAAAATTACAAAGATCCCATTTTTTGCCAAGAGGTGTCTGGGCTATTCCACACTGATGAATAAGAGCTCAGAATTGCAACCAAAGGGGTTGCAAATCATTCACTCTGTATTTAATTGAGCTACAGGTCTAGTCACTGAGCCTGGGAGGCCCTAGAGCATCCCCTTCCTTTCATGGACACATTTCACTTGACCCTTGGACTCATATTACATTAGTGCCAATCCCAGGGGCTAAGATTGCTAAGAAAACACTTTTGTAACCATGGGACCTCACAAGATTCTAGGTAGAGGGGAAAATATAAAAAGCTAAAACTAATAATTATGCCGTCTGCCTAGAATGTAGCTGTCAGAAATACAAAATGTTCTTATCTTTTATGTAAATGAAGACTGTGCTTATGTTTCCCAACTGCCCAAGCACAAATAATTACACAGAAAATATATTAATTACAATTCCACGTAGCCTATTAGCTCAGGCTTCTTATTAACTAACTCTTACATCTTAAACCATTTTTATTAATCTATATATCACCATATGGCTGTGGCCTATTGGAAAAGTTCTGGTGTAGTTCTACTTCAGTAGCTACATGTCCTCTCCTGGACTCCACCTAATTTCTTTTTATATCTCTTCCAGTCTGGCTATATTCTGCCCTGCCATAGATCAAAGCAGATTTATTCATTAACCCCCCCCCAAAAAAAAAAGAAAAGCATATACAGAAGGACATTCCACATCACTTACATTGATGGATAAACACAGATCAATACAACCCTGAGGAAGCATCAAAGTTTACACGACCACTCATCATGTTGAAAGAGTGTTGTAATTGCTTCTTGTACTCTTCCCAACAGTTGATGTAATATATGGATCATGGAAGTTGGGAGCACAGTAGGAATCAAATGATGCTGAACCAAACCACTCAAGTAAAACTAGCATTTTCCCTTCTGCACAATGGGGTGATTGGATCTTGCTATTTGGTCAAACATAGTCAGGTACTTTTTCTCTAAGCAAGACAGTTCAAAATGATCTCAGAAGTTTCCCCTCTGAATATAATGTGGGCTTCCCAAGCTGTTCCTATTCTCAAGACATCTCACACTGTGCCTTTTTGGTGACTGGTTATCAAAAGATCCCTTTGATTAAAGTAGCTGTCAGGCCTTTCTGTTATTATAAATAACACCCAAGGCCATCCCTCTTTGTTTAAGGAAATTCATAAAAATAGCTGATTTTTTAAATAAAGTTATCTCAGAATTTCCATTGTTCTCAAGGTGACCAAAATCAAAGTATCCCCAGATCACCCCCTATAAGCATGTGGGCCTCAGAATTATCCCCATAATGGAGATCTTTCCCCTCTAACTACGTCCACTATGAAAATACATGTGTGACCAAAGGGACTTCATCTTGCTCTGCTTTGAGGTCACAGAGCCTGAGACTTAGGTCATCTTTGCTTCTTTAAAGTCACCATAATAAAGAGGTCTCATCCTTGATACACACACCAATGTAGCTGATGAGAACTGGAGCCTGCCAATCATGACTGATAGATGATGCTGAGATTACTGCCAGGCCTGCCACAGTGTGCCCGAAGATGTGAATCTTCTAAACGGTGATGAAGTCCTTCCTCCACTGCACAAGGTAGACTAGGATACTCCCTTTTGCCTAAGTGGTTTGTGACTTCACTTCTCTCTTTTAAGTCTGCCAAAGTCTTCCATTCCTAACCACCATCTATTTCTGTCAATTAGACTTCAAATGCACACCCTGTAACCAAGAGGGCCTGTTATCTATCCTGTATGACTGAGGGGGCCAGGGAAGACCTATACCTGCCTAAGGCCCCAAAACTTTCAAATTCCAATCAAAAAGGCCTTCAAAACTTACCCTCACTTAGTAAGGATCCAATCATTCCCTTTTGATGAAGGAGGGCTCAGACCTTCTCCCCCTTTACTTAAATATGCTTCACCTACAATACATCATCTGAAAGGGACATCATTATCCTCTTTTTGTCAGGGTCCTCAAATTCCTCCCCTCTGGCCAAAAGGTCTGAAAATGTCTTTCTTTCATAGAGGAGATTCAGAGCATCATGTTATAGCATCAGACACTATTCAGAAATACTTGGCCTTTCCTTTCTATCCAGGGGGAAGTAAAACTTTCTCCCAAAGCCCAAGATGACTTGTAATATGTTCTCTTTTGCCCAAGGATGACTCAGGCCTACCATATCTACTATGGGGCTTATAGATCTTGTTCTCTTGATTATGTATGTCTGCTATATTCCCAACTGTCTAGGATTGCTTCGAACTTTCTTCCTGCTACATATATGGGATTATCTTATCTGACCAATAACTTCTTAGACTGAAAATGACCATCCAACGACTTGGAAAACATGCAATGATTACTTCCCGGCCTTTCACAAGCCCACAAAAGTATGGATATTCTCAATACTGAAAAAGATTTGGAAGCTGACTAGGCCAAACCAGACCTTCCTCTGCTCCACAAGGTGTTTACTTTATGCTTAATGGAAAATTGCCATTCCTATTTTATTGAACATTGCCACATACTTTACACCACCGACAAATAGGTGTAGACCTTCACTTGTGCACAAAATGTCTCAGAAATTTGTTATGACCAGAGTGCATTAATATTTCTCATTATTCCCATGAATTTTGCCACATAACATTTTTTATGAAGGGTGTAATAGTCCTTCTATTTCTGTCCCAAATACCAAGGCCCTACCCCATCTTACATAGTGGATTTAGACATTCACATCAATAAAGAGTGCCGCAGGCCTGCCCTGTGTAATCAAGGAAATTTCACAGTTGATTCCATACCTATAGCTTCTAATTTGGGTGGCCTGGGAAGTACTGTTCAAGAGAACTCAGATCTCTCTGGACCGAGGTCCCTGAGCACAAGAACAGCAAGATTGGGATAACTCATAATACTGCCTTCACTCTAGTCTTTCAGACAGAGAATTCCTGTCTTACATGAAGAGGAATTTGTGGATGGACCTATACCAGATAAAGAAACTGAGTCACAGACTTCTGTCGTGCAGTCTCTTAGACTTCTAAGACTGCTGATATGCCTGACATGGACATTCAGAAAATGTGTATTCTAGATTGTGATTTCAAGTTTGGTGCCAATGAAGAAGTGAGTGTCTGGGACTTTCTATAATTCTCAGGGTATCATTCAAGTTTCAGCTTCTGCCCAATAAGTACACAGACATATGACCAAGGGAGGCTGAGATTATTCCACCTAGTCCTAGGGAGCTCCTGACTCCTCCATCTAGATTAAAGGATTTTAGATCTTTCACCTGCTCCCGAAGTGGTAGCAAGAAGTCTTCATCTGCCCACATAGGCTTTCTCTGCCTACCTAAGTTCTGCCTTGCTATAGGTCCAAAACAGTATCTTATTTATTAATGGGGATCACAGCACACAGAGGGGACTCCCTCATCATGGATATGCTCCACCTACCCAGAGAAGTCTGAGTGTATCCTCTCTTTCTTACTGAAGTGACTTGTAGACTATCCTCTCTCCCAAGTATAGCCCCAAGGTTTGTCTTCTGACCAAAGGGTTTCAGACCTGCCTGCTCTACTAGAGAGGTACATACAAGGGTTCTCAGATCTTCTGAACATGACCCTGTGGGAGTACAATTACTAGGACCATATAATTGGGCCACATACCATTCTGTTTTTTCTTTTTTTTTAATTGAGAAAAAAAAATTCCACCTCCTCCCTGCCTCCCATTTCCCTCCCCATCTCCCTTTTCCCGCCCCCTCCTCCCACTCTTCTCCCCCTCTCCCCACTCCTCTCTGCCTCCCTCTCCAGTCTGAAGAGCAGTCAGGGTTCCCTGCCCTGTGGAAAGTCCAAAGTCCTCCCCCCTCCATCCTGGTCTAGGAAGGTGAATATCCAAACTGGCTAGGCTCCCACAAAGCCAGAACATGAAGTAGGATCAAAACCTTATGTTGTCTTATTGCTATTGCTAAAACTTCAAGCACTATATGGAATAGGTATGGAGAGAGTAGACAGCCTTGTCTTGTTCCTGAGTTTAGTGGGATGGCTTTGAGTTTCTCTCCGTTTAGTTTGATGTTAGCTGTTGATTTGCTGTAAATAGCTTTAATTATATTTACGTATGACCCTTGTTTCCCTAATCTCGCCAAGACTTTTATCATAAAGGGATGTTGAATTTTGTCAAATGCTTTTTCAGCATCTAATGAGATGATCATATGTTTTTTTTTCCTTTCAGTTTATTTATATGATGGATTACATTGACAGATTTTCATATGTTGAACCAGCCCTGCTTCTCTGGGATGAAGCCTATTTGATCATAATAGATAATTTTTCTAATGTGTTCTTGGATTCGGTTTGCCAGTATTTTGTTGAGGATTTTTGTGTCGATGTTCATGAGTGAGATTGGCCTGTAATTCTCTTTCTTATTTGAGACTTTGTGTGGTTTTGGTATCAGAGAGACTATAGCTTCATTAAAGGAATTTGGCAATGACTCTTCTGTTTCTATATTGTGAAATACATTAAGGAGTATAGGTATTAGGTCTTCTTGGAAGTTCTGGTAGAATTCCGCATTGAAACCATCAGGTCCTGGGCTTTTTTTGTTAGGGAGGTTTTTGATAACAGCTTCTAATTCTTCGCGAATAACAGGTCATTTAGATTGTTCACCTGGTCCTGGTTTAACTTTGGTATATGGTATTTATCTAAAAAAGTGTCCATTTCTTTTACATTTTCCAGTTTTGTGGCATACAGGCTTTTGTAGTAAAATCTAATGATTCTTTGAATTTCCTCTGTGTCTGTGGTTATGTCCCCCTTTTCATTTCTGACCTTATTAATTTGCATATTCTCTCTGCCGTTTTATTTGTTTGGATAGGGGTTTATCAATCTTGTTGATTTTCTCTAGGAACCAGCCTTTTATTTCAGTGATTCTCTGGATTGTTTTCTGTGTTTCTATTTTGTTGATTTCAGCCCTCAGTTTGATTATTTCCAGTCTTCTACTCCTCCTAGGTGAGTCTGCTTTTTTTTTCCTAGTGCTTTCAGGTGGGCTGTTAAGTCTCCAATGTGTGCTTTCTCTGTTTTCTTTAAGTGGGCACTTAGTGCTATGAAATTTCCTCTTAGGACTGCTTTCATAGTGTCCCATAAGTTTAACTAGGTTGTTTCTTTATTTTCATTGAATTCAAGGAAGACTTTAATTTCTTTCTGTATTTCTTCCTTGATCCAGGTGTGGTTCAGTAGTTGACTGTTCAGTTTCCATGAGTTTGTAGGCTTTCTGGGGGTAGCATTGTTGTTGAATTCTAACATTAATCCATTGAGATCTGATAAGACACAGGAGGTTACGGATATTTTTTTGTCACTGGGGAAGTTTGCTTTTTTTTACCGAGTATGTGGTCAATTTTCGAGAAGGTTCCATGAGCTGCAGAGAAGAAGGTGTATTCTTTCCTATTTGGGAGGAATGTTCTATAGATGTCTGTCAAGTCCAATTGATTCATTATCTCCATTAATTCTCTAATTTCTCTGTTAGGTTTCTGTCTGATTGACCTGTCCATTGGTGAGAGAGGGGTGTTGAAGTCTCCTACTATTAGTGTGTGTGGTTTGATGGCAGCCTTGAGTTTTAGTAATGTTTCTTTTACGTACGTGGGTGCTTTTATATTAGGGGCATAGATATTCAGGATTGAGACTTCATCCTGATGAATTGTTCCTGTTATGAGTGTAAAATGTCCCTCTCCATCTTTTCTGATTGATTTAAGTTTGAAGTCAACTTTGTTAGAAATTAGTATGGCCACACCTGCTTGTTTCTTAGGTCCATTTGCTTGATAAACCTTTTTTCATCCCTTTAGTCTGAGTAGGTGCCTGTCTTTGTGGTTGAGGTGTGTTTCTTGTAAACAGTAGAATGTTGGATCCTGTTTTCATATCCAATATCTTAGCCTGTGCCTTTTTATAGGTGAGTTGAGTCCATTGACATTAAGTGATAGTAATGACCAGTGGTTGTTAACTCCGGTCACTTTTTTAGTAGTAGAGTTTGTGTGTTTCCCTTCTTTGAGTTGCACTGGTGAAGGGTCTCTAGATGTCTGAGTTATTGTGGTCATTGTCGGACTCCTTGGTTTGTGAATTTCCTTCTATTACTTTTGGTAAGGCTGAATTTGTGGCTACGTATTGTTTAAATTTGTTTTTATTCTGGAAAATTTTGTCTTCTCCATTTATAGTGAATGAAAGCTTGGCTGGGTATAGTAGTCTGGGCTTGCATCCATGATCTCTTAGTTTCTGAAGTACATCTATCCAGGACCTTCTGGCTTTCATGGTTTCCACAGAGAAGTCAGGTGTAAGTCTGATAGGTTTACCTTTGTAAGTAACTTGACCTTTTTCCTTTGCAGCTCTTAATATTCTTTCTTTATGCTGTATGTTTTGTGATTTGATTATTATATGGCGATGAGATTTTTTTTTTGTCCAGTCCATTCAGTGTTCTGTTTGCTTCTTGAACCTTCCAAGGAATATCTTTCTTTAGGTTGGGAAAGTTTTCTTCTATAATTTTATTAAATATAATTTCTGGACCGTTGAGCTGTACTTGGTCTCCTTCTTCTATCCCAATTATTCTTAGGTTTGTTCTTTTTATTGTTTCCCAGATTTCCTGAATGTTTTTTGATGAGAATTTGTTGGTTTTGCTGTTTTCTTTGATCAGTGTGTTTATTTTCTCTATGGTATCTTCAGTGTCTGACATTCTTTCTTCTATCTCTTGTATTCTGTTGGCAGTACTTGTCTCTGTAGTTCCTGTTCGTTTACCCAGATTTTCCATCTCCAACCTTCCCTCAGTTTGTGTTTTCTTCATTACTTCCATTTCATTCTTCAGGTCTTGAACCGCTTCCCTTACCTGTTTGATTGCTTTTTCTTGTTTCTCTTGGTTTTCTTGGATATCTTTGAGTGATTTATTCATTTCCTCTACCCTTCTGTTTGTAATCTCTAATTGTTTATGGCAGTTTTTCACCTCCTGTTTAAGGTCTTCTATTATTTTCATATAATTCACTTTTGAGTCGATTTCTTCTAATTCTTCTGGAGTAGGGTGTACAATTCTTCTTATTTCGGGATCCCTGGATTCTGGTGATGTCATGTTGCCTTTCAGGTTGTTGGAGGAAGACTTGCATTGGCACCTTCACATCTCCTCCTTCAAATGGAGCCAGGAGAGGCCTGGTGTCTTGGTCCAGTCTTTGCTGTAACTGAGTCTCTGGGTGTATCTCTTCAGTGTAGAAGCAGGTCCCATCCAGCTTTAACTCCTCAGCACCCAAACATGGACGACTGGTAGTCCAATGACCCACGGACCAAAAGGAGGAACTTGGGGGGCAGGGCAGTGACGAATAGAACATAGGACACCCTGCCTCACAATTTGAAGGTGCGCATGCTCCCTTTCAGGGGTCCTTGAGGCCTGACATGTAGGCAGGCACTCACCACTCTGGGTTGGAAGACTTAGTGTAGGAGCAGAAAACTGTTCCTGAGCAAAGGACCTTGCAGAAAACGCAGGCTTGGGGGGGGGGTCGTGTGTAAGAAAGACAGCCCTGCAGAAGTAGCTGAGGCGGGGGGGGGGGTGCTCTCTTCCGGGACTATAGCCCCTGGATAGCACACACTCACCTGTCCAGATGGAACTCCTCAGCACCTAAACAAGGCTGCCTGGTAGCCCAATGATCCGGGGACAGAAGGAAGGACGGGGCAGGCAGTGCGGGATCCAGGAGAGCACAGGAGCCCCTGGAGCACAGGCTGAGGGTGCCCGGGCTCCCTTACAGGGGACCTTGAGGCTCACTGCTCTGGGTGGGTATCCTTAGTGTAGGAGCTTAAAACTGTTGTTGAGCACTGGTCCTAGCATACAGCAGGGTAGGGTTGGGGGTGGGGTGCTGGGGGGCTGGGTCGTGCATAAGAAAGACAGCCCTGCAGAAGGAGCTGGGGGAGGGGGGTTGTGCTCTCTTCTGGGACAATCACCCCTGGATAACACACACTCTCCTGTCCAGATGGAACTCCTCAGGACCTAAACAGGGCCGCCTGGTAGCCCAAAGATCCGGGGACAGAAGGAAGAATGGGGCAGGCAATGCGGGATCCAGGAGAGCACAGGAGTCCCTGGAGCACAGGCTGAGGGTGCTAAGGCTCCCTTTCAGGGGACCTTGAGGCTCACCGCTCTGGGTGGGTAGCCTTTGGCCACGTACCATTCTGATGTGACCAAAGGAGTTTCAGTTTACTGCCTATGATTTACCAGACAGCCTCAGATCTACTCATTCTGCAAGTTGTCTTCAAATAGGCCCTTCGGTCCAAGGAGAGCCTCACACTCTTCTCCTCTGATTCAGTGGCCTCAGACATTCCCCCACCCAAACCTGAGACCATAGAATACTTTTCTTCACACAATGACTTCTCCAGACATCACAGGCTTAAAGACTCTAAGTCCATGTGTAGGAAGTAGAGTCTAGAACTGAAGCCCACAGCCTCAAAGCCAAAATCAATATAATGTGGTCCCCATCATTCAAACTTAGATCTGAGCAGATGAACATATGCTTGAGAAGGAGAACAAGCTTGGGACTCTCATGAAGACTTTTGGAAAATACTCAGACTGCTGCCTCACCTACCACTCATTCTCTACAGTGGACAGGTATCCAAGTATCTGATGAAGAGCTGGAAGCTGATAAGGCAGTTCCTGGAATGTGTTCCATTGTATGAGGTGGGCCGCGACTTTGATCTCATGTCAAGCAGTGGGCATGCTGATTTCCAACTTTACCCAACCCAACATGCTATTCAATATCTATAATAACCCCCAGATTTCCACACTCCTCACAAGACACCATCAAACATTTCCCCTCTGACCCTGGGGTCCTTGTATTTTCTCCAGGGCTCTTGTTTCCTCCCTTCTTCCCCATACACCTTGGCAAGCCTCTGACCTCTCATCGCTGACCCTTTGATCCCTATTTGTATATGTCTGACTTATGTGGGGGGCATTCAACGTCTGAATATGAGGCCTTTAATAGTGTTCCCATTGACCAAGGGTGTCTCACACATACTCTTTTCCTTTAATGGAGTATTCAAACTCCACATCTGGCCAACAGAATTTCAGATCTTCCTTTTCTGTAATGTATGGTGTCTATACTAACATGCTTATCCAAAGGGCCTCTAAGTTTACCTTCTGACCAAGCAACTGTCTGACATTCCCACTCTGCTCAAAGACACACGTACATGATGTAGACAGAAGTCTTGGGCACACTCCTTCTAATCAATAACATTCTTCTCCTCAAGATTGCGGCCTCAGAGTGCAAGAGTAACAAGGAGAGTCTGGAAAACAGCCATCAGTCTTCAGAGCATTCATCAGAACATCAGAAGTGGACTTCTTCCAATCTTAGTGCCCTGAACAGGATGACTGAGCACCAACCTGTGAGGCTTAAAATGTGACAGACACCAGCCACGCTCTTGCAATAATGTTCAGATTACTGCATATCCTTCTGAAGATGCCACAGATGATACTGTTACTTTGTTGTTTTTTTTTTTGATTGTTGTTCTCTTCTCGGTGTTATTGTTTACTTTTAAGTTTAGAAGAGGACGTCTTGATATTTTCTTGGTATGCTAATTATCCACTGGCATTAAAATCCGGCAACCGATTGCATAAATGTTTCACATGTTCTAATCTGTTTGGAAACCACAACGTATGCACATCTTCCACCTTTTTGTATCAAAGACATACTGCTATGTAATTCTATTTTACAAATGTAGTCATTTTAGCCAACATTCATATGTGTGTGTGTTTTCAAAACTGTTTCCTGTGCTATGATTTATTTTTTAAAAATTTAATTCATTTATTTATTTACTTTACATCCCAGATGCAACCTCCACCCTCCCCTCCTTGTCCTATTCCATCCCCTTCGGTTCCCACCTCCAATCCACTCCTCCTCTATTTCTGTTCAAGAAAGGGCAGGTAACCTATGGAAATCAACAAAACATAGCAAACAAAGTTGCAGTAAGACTAAGCACCTCCCATGCACCAAAGCAGTGCAAGGTGACCCAGAATGAGGAGTAGGTCTCCAAAGCCTGTAAAAGAGCTGGAGATAGTACCTGTTCCCATAGTCAGGAGGCCCACAGTAGGATCAAGCCACACAACTGTAACACATATGCAGAGAAATTCATTTGATGCCATTTGGAAGATCCTTCCTTACATGTGCTGGCCCCTCCTCCTGCAAGTGATTAGAAGGATGTTATAAGTACCATATTCAGAAATAAGCCCAATACAACCCGGACAGCATCATCTGAATAAGAAAATCTTTCTGATAAATGTCAGTCCTTTCTTGTGAAAGCTGAGAGCAGCTTTCCTCTCTGGATTCAAGCATGGCTTTGTGCAAGGAAATTTGCTTTAGGGTGAAACTGGTTTAAGCCTTCATGGGGGCACCATGAGCTTGTCGTCTCTGAGACCGAGTGGAACAATAGTGACATAGAAGCACTGAGCAGAACCAAAAGAGAGAGAGAGAGAGGGTGAGCAGGTGGAACATTGCACGGAGTAGAAAACTCTTGGATGACAGAAAGAGCAGGTTTGACCAGGGTCTCAGAGGGAATAAGCAGAACTTGCTGGGGCAAAGATACTGTGTGTAGCTATCATGAGGAGAAACCAAAGTATGATTTGATAATGAAGGTCATGGGAGGAGAGAGATGCTGTCCAGAAGAGAGGCTAGGAAGACTTTGTACCTATGGAGCTTCATTTGCATCCTGTCCTACAAAGAGCTCTATTGAAGTAGGCTTCTAAAAGAAGTAACTCTAAAAACTTGTGTTCCTGATAAAGGTGGGCTTAGAACCAATGGAACCTCAAACTTTCCCATGTTAATAAAGGGTGATACAGAAATTCCAACTCTGTGCAATATAGCCTCTGTGGTTATCTCTGTGGCTATAAGAGCCCCATAGATCCTCCCAGGAGGTGATGGTCCTCAGGCATTCCCATTCTGCCCTAGGAAGCTTAGATTTTGCCAAGATAATTTAAAAAATAACCCTGATAGCCAAGGTTCCACAGATATTTTCCAGCTTTGCCTGAAGTTTTGTATATAATCCCTATGGCCAAGGAGGTCTATGATTTTCTTCCTGTGACCACTGATTTGGAATATTTTCATTGGACAAACACATTTTGGATCACACTGGTTAGAGGTCTTGGGTGTCAAGCTTACTTTCTGTGAATAATGAGAAATACAATCACATAATGAATTGTTCAAGAGTGTGCTTATTTCTGTGAATCCATTCTATGACCCCAGAAGGCAATTGACACCACAGGTTTGAACCCTATTACACACAATTCTCCAATATTTACATCCTGATGATGAACTTTAACTAATCATGTTGGTACAATAGATGATTAGCAGACACTAACAATCCATAGAAGAAGTATATTGTAAAAACATAAAATAAAAACTGTTCTATGTCGCCTATAAGTATTCATTTTAATACAGTTAATACTATATTTTGTGCTTCGGATAAACTGAAACATGAAATAGTTTTTCCAACATAATGAAGAAGAAAGAAACATTTTATGGATCCGGTGTATGTTTTCTGTATGCTGCTTTTTCCCCTTAAAATATCTCTAAATATGGCTTATTAAAGAGCCATGTGGCCTTCCAGATGCAGGATGACATTAAAAGGAGATTCTGGAGTGACACTGTAAACATGCAAATTTATCTTTGAAAATCCATGCCCCTTTGACTTATTTCCCCATTCCTTCTGATTGAGCTTCCTTAAGTTGTATATGTATTTTTTTTTTGTTTTAAAGGCAGATAAGTAGAATTCTTTCCATGATAAAACAGAAAACAGTCTCTGCTCAGGTGAGATGCATTTAGAGGGGTGACAGCAGCAGATGAACATCAGTGTGTCCTCCTTGGCAACACACTAATAATATCACCGCCACAGACAGGAGCTTCCTGATTTGATGAGCACATTTCTCATGGAGGCAATGGCAAAGTAGGAGCTATAGATATTGGGGAAGTTGCAGGAAGTCTAAATGAATAAGGGATTGTTGATCCTTGATCTGCATGGCTCCCCTTTCCAGTCCCCATATCCATCATCACCACTTCCTGGAGATCTCCCATCAGCATTTTGAGACTTTAAATTTGCACATTTCCCTCTGCCTCCACTACTAGTGCAGTCCAAAGGCTAAGGAAAGTGGATCTCAAGACACATGAATTCAACCCTGTCCCTAAGACCAGCATATCATACACAAAGACCAGTGCTTTGGTCAGTGTTTTACTGCTGTGAAGAGACACCATGACCATAGCAACTCTTGGAAAGCATTTAATTGGGGCTCGATTATTGCTTCAGAGATTTAGTCCATTGTCATCATGGCAAAGAAGGAGCATGCGATGCATAGGCAGACATGATGGCTGAGAGTTCTACATCCAGATCCAAAGACAGCACGAAGAGAGAAACTCCAGGTTTGGAATGGTATCGAAAGTCAGCAGAGTCCAGCTCTGCTGACTTCCTCCCAGGGTTCTGTCAGGTTGCCTCAGCATAACGAAAAGTATTTTAGGATAGCTCTGATTTGAGGGAAAAGACTCATGCTTTCAGCTCCAGTCATGTCTCTTTTTCTTTTTAGTCATTTGACTTATACTTTATTTTTTTCTTTTTTAATTATTTTCTATTTATTTATTAAAGATTTCTGTCCCTTCCCCGCCACCTCCTCCCATGTCCCTCCCCTCCCCCAATCAACTCCCCCTCTCTCATCAGCCCAAAGAGCAGACCAGCAGACCGGGTTCCCTGCCCTGTGGGAAGTCCAAGGACCTCCCACCTCCTTCCAGGTCTAGTAAGGTGAGCATCCAAACAGCCTAGGCTCTCACAAAGACAGTTATATATTTAATTTTAAGGATTGCTTATAGATCTTCTTTGAAGACATGATAGAATTCTGCTGTGAATTCACCTGTGCCTGTGTGTTTTTTTTTGTTTTTTTTTTTGTTTTTTTTTTTTTTTGGAAGGCTTCTCATTACTGTTTTGATCTCATTTGTTATGGATCTGTTTAGGTTGTCTTCTTGTTTCAATTTTGGTAGTTTAGCTGAATCAGAATTCACCTATTTCTTTTAGGATTTTCAACTTAATGGATTACTGGTTTTTAAACTATTCCTTTATAATATTCTGAATTTCTTTAATGTTCATTGTAATTTTTTTTCCCTGCTCACTTCTGATTCTGTTAATGTGGGTCCTGTCTTCCTTTTTCAGTTGGGTCCACAGCCTGCAATCTTTTTTAGTCTTCTCAGAGCACCAGCTCTTAGATTTATTGATTATTGAGAAAGTTTCCTCTGCCCTAAAATTCATCCCCTGAACACACAAAGTAATTACCCCTCCTGCAAATACACCTTCATAATAATTATCTCACTACATTTTGACTCAAGAAAATGGGAAACTTGTCTGATCTTTTGCTGTATTGTTCACAAAAACATCAATGTCACAGTAAAACAGATCCAAACACATAATTACACACATGTTAAAAGTCTACTCAAGTAAGTACACTGATGTGACAGTAACATTTACCATTCATTGGCAGTTAATTCAGTAACAATGAAAGTAGCCAGGTTCTCCTGAAGATTTGTTCTAAATAGTCCCATTTAAATATCTTCCACACTGAAAAATCAAGTTCTTATGCTTTTGTCTTCAGGAAAAGGCATGGGAACAAAGACAGAAAACAAGGGAGCAAATAACTTAGTGTAAACTATCACAGAGTTGTCTCTAGCTCTGCTAAAGCAGGAGATTTTACCTAGTAATTGACAGTGACACACAATTCCCCAGGCACTTCACTTTTTCACTCACCCAACCCCCAACATAAAAGAAATCTGACTTCTGGTAATTCATTGCATATAAAGGCAAGGATGTAAGAAGGAAAAACAACAGCATACACAACAGTTTTTTTTTTTTTCAAGTCAAGTGGGCCAAAATTCCCCAGTCCAAGACCCAAATTTGCTCTTTAGTTTACAAGTGTGGCCTTGAACCAGTTCATTCAACCGTCTTAAGTCCATCTAGATTGTTAGTTTCACAAGACAAAACGAAAACCCGTCGTCTTCCTGGCTCACTAGTGTGAGCCATCTGTAAACCTCTGGAGTGTCCGTTGCTTTTTGAATGCAGGAAATAGTAACGGGAGTTGTCACAGAGCAACAAATGGAGGAATCCATGAGATCTGTATATATAAAACTTTGTTACAGTGATTGATTACGGTACATACTTAATTGCAAGTTTTTGGCACTAACTAGCAGCTATCAAACCTGGAAACAGTTTGAAAACGTTCAAACACCAGTATGTAAAGTTGTTACCCACCAAATAAAATTGCTCAAATGTGCATATATTTATTCCACGGAAATCTAATAGTTTCTATATCAGGATTTGCTAATGCAATGAATGAATCCTGAATTGTGAGAACAGATCTAATCTACTACAAGGCATTCAGCAGACTCCAAGCTTTTCTACTTCAAAAGGGGCCTTAAGCACAGGGCCTAGGGGCTTAACAGTCTCCCCTTCAGGCATCCCCGGTTGCCTAGAAACCCTGCTCCTCCGTGCACAAGGGGGCAGGGGTGGGGAGAGGGAGAGAAAGCCTCAGGAGGGCAGGGGCTGGGGATGGGGGGGGGGGGGCTGGCATTGCTGGACCTAGTCATCCAGCTCCACGTCAAGTACGATGGACCCTGGCAGCTGGTTAACATCTAGGGATTCGGGGAGCGGTTCCCTAAAATAGCTGCAGGGATTTTCGGGGATCTTCTGACAGTCAGCGTCGCGGGCTTCAGACTGCTGGGCGAGCCAGTGGGCGACGCTTCCAGCTCGGAGGTTGCTCCCGGCGGCTCCAAGGAGGTCACACTCTGAGCCAGGAGAGGTGGGCCTGGAGCCGAGTGGTGACAGGGGCTGCTCCAGGGCCTGGCAGCATCCTGCATCCAGCGGCTGCATCAGAGAGGCGCCTCCCCCTCCGCCGCAGAGAGGCTGCTCGCAATAGCTGTAGTCGGGAACCCCAACCTCCTTACGCTTGCACAGGATCTCAGGGGGCATGGGGTACTCAGCCTGCGATGGCAGCCCCTGGAAAAGCTCCGCGGCGGCCGGCGGCCCCAGGAAGCGCAACGGCCCCATGCTGGCCAGGAAGAGGCTCCTGCCCTGCTGCTCCCAGGCGGCGGCGGCGGCTAGCCCCAGCTCTTTGCAACGGGTGGCGGGCGACGAGGCCGAGGAGGCGGCGGCGGCGGCCGACGACAGCAAGAAGCGGCAGGCAGCGGCGGCGCAGTCTTCGGCCGCCAGGTTCGCATAGCGCGGCTCCAGGTGCTGCAAGGGGGCGGCAGCGTAGGCCCCGTCCCGCAGCGGCTGCAGCGACAGCGGCGGCTCGTCCTCTGGGCCGGCGGGGGCGGGCCCGCTGGGGCTGTGCACGATGAAGCACAGCATGCAGGGCCCGCGGAAGAAGCAGTCCCGGTTCCGAGGAGCCGAGGACTGCGGGGACGCCTTGGCGGGAGTGCGGCCTGGCAGTCGGATGAGAGGGCGCCGGCGGCGATACCAGCTGCAGCAACGAGGCTTCTTCTGGCTCGGGCAGTTACGAGGCTCTTTGGACAGAAGCTGACCCATAAAGACGGTCCCTCGCGGGGACGAGCGGGACCTGGTAGAAAGGAAGCCCAAGAGAAGGGCTCCGCTGGCCAGGTAGGTAGGCCGCTGGCTGATTAGGCCTCTGCTCGCCGCGAGCACCTGGCACAGGCGATGACTCGGGTGGGCGTCAGCTGCGGGGTACCCAGGCGGCCAGATGCGGGCTACATAGTTTGGCCCGGAAGCCAAGAGAAAGATGAGCCCGAGCTGTGGAAGCTCGAGGGAGGAAGCGAGGATGTCGCTTGGCCAGGCGGTTCAATCTGCGCAGTGACGGGGGCAATGCGGGTCCTGCTCAGACCACTGTAACTGCAGCTACGCCAGTGGTGCGTGTCCAGTCATGTCTTTTTATTGTTCAGTATTAATTCTAATTTTCTTGCCCTAAGTATCAATAATTTCTTAGCTTCAATTCTCTCTCAGTTCTAATTCCAATTCTCTATTACAAATTTCTGTTCCAATTCATTATTGTTATAATTACTCTACATTCTTTCTTCTTCTTTTTCTTCTTCATTTTTCTGCATTCTTTACTCTTTCAATTTTATTTTTTCTGCTGCTACAAATTCCCAAATGTGTGTGTGTGTGTATCCACTCATTAGCAATTTCTTAGTAATAAAAAAACTACAAGGAAAATTCTTTTTTTTTGCGTTTTTTTTCTTTTTCTTTCTTTCTTTTTTTTATTGAAAAAAAAAATTCTTGCCTCCTCCCTGCCTCCCATTTCCCTCCCCGTCTCCCTCCCCCCTCCTCCCACTCTTCCCGCCCTCCCCCCACACCTCTCCCCCTCCCTCTCCAGTCTGAAGAGCAGTCAGGGTTCCCTGCCCTGTGGAAAGTCCAAAGCCCTCCCCCCTCCATCCTGGTCTAGGAAGGTGAACATCCAAACTGGCTAGGCTCCCACAAAGCCAGAACATGAAGTAGGATCAAAACCCAGAGCCATTGTCCTTGGCTTCTCGGCAGCCCTCATTGTCAGCCATATTCAGAGAGTCCGGATTTATCCCATGCTTTTTCAGTCACAGTCCAGCTGGCCTTGGTGAGCTCCCAATAGATCAGCCCCACTGTCTCCGTGGGTGGGTGCACCCCTTGTGGTCCTGACTTCTTTGCTCATATTCTCCCTCCTTCTGCTCCTCATTGGGTCATTGGGAGCTCAGTCCAATGCTCCAGTGTGGGTCTCTGTCTCTATCTCCATCCATCGCCAGATGAAGGTTCTATGGTGATATGCAAGATATTCGTCAGTATGGCTATAGGATAGGGTCATTTCAGGTTCCCTATCCTCAGATGCCCCAGGAACTAACTGGAGACATCGCCCTGGGCACCTGGGAGCACCTCTAGGTCCAAGTCTCCTGCCAACGCTAAGATGGCTCCCTTAATTAAGATATGTGCTTCCCTGCTCCCCTATCCAACCTTCCTTTATCCCAATCATCCCGTTTCCACCAAGTTCCCCCCAACCTCCCCTTCTCACTTTTCTCTCCCCATCTCCCCTTACCCCACTCCCACCCCATTGCCAAGATCCCAATTTTTGCCCGGCAATCTTGTCTACTTCCCAAAACCAGGAGGATAGCTATATGTTTTTCTTTGGGATCACCTTCTTATTTAGCTTCTTTAGGATATCAAATTATAGATTCCCTGACGTTTATTTATCTCTAGAAACCAATTATGAGTGAGTACATCCCATGTTCATCTTTTTGGGTCTGGGTTACATCACTCAGGATAGTGTTTTCTATTTCCTTTCATTTGCATGCAAAATTCGAGAAGTCATTGTTTTTTACCGCTGAGTAGTATTCTAATGTGTATATATTCCATTTCTTCATCCATTCTTCCATGAAGGACATCTAGGTTGTTTCCAGGTTCTGGCTATTACAAATAATGCTGCTATGAACATAGTTGAACAAATGCCCTTGTCATATGATCGGGCATCTCTTGGGTATATTCCCAAGAGTGGCATTGCTGGGTCCAGGGGTAGGTTGATCCCGAATTTCCTGAGAAACCGCTACACTGCTTTCCAAAGTGGTTGCACAAGTTTGCATTCCCACCAGCAATGGATGAGCGTACCCCTTCCTCCACAACCTCTCCAGCAAAGGCTATCATTGGTGTTTTTGATTTTAGCCATTCTGACAGGTGTAAGATGATATTTCAAAGTTGTTTTGATTTGCATTTCCCTGATCGCTAAGGAGGTTGAGCATGACCTTAAGTGTCTTTTTGGCCATTTGAACCTCTTCTGTTGAGAATTCTCTGTTCAGTTCAGTGCCCCATTTTTAATTGGGTTAATTAGCATTTTAAAGTCTAGTTTCTTGAGTTCTTTATATATTTTGGAGATCAGACCTTTGTCAGTTGCAGGGTTGGTGAAGATCTTCTCCCAGTGAGTGGGTTGCCTTTCTGTCTTAGTGACAGTGTCCTTTGCTTTGCAGAAGCTTCTCAGTTTCAGTAGGTCCCATTTATTCAATGTTGCCCTTAATGTCTGTGCCACTGGGGTTATACATAGGAAGCGATCTCCTGTGCCCATCTGTTGTACGGTACTTCCCACTTTCTCTTCTATCAGGTTCAGTGTGTTCAGATTGATATTGAGGTCTTTGATCCATTTGGACTTGAGTTTTGTGCATGGTTATAGATATGGGTCTATTTTCATTCTTCTACAGGTTGACATCCAGTTGTGCAAGCACCATTTGTTGAAGATGCTTTCTTTCTTCCATTGTATACTTTTAGCTCCTTTATCGAAAATGAGGTGTTCATAGGTTTGTGGGCTAAAAACCGGGTCTTCTATACGATTCCATTGGTTGACTTCTCTGTTTTTAAGCCACCACGCTGTTTTCATTACTGTAGCTTTGTAATAGAGTTTGAAGTCAGGGATTGTAATGCCTCCAGAAGTTCCTTTATTGTATAAGATTGTTTTGGCTATCCTGGGTTTTTTTTTTGTTGTTGTTTTTCCATATAAAGTTTATTATTGTCCTCTCAAGATCTGTGAAGAATTTTGAAAGGACCTTGATGGGGATTGCATTGAATCTAAATAGCCTTCGGTAGAATTGCCATTTTTACTATGTTGATCCTCCCAATCCAAGAGCAAGGGAGATCCTTCAATTTCCTGGTATCCTCTTCAATTTCT
Organism: Alexandromys oeconomus; assembly: GCA_963919705.1. NCBI lineage: Eukaryota > Metazoa > Chordata > Mammalia > Rodentia > Cricetidae > Alexandromys > Alexandromys oeconomus. Next base: position 22,220 of record CAWTZB010000239.1, read on the forward strand.
TTCTTCAATGCCTTAAAGTTCTTGTCAAATAGATATTTACTTCCTTGGTTAGAGTTACCCCAAGATATTTTATGCTGTTTGTGGCTATCGTGAATGGTGATGCTTCTCTGATTTCCCTCTCTGCTTCCATATCATTTGTGTATAAGAGGGCGACTAATTTTTTGGAGTTGATCTTGTATCCGGCCACATTACTAAAGGTGTTTATCAGCTGTAGGAGTTCTTTGGTGGAGTTTTTGGGGTCGCTTATGTACACTATCATATCATCTGCAAATAACGAAAGTTTAACTTCTTCCTTTCCGATTCGAGTCCCCTTGATCCCCTTATGTTGTCTTATTGCTATTGCTAAAATTTCAAGCATTATATTGAAGAGGTATGGAGAGAGTCGACAGCCTTGTCGTGTTCCTTATTTTAGTGGGATGTCCTTGAGTTTCTCTCCATTTAATTTGATGTTAGCTGTCGGCTTGCTGTAAATAGCTTTTATTATATTTAGTTATGACCCTTCTATCCCTAATCTCTCCAAAACTTTTATCATAAAGGGATGTTGAATTTTGTCAAATGCTTTTTCAGCATGTAATGAAACGATCATATGTTTTTTTTTCTTTCAGCTTATTTATATGATGGATTACATTGATAGATTTTTGTATGTTGAACCAGCCCTGCATCTCTGGGATGAAGCCTACTTGATCATAATGGATAATTTTCCTAATGTGTTCTTGGATTCGGATGGCCAGTATTTTGTTGAAGATTTTTGCGTCGATGTTCATGAGTGAGATTGGCCTGTAATTCTCTTTCCTGTTTGAGTCTTTGTTTGGTTTTGGTATCAGAGTAACTGTAGCTTCATAAAAGGAATTTGGCAATGACTCTTCTGTTTCTATATTGTGAAATATATTAAGGAGTATTGGTATTAGGTCTTCTTGGGAGTTCTGGTAGAATTCCGCATTGAAACCATCTGGTCTTGGGCTTTTTTTTGGTAGGGAGGTTTTTGATAACCGCTTCTTTGCAACTAACAGGTCTATTTAGGTTGTTCACCTGTTCCTGGTTTAACTTTGTTATATGGTATTTATCTAAAAAAAGTGTCCATTTCTTTTAGATTTTCTAGTTTTGTCGCATACAGGCTTTTGTAGTAATATCTAATGATTTCCTGAATTTCCTCTGTGTCTGTGGTTATGCCCCCCTTTTCATTTCTGATCTTATTAATTTGCACATTCTCTCTCTCCCGATTGATTAGTTTGGATAGGGGTTTTTCAATCTTTTTGAATTTCTCCAGGAACCAGCTTTTTGTTTCATTGATTCTTTGGATTGTTTTCTGTGTTTCTATTTTGTTGATTTCAGCCCTCAGTTTGGTTATTTCCAGTCTTCTACTCCTCCTAGGTGAGTCTGCTTCTTTTTTTTTCTAGAGCTTTCAGGTGGGCTGTTAAGTCTCCAGTGTGTGCTTTCTCTGTTTTCTTTAAGTCGGCACTTAGTGCTATGAACTTTCCTCTTAGGACTGCTTTCATAGTGTCCCATAAGTTTGAGTATGTTGTTCCTTTATTTTCATTGAGTTCAAGGAAGACTTTAATTTCTTTCTTTATTTCTTCCTTAATCCAGGTATGGTTCGGTAGTTGACTGTTCAGTTTCCACTAATTTGTAGGCTTTCTGGGGGTAGCATTGTTGTTGAATTCTAACTTTAATCCATGGAGATCTGATAAGACAAATGTGGTTACTAATATATTTTTTTTTGTAACTGTGGATGTTGGCTTTGTTACCGACTATGTGGTCAGTTTTCGAGAAGGTTCCATGAGCTGCAGAGAAGAAGGTATATTCTTTTCTATTTGGATGGAATGTTCTATAGATGTCTGTTAAGTCCATTTGCTTCATTACCTCCATTAATTCTCTTATTTCTCTGTTAGGTTTCTGTCTGATTGACCTGTCCATTGGTGAGAGAGGAGTGTTGAAGTCTCCTACTATTAGTGTGTGCGGTTTGATGGCTGCCTTGAGTTTTAGCAATGTTTCTTTTATGTACGTGGGTGCTTTTATATTAGGGGCATAGATATTCAGGATTGAGACTTCATCCTGATGAACTGTTCCTGTTATGAGTATAAAATGTCCCTCTCCATCTCTTCTGATTGATTTAAGTTTGAAGTCAACTTTGTTAGAGATTTGTATGGCCACACCTGCTTGTTTCTTTGGTCCATTTGATTGATAAGCCTTTTCCCAGCCCTTTACTCTGAGTAGGTGCCTGTCTTTGTGGTTGAGGTGTGTTTCTTGTAACCAGCACAATGTTGGATCTTGTTTTCTTATCCAATCTCTTAGCCTGTGCCTTTTTATAGGTGAGTTGAGTCCATTGACATTAAGTGATATTAATGACCAATGGTTGTTAACTCTGGTCACTTTTTTCATCTTAGAGTTTGTGTGTTTCCCTTCTTTGAGTTGTGGTGGTGAAGTGTCTCTAGATGTCTGAGTTATTGTGGTCAATGTTGGACTCCTTGGTTAGTGATTTTCCTTCTATTACTTTCAGTAAGGCTGTATTTGTGGCTACGTATTGTTTCAATTTGTTTTTATCCCGGAAAATTTTATTTTCTCCATTCATAGTGAATGAAAGCTTGGCTGGGTACGATAATCTGGGCTTGCATCCGTGGTCTCTTAGTTTCTGACGTACATCTATCCAGGACCTTTTGGCTTTCATGGTTTCCATGGAGAAGTCAGGTGTAAGTCTGATAGGTTTACCTTTATAAGTAACTTGGCCTTTTTCCTTTGCAGCTTTTCATATTCTGTCTTTTTTCTGTATGCTTTGTGTTTTGATTATTATATGGCGAGGGGATGGGGTTTTTTTTTTTTTTTTTTTTTGATCCAGCCTATTCGGTGTTTTGTATGCTTCTTGAACCTTCATAGGTATATCTTTCTTTAGGTTGGGAAAATTTTCTTCCATAATTTTATTAAATATATTTTCTGGGCCGTTGAGCTGCACTTCTTCTCCTTCTTCTACTCCTATTATTCTTAGGTTTGGTCTTTTTATTGTGTCCCAGATTTCCTGAATGTTTTGTGATGAGAGTTTGTTGGACTTGCTGCTTTCTTTGATCAGTGTGTTTATTTTCTCTATGGTATCTTCAGAATCTGAGATTCTTTCTTCTATCTCTTGTATTCTGTTGGTTATGCTTGTTTCTGTAGTCTCTGTTTGTTTACTTAAATTTTCCATGTCCAGCCGACCCTCTGTTTGTGTTTTCTTCTTGCCTCCATTTCAGTTTTCAAGTCTTGAACTGTTTCCATTATCTGTTTGTTTTTCCTTGGTTTTCTAGGGTATCATTCACTGATTTATTCAATTCTTCAAACTTTCTGTTATATTTCTCATCCATTTCTATAAGGGCATTCTTTACATACTGTTTAAGGCCATCAATCACTTTCATAAAGTCGATTTTTTTTTCTGCTTCTTCTTGATTAAGGTGTTCATGTCCTCTTGTTGTGAGGTCGCTGGTTTCTGGTGGTTTCATGTTGCTTTTCAGATTGTTGGGTGAATTCTTGCATTGGCGCCTGCCCATCTCTTCCTCCGCATTCTCCCCTATGGATCTTCTTTAACAGGATCAGGTCTTCTTGCCTACTGATGTACCTTCCCAGTGATGGCTCTCCCCAGTGATAGCTCTCCTGGTGCCGAGATCAGATCTCCTTGCCCAATGATGGCTCTCCCCAATGCTGGCTCTCCTGGCACCGAGATCAGGTCTCCATGTTGGTTTGGTAGCTAGTAAACAAAGCGCCTACCTTGCTTGGTGCAGGCAGGCTATTGAAACAAAGGAACTCCCGCCCACCTGGTTGCCCTGAGGATTCTGACACAGCACCCAGACAGGCTGAGCTGGGTGATGTTATGTGCCCAAACAGGGCAGAGGGGCAAAAGGGGGGAGGGATCTGGATGCAAGCTGGGTGGGATAGGAAGAAAGAGGCAGTATGCAGGGAGTAGAGGCCCTGCAGAGAGACCAGGAAGGATAGGGGGTTGAGGAACTTCTGAGTTCCCTGTCCTGGGCTGATGCCGCGGGGTCAGAAACCTACAAGGAAAATTCTTAGAGACACATGCATTCTTTGAAGATATGTAACAAAACTTATCAGCTAGTTTGTAGCTAACTGCAGCTGCAGCTGTGTGGAGATCTTTGCCCTCTTTAAAGGGAACCTCTACAGGTTACAAAGAAAGAGAACTAAACCATTGAGAGATCTAAGACAGAGACAAAGGGTACATGTACTATTTTACATTTCTTTATTTTTAATTGAGCTATACATTTTTCTCTGTTTCCCTCCATTCACCCTTCCCTTCTACCCGCTCCCATTATCCCCATGTTCCCAATTTACTCACATGATCTTGTCTTTTTTCTACTTTCCCTGTAGATTAGATCCACATATGTCTCTCTTAGGGTCCTCATTGTTGTCTAGGTCCTCTGGGATTGTGAATTTTAGGCTGTTTCTTTATTTGCTTTATGTCTAAAAGTCACTTATGTCTGAATACATATGATATTTATCTTTCTGGGTCTGGGATACCTCTCTCAATATGGTGTTTTCTAGATCTATCCATTGGCCCACAAATTTCAAGATGTCCTTATTTTTTCCACTCTGTAGTACTCCATTGTGTAAATGTACCACATCTTCTTTATCCATTCTTCAGTCAAAGGGCATTTAGGTTATTTCCAGGTTCTGGTTATGACAAATAATGCTGCTATTAATATAGTTGAGCACATGTCCTTGTGGTACGATTGAGCATCCTTTGGGTTTATACCCAAAAGTAGCATTGCTGGGTGTTGAGGTAGGTTGTTTCCTAATTTTCTGAGAAATCGTCATACAATTTCCAAAGTGACTATATCAGCTTCCACTCCCATCAGGATTGGAGGAGTATTCTCTTTACCCCATGACCTCTCCAGCATAAGTAGTCATCAGTATTTTTTTAATATATTTATTTATTATGTATACAATATTCTGTCTGTGTATATGGCCAGAATAGGGCACCAGACCCCATTACAGGTGGTTGTGAGCCACCATGTGTTTGCTGGGAATTGAACTCAGGTCCTTTGGAAGAGCAGGCAATGCTCTTAACCTCTGAGCCATCTCTCCAGCCCAGTCATCAGTATTTTTTATTTTATTTTATTTTATTTATTCATTTATTAAAGATTTCTGTCTCTTCCCCACCACCGCCCCCCATTTCCCTTCCCCTCCCCCAATCAAGTCCCCCTCCCTCATCAGCCCAAAGAGCAATCAGGGTTCCCTGCCCTGTGGGATGTCCAAGGACCACCCACCTCCATCCAGGTCTAGTAAGGTGAGCATCCAAACTGCCTAGGCTCCCACAAAGCCAATACGTGCAGTATGATCAAAAACCCATTGCCATTGTTCTTGAGTTCTCAGTAGTCCTCCTTGTCATCAGTATTTTTGATCTTAGCCATTCTGACAGGTTTAAGATGGAATCTTATAGTTGTTTGATTTTCATTTCTCTGATGGCTAAGATTGTTGAACATTTCCTTACTGGCTGAAAAGCCATTTTAGATTTATCTGTTGAGAGTTCTGTGTTTAGGTCTATGCCCCATTTTTATTACATTATCTGTTCTTTTCATGACCAATTTCTTGAGTTCTTTATATATTTTGAAGTTCAGCCCTTGTCTGATATGAGTTGGGTGAAGATCTTTCCCATTCTGTAGGTTGCTGTTTTGTCTTTTGCTTTACAGAAGGTTCTCAGTCTCCCATGTTCTTGGGTAGGTAGAATAAACATAATAAAAATGGCAATCTTACTAAAGGCATTTCTCTGATCTGAATCTACAGATTCAATGCAATGCCCAGCAAAATTCTTCACGGACTACAAAAGAATAATACTCAACCTCCTATAGAAAAGCAAAAAAAAAAAAAAAAAAAAAAAAAAAAAAACAAAACAAAACAAAACAAAAAAAAAAACAGGATAGCCAAAACAATTCTGTACAATAAAGGAACTTCTGAAAGCATCACATTCCCTGACTTCAAACTCTACTCCAAAGCTACAGTACTGAAAACACCCCGGTATTGGCATAAAAACAGACAGGAGGCCAATGGAATCGAATTAAAAAAACATGGATATCAATCCACACACCTACCAACTCCTGATTTTTCACAAAGAAGCAAAAATATAAAATTGAAAAAAGAAAGCGTATTCAGAAAATGATGCTGGTATAACTGGATATTAACATATAAAATAGTGAAAATAGATCCATATCTACCACCATACACAAACTCAAGTTCAAATGGAACAAAGACCTCAACATAAAACCAACAACACTGAACCTCATAGAAGAGAAAGGGGGAAGTACACTTGGACGCATTGACACAGGAAACCACTTCCTAAATATAACCCCAGTAGCACAGACACTGAAAGCAACAATTAATAAATTGGATCTCTTGAAACTGAGAAACTTCCATTTTACATTTCTTAAGTGTGATTAATAATATCTGGACATGGTTAGTCAGTTAGGTGCTATTGATCTTTTGAAGGACTAAGATATAGAGAGGACAGATACCTGCAATACAGTTCTAATTCATCATAGATCTTTGAATGATGTAGATCTAGCAAGGCCAGACCCCTGGAGTTTCTTTTTGTGAAAGTTCCTCCTGTAATCATTCCACAAGGACTTCTGTCTGGCCTAATCAAATCATACTCTCAGGGAGTTAATTATAGAGAACAGGCTTCTAGGGCATTTTTCTTTTTCTTTCTTTCCTTTTTTTATTTCTCTCTCTCTCTCTCTCTCTCTCTCTCTCTCTCTCTCTCTCTCTTTGCAGTTTAGGACTAAAGTTTTGGATGTCTTATTTTATTTGCCAGAATACACAGTTTGGGGGAAAAGTTATCCTACTTCTAGAACACAGGAAGACTGTGCCTGACATATGAGGAATACAATGGTTAAGAGTCCCAAAGCTAAGTTAGAGTGGGTAGCTTTAGTGTAGGAGCAGAAGACTGTTCCTGATCAAAGGACCTTGCAGACCAAGCAGGCTTGGGGGAGGGGAGTCGTGTGTAAGAAAGACAGCCCTGCAGAAGGAGCTGGGGGAGAGGCCTTTGTGCTCTCTTCCAAGACAATCTGCCCCTGGATAGCACTCACTCACCTGTCCAGATGGAGCTCCTCAGCACCTAAACAGGGATGGCTGGTATCCCAATGAGCCGGGGACAAAAGCAGTTTATTGCCTTTTTAAGATAAGGAAGTATCTTTACTTCCTAGTTTATGAGATTTTTCTAGTTATTCATAATTCGTACTGGATTCAATGATATATTTTTATTTGCACACTTTGGTTAAGAGTGTTTTTTATTTGTATCAATGTGTTCATTCATATTGACATATTCGATTGGTAAACTGTCCTTTCATTCATATTATCAAGTAGCCCTCATGTTAATGGTTGTTTTCAAAACCACATCTTCTTGAGTAAATTCTTTTTCTTATAATATTTATATGCCCTTGAAAGATAAATTGTTCTGCTTTATTGGTTTTACTTCATACAAAGTATTTTCAAGACTACTAAATGGTTATTTTGACATTTAGTTATAGTATTTGCCTAAAATTATAGTATATAATTATTTTGAGTAGTATCTGTATCTGTTTCCCCTTTAACGATGTTCTTATTCTCTTATAATGTTCATTCTTTATGTTTTGGCAAGCCTAGATGGATATCAGTCTACCATATTAATCTTTTTAGAGATAAAAGTATTTCTACCATGCACTCATCCTCTGTACTGTGAGCAAGACTCAAATTAAATGCTTTTTAAAATAGTTTGTCTTGGTCATGGTGTCTCTTCAGAGTAATACAAAAGTAACATATACATCATCCTTAGCACCTAGGGAAATGTTAATTCAAGTAAACTTTGAGATTTTGTCTCAGCTCAGTCTAAATCTGAATAGTTAAGATAAAGAAAACAACCGACAACAGACGCTGGTGGGGTTAGAGGGAAAGAGGAATAGTCATAACTGTTGATGAGAATGCAAATTTATGCAGCCACTCTGAATATCAATACGAAGAATCCACAAAAAAATAAAATTAAATCTATTATATGCTCTAACTATGCCCCATGTTCTCATAGGGCCAAAGGCATGCCATCCTACTACACAGATACTTCTACTGTGCTTTTAAGTTGAAATAACAGTTAGTTTACAGATCATTCATCAATTTTTTGAGAAGTTTTTATAAAACAATAAATTTTTCGCCAAGTACTCGTTTAACTCCCAGCTTTGGCATTACTCAGTGAGTTCTGGAGCAGTGGTGTGCACTTGAGACATTTACTGGCTTTTAAAACAGAATTCAGATTACCTCACCAGGATTTGTTTAGCGTCTATCATATATAATCCATTTTAATTTCATATTTTTCCTATCAATTCTTCCTTTTAGAAAATATTTTCTCTATTTTTTTTTTGTTTTGTCTCCAGATCTTTATCTCCTTCCATTTATTTCTCTTCCATCTTCTCTCCTACTATTGCTTCTTCCTCCTACTCTTCTATTTTTCTTGTGGACTATGAAAATTGATGAGTTGAAGGCAAATGAAATGTATGTTATAGGGATCCTATCAACCGGAAAGGGTATAAAACTAAGAAAAATTTGACTGCCAAAATGGCTCAGTGGATAAGGGCACATTCCAGGAAGCATGGTAATCTATCAAGTTCAGTCTCCCAGACTTACATGGTAGACAGGAGCCACCTCCTGCAAGCATTGCCACAACTCCATATGCACACCATAGCATACATATATCCACACCTATGCACATATTCACAATTAATAAATCAATGTGTTTACAATTTTTAAATGAAGCAGGACAGCCAGAACTACATAGTAAGAACTTATCACCCCTAAAAATAACAAATATTTTAATGAGAAAAATAGTATAAGCAAGCAAAAAATAATGGTGCATTGAGGGATGATACATTGATGAGAGAATGGTTAAAAGGATGGGGGGAAAACAGGAAAAGCATTGTAATAGAAAGGAACACGTTCAGGTTTTGCATTATAAAGAAATTTATCAAACTTGACAGTATAGCGAGACAAGGATAGTGTCTGGTAGTAATGATAAAATGTAAAGATTTATTAGAAGTTTGTCCTGTATTATCTTGTGTTATAAGAGCTTTCCCTGTATTTTTTTGTTTGGTTGTCACCCAACATTTACAAAGCTATTTTCACATCAATACTTAATATTTAATTTTTGGTAAGAAATATCAAGCAATTCTTTTCCTTGGCCATAATAAAAATATTTTTGCAAACATAATTAAAAAGAATAAATAGTAAAGTAAAAATGGAGATAATTGAGTGTACATAGTTATTTCTGTTAATATTAAACATGGAAGGTCTGAACAAGGTTTCTAAAGCAATATACAGAATTATGACAATTAGTTTGTAGTTTTCCCATATTATTTAAAATGAGAGAGAACTTGTAACTATTACAAATCTAGCTTGAATTTCAGGTAAGTGATAAAAACTAAGATTGCAGAAGTAAGTTAATCTTTGCATCAGAAGAAGGACTCAGATAAGTGTCATCGCTTGTTCTGTGTTTCTGTAGAAGAATACTGCACAGTGGATATTTTATAAAAAAGAAATTTATTTTTCACCATTATGTAGGCTACAAAGTCCAATATCCAGGTAGCATCATGTTTTGAAAGTGTCATACTATGTTGGAAGGCAGGAAGACAGGAGAGAACAAAAGGCCAAGAGAATAAGAGTGAACAAAATGCTGATAACTAATGCATTTATGATGACATTGTCATCCTGAACTAATCACTTTTTATTAGGCCCTGTGTTCCAACACTATGTATCTCAGTCCATATCATGAGACCCTATAATAGAGAAAATATAAGAAGAGTTAAAGATGACTAACATTCATACAGGCACATCCATGGAGAAGATGTTGATGAATCTGATTTGATGGTCTAGTTGGTGTAGGTCAAACAATAGTGAGATTATATGCTGAGTAGGAGGAAGCATATGATCTAATAGGGCTGACAGAAGAATTATGTTACCTAAGGATTACATAGAACAACTAGTCTCATACTAACAATTCCTGAAGACTGCTGTTATTTATAAAGAGGACATTAACTACTGTGCATTAGAATTCCTTTATTTGATTCTATTTTAAAATTCAGTTAGCCTTCATTTTTTGTTTAATATAAAGCTGACACAGATCATGGATTTAAAGGAAATAACTCAGGAACTAGAAGAACTGTTACCATATTTAATCATGTTGTTGACTATGATGTTTCCAAGTTTGTTCCAATATAAACTGACAGGGTACCTTGCCCACTAAAACTTATTAGTAATTTTGGTGTAATAACGCAAATTGTTTGTTTTCTTTTTTTATTTATTTGTTTATTTATTAAAGATTTCTGTCTCTTCCCCACCACTGCCTCCCATTTCCCTCCTCCTCTCCCAATCAAGTCCCCCCTCCCTCGTAAGCACAAAGAGCAATCAGGGTTCCCTGCCCTGTAGGAAGTCCAAGGACCTCCCACCTCCATCCAGGTCTAGTAAGGTGAGCATCCAAACTGCCTAGGCTCCCACAAAGCCAATACGTGCAGTAGGATCAAAAACCCATTGCCATGGTTCTTGAGTTCTCAGTGGTCCTCATTGTCTGCTATATTCAGCTAGTCTGGTTTTATCCCAGGCTTTTTCATACCCAGGCCAGCTGGTCTTGGTGAGTTCACAATAGAATATCCCTATTGTCTCAGTGTGTGGGTGCACCCCTCACGGTCCTGAGTTCCTTGCTCATGCTCTCTCTCCTTCTGCTCCTGATGTGAACTTGAGATTTCTGTCCGGTTCTCTAATGTGGGTCTCTGTCTCCTTTCATTGCCTGATGAAGTTTAATATTCAGGAGGATGCCTATATGTTTTTCTTTGGGTTCTCTTTCTTATTTAGCTTCTCCAGGATCATTAATTATAGGCTCAATGTCCTTTATTTCTGGCTAGAAACGAAATATGAGTGAGTACATCCCATGTTCCTCTTTTTGGGTCTGGCTTACCTCACTCAGGATAGTGTTTTCTATTTCCATCCATTTGCCTGCAAACTTCAAGAAGTCCTTGTTTTTTACTGCGGAGTAGTACTCTAATATGTATATAGTCCATACTTTCTTCATCCATTCTTCCGTTGATGGGCATCTAGGTTGTTTCCAGGTTCTGGCTATTACAAACAATGCTGCTATGAACAAAGTTGAGCATATATTTTTTTGTTGTATGATAGGGCATCTCTTGGGTATATTCCCAAGAGTGGTATTGCTGGATTGAGGGGTAGGTTGATCCCAAATTTCCTGAGAAACCTCCACACTGCTTTCCAAAGTGGTTGCACAAGTTTGCATTCCCACCAGCAATGGGTGAGTGTACCCCTTTCTCCACAACCTCTCCTGCAAAGGCTATCAATGGTGTTTTTTATTTTAGCCATTCTGACAGGTGTAAGATGGTATCTTAAAGTCATCTTGATTTGCATTTCCCTGATCGCTAAGGAAGTTGAGCATGACCTTAAGTGTCTTTTGGCCATTTGAACTTCTTTTGTTGAGAATTCTATGTTCAGCTGAGTGCCCAATTTTATAATTGGGTTGATTAGCTGTTTACGGTCTAGTTTCTAGAGTTCTTTATATATTTTGGAGATCAGACCTTTGTCAGTTGCAGGGTTGGTGAAGATCTTCTCCTAGTCAGTGTGTTGCCTTTCTGTCTTAGTGACAGTGTCCTTTGCTTTACAGAAGCTTCTCAGTCTCAGGAGGTCCCATTTATTCAATGAGGCCCTTAATGTCTGTGCTGCTGGGGTTACACATAGGAAGTGGTCTCCTGTGCCCATCTGTTGTAGGGTACTTCCCACTTTTTCTTCTATCCTGTTCAATGTGTTCTGACTGATATTGAGGTCTTTAATCCACTTGGACTTGAGTTTTGTGCATGGTGATAGATATGAATATATTTCCATTCTTCTACAGATTGACATCCAGTTATGCCAACACAATTTGTTGAAGATGCTCTTTTTTTCCATTGTATACTTTTAGCTCCTTTATCGAAAATCAGGTGTTCATAGGTTTGTGGGATAAAGTCATGGTCTTATATTCCATTCCATTGGTCAGCGTCTCTGTTTTTATGCCAATACCAAGCTGTTTTCAATACTGTGGCTCTGTAATAGAGTTGGAAGTCAGGGATGGTAATGCCTCCCAACGATCCTTTATTGTATAAGATTGTTTTGGCTATCCTGGGTTTTTTTGTTTTTCCATATAAAGTTGATTATTGTCTTCTCCAGGTCTGTGAATAATTTTGATGGGATTTTGATGGGGATTGCATTGAATCTATAGATTGCTTTTGGTAGAATTGCCATTTTTACTATGTTGATCCTCCCAGTCCAAGAGCAAGGGAGATCCTTCCATTTTCTGGTGTCCTCTTCAATTTCTTTCTTCAAAGACTTAAAGTTCTTGTCAAATAGATCTTTCTTTTCATTGGTTAGAGTTACCCCAAGATATTTTATGCTATTTGTGGCTATTGTGAAAGGTGATGCTTCTCTGATTTCCCTCTCTGCTTCCTTATCCTTAGTGTATAGGAAGGCAACTGATTTTTTGGAGTTGATCTTGTATCCTGCCATATTACGAAAGGTGTTTATCAGCTGTAGGAGTTCTTTGGTAGATTTTTTGGGATCGCTTATGTATACTATCATATCATCTGCGAATAACGAAAGCTTAACTTTTTCCTTTCCAATGCAAATCCCCTTATCCCATTGTGTTGTCTTATTGCTATTGCTAGAACTTCAAGCACGATATGAACTTCAAGAGGTATGGAGAGAATTGACATTCTTGTCATGTTCCTGATTTTAGTGGGATGGCTTTGAGTTTCTTTCCATTTAGTTTGATGTTAGCTGTCGGTTTGCTGTAAATAGCTTTAATTATATTTAGGTATGACCCTTGTATCCCTAATCTCTCCAAGACTTTTATCATAAAGGGATGTTGAATTTTGTCAAATGCTTTTTCAGCATCTAATGAGATGATTATATGTTGTTTTTTTCTTTCAGTTTATTTATATGGTGGATTACATTGATAGATTTGCGTATGTTGAACCAGCCCTGCATCTCTGGGATGAAGACTACTTGATCATAATGGATAATTTTTCTAATGTCTTCTTGGATTTGGTTTGCCAGTATTTTATTGAGAATTTTTGCGTCAATATTCATGAGTGAGATTGGCCTGTAATTCTCTTTCTTGATTTGGTCTTTGTGTGGTTTTAGTTTCAGGGTAACTGTAGCTTCGTTAAAGGAATTTGGCAATGACTCTTCTGTTTCTATATTGTGAAATACCTTAAGGAGTATAGGTATTAGGTCTTCTTGGAAGTCCTGGTAGAATTCTGCATTGAAACCATCTGGTCCTGGGCTTTTTTTCGAAGGGAGATTTTTGATAACCATTTCTAATTCTTCACGACTAACAGGTCTATTTAGATCGTTCACCTGGTCTTGGTTTAGCTTTGGTATACAGTACTTATTTGAAAAAGGGCCCATTTCTTTTGTATTTTCCAGTTTTGTGGCATACAGGCTTTTGTAGTAAGATCTAATGATTCTCTGAATTTTCTTTGTGTTTGTGGTTATGTCCCCCTTTTCATTTCTGATCTTATTTATTTGCGTGTTCTCTTTCTGTCGATTAATTAGTTTGGATAGGGGTTTGTCGATCTTGTTGATTTTCTCCAAGAACCAACTATTTGTTTCAATGATTCTTTGGACTGTTTTCTGTGTTTCTATTTTGTTGATTTCAGCCCTCAATTTGATTATTTCCAGTCTTCTACTCCTCCTGGGCACCTCTGCTTCTTTTGTTTCTAGAGCTTTCAGGTGGGCTGTTAAGTCTCCAGTGTGTGCTTTCTCTGTTTTCTTTAAGTGGGCATTTAGTGCTATGAACTTTCCTCTTAGCACTGCTTTCATTGTGTCCCATAGGTTTGAGTATGTTGTCTATTTTAATTAAATTCAAGGATGCTTTAATTTCTTTCTTAATTTCTTCCTTGACCCAGGTGTGGTTCAGTAGTTGACTGTTCAGTTTCCATGAGTTTGTCGGCTTCCTGGGGGTAGCATTGTTGTTGCCTTCTAATTTTTATCCGTGGTGATCTTGTAAGACACAGGTGGACACTGATATTTTTTCGTATCTGTGGATGTTTCCATTGTTTCCGAGTATGTGGTCAATTCGAGAAGGTTCCATGAGCTGCAGAGAAGAAGGTATATTCTTTCCTATATGTGTGGAATGTTCTATAGATATCTGTTAAGTCCATGTGCTTCATTACCTCCAATAATTCTCTTAATTCTCTATTAGATTTCTGTCTGATTGACCTGTCCCTTAGAGAGAGAGGTGTGTTGAAGTCTCCTACTACTATTGTGTGTTGTTTGATGTCTGCCTTGAGTTCTTGTAATATTTCTTTTACATAAGTGGGTGCTTTTATATTAGGGGTGTAGATATCCAGGATTGAGACATCATCCTGATGAATTGTTCCTGTTATTAGTATAAAGTGTCCATCTCGATGTCTTCTGATTGATTTTAGTTTGAAGTCAGTTTTGTTAGAAATTAGTATGGCCACACCTGCTTTTTTCTTAGGACCATTTGCTTGAAACACCTTTTCCCAACCCTTTACTCCGAGTAGATGCCTGTCTTTGTGGTTGAGATGTGTTTCTTGTGAACAGCAGAATGTTGGATCCTGTTTTCATATCCAATCTCTTAGCCTGTGCCTTTTTATAGGTGAAATGAGCCCATTATTATTAAGCGATATTAATGACCAGTCGTTGTTTACTCCGGTTTTTCTTATTGTTTTTGGTAGTAGAGTTTGTGTGTCTCCCTTCTTTGAGTTTTGCTGGTGAAGGGTCGCTAGATGCCTGAGTTGTTGTAGGCAGTGTTGGCAATGTTTGGTTCCTTGGGTTGCAATTTTCCTCCTATTACTTTCTGTAGGGCTGGATTTGTGGCTATGTATTGTTTAAATTTGTTCTTATCCTGGAATGTCTTGTTTTCTCCATTGGTAGTGAACAATAGCTTGGCTGGGTACAGTAGTTTGGGTTTGCATCCATGGTCTATTAGTTTCTGAAGTACCGCGATCCAGGACCTTCTGGCTTTCATAGTTTCCATACAGAAGTAAGGTGTAAGTCTGATCGGTTTAACCTTCATAAGTTACTTGGCCTTTTTCCTTTGCAGCTCTTAATATTCTTTCTTTAACCTGTATATTTTGTGTTTTGATTATTATATGGCGAGGGGATGTTTTTCTTTGATCCAGTCTGTTTCGTGTTCTGTGTGCTTCTTGAATATTTAAATGAATATCTTTCTTTATGTTGGGAAAGTTTTCTTCCATAATTTTGTTAAAAATATTTTCTGGGCCTTTGAGCTGTGACTCTTCTCCTTCTTCTATTCCTATTATTCTTAGGTTTGGTCTTTTTATTGTGTCCCATATTTCCTGAATGTTTTGTGTTGAGAATTTGTTGGCTTTGCTGTTTTCTTTGATCTGTGTGTTTATTTTCTCTATGGTGTCCTCAGAATCTGAGATTATTTCTTCTATCTCTTGTATTCTATTGATTATGCTTGTTTCTGTAGACTCTGCTTGTTGACCTAGATTTTCCATATCCAGCTTGTCCTCAGTTTGTGTTTTCTTCCTTGCCTTCATTTCAGTTTTCAATTCTTGAACTGTTTCCATTACCTGTTTGATTGTTTTTTCTTGGTTTCCCAGGGTCTCATGTACATATTTACTCATTCCGTCAAACTTTTTGTTATACTTCTCATCCATTTCTATAAGGGCGTTTTGTACATGTTGTTTAAGGGACTCTATTGCTTTCATAAAGTCAATTTTTTCCACTTCTGTGTTAGGGTGTTCAAATACTTCTGTTGTAATATCATTGGGTCCTGGTATTTTCATGTTTTTCAGATTATTGGGTGAATTCTTGCCTTGGCGCCTGCCCATCTCCTCCCATCGATGCTATCTAATGGGTCTTTTAAAACTGGATCAGGTCCCCCGGCTCCTCCGAGTCTGTCACCAGGCGGGTGTCCTGGCTCAGGGCCGCGCGGACCGGGCGGGCTCGGCTTCGTCCCCCAGCTTGTAGCCCCGTTCGCCGACTTCGGGGCGCCATGGCCGGGGCCCGCCGCGGCAGGCCGGGCGTGAGGCCGCCTCTCGCTGCCCGCGCGCTCCCGTGGCCGCTGGGCCGGCGGGCACCGGTGTCGGCGTGAGCAGCCCTCGGGCGCCCGCGGATCCCGCGCTCACGGCCGCATGGCATCCGAGGCGCCTTCGCCGCCGCCCGCCTCTCCCGAGCCGGAGCTGGCGCAGCTAAGGCGGAAGGTGGAGAAGTTGGAGCGCGAGCTGCGGAGCTGCAAGAAGCAGGTGCGGGAGGTGGAGAAGCTGCTGCAGCAGACGGAGCGGCTGTACCGGAGCGCCGAGAGCAGTAACCAGGAACTCCGCACGCAGGTGGAAGAGCTCAGTAAAATACTCCACTGTGGGAGAAATGAAGATAGTAAGACGTCTGATGTAGAAGTCCAGACAGAGAACCAGGCTCCTTGGTCAATTTCAGATTACTATTACCAGGCGTATTACAATGATGATAATCTTCCCAGTAAAGAGACGGAACCAACTGCACAGCAGAGTCAGTATGTTGAAGCTTCCACTAAAGACGAGTCACAAGTAGACAGTGATAGTCATGCTGGTACTGACGGAACAGACTGTGTTAAATGTGGACAAGAGGATCCTTTCATCTCTGATTCACAGGAGAGTGCCTCCGTGTTAGCCACCGAGGGCTCAGCCTTGGAAGGCTCTTCGCTAGCAGAGAGCCTGAGAGCTGCAGCAGAAGCCGCCGTGTCGCAGACTGGCTTTACTTACGACGAGAACACGGGATTGTATTTTGACCACAGCACTGGTTTCTATTATGATTCTGAAAACCAGCTATACTATGATCCTTCCACTGGGATTTATTACTACTGCGATGTGGAAAGTGGTCGATACCAATTTCACTCTCGAGTAGATTTACAGCCTTACCAGACGGCCAGCACAAAACCAAGCAGAGATAAAAAGCTGAAGAAGAGAAGAAAGGAGCCAGGATCTTGTACAGCAAATGACGAAAGGGATTTGAGTTCAGAAGATCAGAAAGTCTGCAATGTTGACTATATAAACTGCAGCGAGGAAGACAATTCTGCAAATGTGAAAAAGAAAGCCAGAACAGACACTCACCACAGAAGTAGTTCCTTAATGCCTGCTCTTCCCGTTAGTGGAGGCACTGTGGAGTCTCCTGGAGATGATAATTCAGCGTCATCTAAGGATGAGAAAATTAGAGAGAGTGAGAGTGAACCAGAAGAAGGTGAGATTACAGACTCTCAGAGTGAGAACAGTTACGATGAAGACAGTACCAGTGAGAACAAGGAATCCTCAGAAGACTCGGAGGAGGAAGATGAAGAAAAGATTTGGCCCCCCTGTATTCGGGTGATTGTTGTTAGATCTCCAGTGTTGCAGACGGGCTCGCTTTTCATCATCACAGCTGTAAAGCCAGCCACGATTGGGAGGGAAAAGGATATGGAACATACTCTCCGAATCCCTGAAGTTGGCGTCAGTAGGTTTCACGCAGAAATTTATTTCGACCATGACTTGCAAAGCTATGTCCTTGTGGATCAGGGCAGCCAGAATGGTACCGTTGTCAATGGGAAACAGATTCTTCAGCCAAAAACTAAAAGTGATCCTTACATCCTTGAACACGGTGATGAGGTGAAAATTGGGGAGACTGTATTGTCTTTCCACATTCACCCCAGCAGCGAGACCTGTGATGGCTGTGAACCAGGGCAGGTCAGAGCTCACCTTCGCCTCGATAAGAAAGGCGAGCCTTTTGTTGGTCCAGCATTAAGTAAAGAGGAAAAGGAGTTGGAGAGAAGAAAAGCACTAAAGAAAATACGAGTAAAGTATGGTTTGCAGAATACAGACTACGAAGATGAAAAAGTGTTGAAGAATCCAAAATATAAAGACAGAGCTGGAAAACGCAGGGAGCAGGTTGGAAGCGAAGGGACTTTCCAAAGAGATGATGCCCCTGCGTCTGTTCACTCTGAAATTACAGATAGCAACAAAGGCCGGAAGATGCTGGAGAAGATGGGTTGGAGAAAGGGAGAGGGCCTGGGAAAGGATGGTGGAGGAATGAAAACGCCGATCCAGCTTCAGCTTCGACGGACACATGCGGGCTTGGGTACAGGGAAGCCGTCCTCAATTGATGATCTCCACTTTCTCCAGAATAAGAGCAAAAAGAACTGGGACAAAGCAAGAGAGAGGTTTGCAGAAAACTTCACAGATACTAAACCTCTGAAAGATGCAACAGGGGCCGTGCCGTGGGTGAAGGGGACTGCAGAATGAAGGTCTGTCGCAGGAAAGGCTGGAGCTTTGAAAAGATTTTGGAAACTTTTATTGTACAAACTTGGGTCCCCAAAATGTCAGTGACGGGGGGAGCTCATCAGATGGCCCTCCTGCTCCACACATGTGTGCTTTACAGTTTGCAGAGAGCATTTTCCCTAGCAAGCAGGAGCTGAATGAACTCATGCAGGAAGTGGACTAGAGTTCACGGAGCACAGGCGGAGCTTGTCAGACTTTGTTGTTTTATACCGTCATTTACCATCCCTGTAGAGGGCCACTAGACATGTAAGCAAAATCCAAGTGACCAGTGATGACTTCAGTGTACATTTGTCCAGTCTCCCTGTGCCCGTTGTTTTAAGATGCACAGACAAGAAATTCTATGTGTGTACTTGTTTACACCTTTAGAACTTAGGATTTTTTTTTTTTTAATTGAGAAGCCGTGAGTAGTGGAGCATAATCTTATCCTGAAATAACTGCAGTAAATTAAGAACTGATGAGCAGGTAATGTGTTATAGAAAATTAGTCTCAAACTGTTTTCTTCTGTGAAGAATGTTGATTTGTACTATATATTCAGCATTTGCCTTTGGGTTTTTCCTAGCTGAAGAAATATTTGATAGAAAAAAAAAAAAAACTGGATCAGGTTTCCCTGCTGGCCAAGGGCTCCACTTACAAAATGCCCTTGCTCTGTTTCCTGGTTTCTGCCATGGGCCAAGAACCCTCTCACCCCTCAGAAGGGTCTTCAGGCACAGGACCAGGCTCCCGGTTTGCCAGTGACCTTGCAAACAAAAGGCCTACATCTTTGATTTAATTGTAGTGGGGCGATCTGCTCTCCTTATTGTGCACCCGTCCTGCCGCTTGCATCTGCCTCCTGCATCTGATGCCGCGCTGGTCCCTGCCGCTTGCGTTTGATGCCTCGCAGGTCCCCCAAAGCCTATTCCTGATTGTGTCTTGCACTTGGCTCAACTATAGTGGGATGATCTGCTCAGTGTGGGCTTCACTGTTTCATGCTTGGACCATCCCGCGTCTGCGCCGCGCCTCTCCGCTGCGTCTGCGCAGCGCCTCTCCGCTGCCAATATTGCAAATTGGCAGTTTGGATGCTCACCTTACTAGACCTGGATGGAGGGGGGTGGTCCTTGAACTTCCCACAGGGCAGGGACCCTGATTGATCTTTGAGCTGACAAGGGAGGGGGACTTTTTAGGGGGAAGGGGAGGGAAATGGGAGGCAGTGGCGGGGAAGAGACAGAAATCTTCAATAAATAAATAAATAAATAAATAAATTAAAAAAAATAATGATTCATATGAGAGACTCTGGTGACAGGATTATGTGTACATAAAATGCATTGCAGTTAGGTGAATTAATAATAAACTGCTACTTGGAACTTTTTGCCATAATATTAAAGGACTTTAAAGTATGTGAGTATTCTGACATTTTCCCATCATGGTTCCTACAAAATTCTGTCCAAACTGGGGCACAGTCGATAGTAAAAGTCAATACTAACAATTTATATGCTTACCCAACAACATTGTCATACATACACAATTATTGTTTCATTATTTAGATGCTTACAGTTTATTTGATAAAGCTCAAGGAAGTTCAAACAGTAATTGTAGTTATATGCAACAATTTAGGAAAGTATGGGAGCAACATTCAACAAATATGGAGAGTGTATCTGGGACACTCTGAGGAGAATTTTATTTTACTGTCCTCCTTCAGTTCAAGTTGAAACAGAGCATGTAAAGCTATTTAAATGCTCTTTTATCTGTACTTACCTCACCTTCCTTCTCAGATCTCCTTTACCTTAAAATGTATACCCAGGACTTTTGTGCATTTATCATGTCATTTGTGTATAAAACTGACATGTTTGGGGTCTGGCTTATGTGAGTCCTTTCACATTTCTCAACTTTGAGTAGCTCATGTGAGAATCTGATTGGTCTCTGAGCTTCCCAGGAGCTCAACTAGTGCTAGATGTTATGTTTGTTTTGTGTGCAAGAATGAGGAACAATATACAATTGAGCTTGATAGTTCCTTCAAACAGAAAGCATATTTTTCTCATTTCATTTCTTCTCTCGTGAATTTATATACACATATGCACACACGGACATACATCATTCATCAGATAGAGAAACAACATCAAGAAGATAAAAGAAGGTAGCAGAAAATGATGCAGGGTTGATGATGTTATATAAAAGTAGAGAATGGAAGGAGGAAAGAAGGGACAGGGAGAGAGGACAGGGAGGGAAGCCAGAAGGAGGAAGTCAGAAGGTGAGGTGAATGAGGAAGTGAACAAGACAGGCCAGTAAGCAGCCAGCACTATCATACATACTCATGATTGATACTCATCAAAAATGGACTGTGAAAGCAAAAAAAAAATGCCTTTTAAAGTCGTTTCTATGTTACATTTTCAACTTGTAAGAAATTTGATAATATGCAATCAATCAATAATTTGCAAGATTATTAAACTCTTACAATAAAAAAGAAGCCATTAGGTCTCACATATGTTCACAGTGGCAAGTCTCAAAAATAAATTATAATGAAAGCTGATTTCTACTAACCGAGATCCCTGAACTAGAGTCCAGAAGACAATTCTCATCAAGGTCCACCTCCAACCCCCCTCCTGGATTACAGATGTGCTTGGGCAAGTTAAACCACAGATTTCTTTAGTTCAAAATGATTTTATTTCTTTTTCTCTCTTAATCACAAGGCACAAGAAAGAATATACAATAATACGACTTGTTCGACTAGGTAAGGGTCTTTCATTACTTGAATTCAAACTTGTTTTCCATCGTCATTTGATTGGAACATATCAATGCACTCTATTGAGCCTTGAACTGACAACTCAAAGGCAGAGAAGCATTTCTATGTTGAAGCATATTCAATACAAAGCATGAAAGTCTGGATAGGGCAGAGTGGGAAGCAAGGAAATGTAACCTTAACTCTGGAGTACATAACTGGGAAAGAAGATTATAGGAAAATGCTTCAAACTAAGTTTCAAGATCACTAAAATTTGTACCTGATTTGTTCATTGTCTATATGCACTACTCAAAAAGAGCAGTGAATATGCCAGACATAGATCTCATGCTAGGGAATAACAACTTAATTTATTTATTATTTTAAAGCAATCTTTTCTTATTTTATATACCAATACAACTCCCTCTGTTTCTTCTGCCCCCCCCCCAATTTCTACCCACCCAAATGTCCCATCCACTCCTCAGAGATGGTAAGCCTTCTCAGGGGAAGTCAGCAAAGTCTGATACCTCACTTTGATGCAGGATCAAGGCCCTCCCCCTGTATCTAGTGTGAGCAAGCTATCCATCCCTTCAAAGAAAATTGATTTCAAAAAGCCAGTACATGCAGTAGGGTTAAATCCTAGTCTCACTGCCAGTGGACCCACAGTCTGCCCAAGCCATATACCTGTCAGTCACATTCTGACGACCTAGTTTGGTCCAATGTAGCCACTCCCAGCTGTCATCCTGGAGTCAGTGAGCTCCCACTAGCTCAGGTAAGCTGTCTCTGTGGGTTTACCCACCATGGTCTTGACTCCATTGCCTGTATACTCTCTTCTGCCTTTCTTATACTGGACTTCAGGAGATTGGCTCACTGTTTAGCTATGGATCTCATCGTCTTCTTCCATCAGTGGTTGAATGAAAATTCTATCATGATAATTAGGGTGATCAACAATCTGAATACAGAGGCAGGCCAGTTCAGACATCCTCTCCCCTAGTACTAGGAGTCTTGATGGGGCTGTTGTTAAGAATTCCTGAGAATTTTTCTGGCACCAGATTTCTCTCCAACTCCAATTTTGTTACCTATATCAAGATATTTCATTCATTGTTCTCCATCTTTGTCCTTCCCTCATCTCAACCATCCCATTCCTTCATTTCATTTCCTCCCCTTCTTCCCTCTCATTCCTCCTCCTCCAACCTTTCTTCCCCCAATGCTCCCAATTCTCTCAGGAACTTTTTTCTATTTCCCCTTCCCAGGGGTATCCATGAACACATCTCTTAGGATTTTCCTTCTTACCTTGTTGTTGACAGATGATTCTATCCTGCTGAGTCCCACAGCCATTCAGTTCAAAAGAGCACACAGAGGCTTATATTAATTAGGAACTGTTTGGCCTATTAGCTCACACTTATTATAAGCTAGCTCTTACATCTTATATTAGCCCTTAATTCTTATGTATGTTTATAGCATACATGGCTTGGTACCTTTTCTCAATAAGGCATCCTCATCTTGTTTCTTCTGTCTCTAGCTGATAAATCACTCTGCCTTTCCCCTTTCCATAATTCTCTTAGTCTAGTAGCCTCACCTATACTTCCTACCTAGCTAGAGGACTGTCTGTGTTTAAACTAATATGAGTGACAAATCTTTATAATCTATAAGAATATTATCCCACAGCATTCCCTCTTTTTTCTTTAAAAAAAAGAGCTCTGAATTTGATCTCATTTGTTTAGCTTTAGTATATATGTTGAAGGTACAAGTTGCAATCTATAGGTGTGGCTAGCCTCAGGCCAGTGACAAGTCATATCAGGCCAGTCACAAGGAAGTTGAATTTTCATCATTAATGCGTTCTTTTAGCTGGAGCTTTGCAGAGATGGAGAGTTTGAAAGCTTGGTCAAAACTTTCTGGAATTCAAAGGGAAGAGTCCTTTTTGTCTGACAGTATAGAAAGTCTCAATTATGAGGAGATGGGTTTTTAAAAGTTCAGTCCTACACTCTATGCATCAGCCTTGACCCCCCAGTCATGTTGACAGCCGATGGTCCTCCACACGTGTCATCTTAAATGCTTCTGGAAGAATATATAGAGTGATTTGCTTAGCCCTAGAACTACTCTGTACCCAATCATTTGTTTCTGTGGCTTTTACTGACTCATGTATATAGTGAGGGAACTCCCAAATTAGTTTTCCTGTGTGCCTTTTATGGCTTGAGAGAGGGCCCTGACCTTGTGAAAAAGTGTCTTAATACAGTGTAACTTAGTAGACTAGATCTCTAGGGTAAGGCTGCAAGACCTATATATTACAAAAGTGGCCAGGATAGAACTCAGTTATCTTGAAGTATTGTGACATGTTGTTTGCTACTGTGGGATAATGCTCTTGTATCCTGTAAATATTTGTCATTTGTGTTGGTTTAATAAAATGCTCATTGGCCAGAAGCCAGGCAGGTAGTATTGGCAAGGTAAATAGACTAGGAGAATTCTGGGAAGAGGAAAAGCTCAGTCTGAATTCAAAACCCAAATGCTGAGAAAACAAGATGAGAATGCTGCACTGAGTAAGGTACCAAACCATGTGGCTAAACATAGATAAGAATTATGGGTTAATTTAAGTTATAAGAGATAGCTAGGAATATGTGTGAGCTGTTGGCCAAACAATGTTGTAATTAATATAGCTCTGTGTGATTATTTGGGTCTGGGTGACCAAGAAATGAAGTTGCAGTGTCTATCTGCAATTTGCTGTTCTCTCTATATGTATTTCTCTATTCTCTCTATATTGCTTTCTTTATCTCTCTATCATTCTGTCATCTCTCTATCATCTCTATACTCCATCATTTCTTTCTCTATTATATCATCTCTTCCTCTATCACCTGTCATCTCTTTCTCTATCATTTCTCTGTAATCTATTTCTCTATCATCTCAATTATCTCTCTGTCATCTCTTTCTCTATCATCTCTTTTTCTACCATATCTCTATCATCTATTATCTCTATTTTTATCCTCCATCATTTCTTTCTCTAGTCTATCTATCATCCATATCTCTATCATCTCTTTCTCTATCATCTTTTCCTCTATTATCTCTCTGTCATCTTTCTCTATCATCTCTTTCTCTATCTTCTCTTTATCATCTCTTTCTCTATTATTTCTTTCTCTATCCTCCATAATTACTTTCTCTAGTCTATCATCCTTTTCTCTATCATCTCTTCCTCTATTATCTTTCTGTCATCTCTTCTTCTATCATTTCTTCCTCTATCATCTCTTTCTCTATCATCTCTTTCCCTATTATCTCTTTATTACCTCTTTCTCTATCATCTCTTCTTCTATCATCTCTTTCTCTATTATCGCTTTCTCTATTATCTCTTTATTACCTCTTTCTGTAACATCTCTTCCTTTATCACCTCTCTGCCATCTTTTTCTCTACCATCTCTTTCTCTATCATCTCTATCCTTCATAATTTCTTTCTCTAATTTATCATCTCTTTCTCTATCATCTCTATATGATCTCTTTCTCTATCATCTCTTTCTCTATCTTCTCTTTCTCTATTATATCTCTATCATCTCTCTTTCATCTTTTCCTCTATTATCTCTCTGTCATCTCTTTTCTATCATCTCCTTATCTTCTCTTTCTCTAGCATCTCTTTCTCTAGCATCTCTTTCTCTAGCATCTCTTTCTCTAGCATCTCTTTCTCTATCATCTCTTCCTCTATCATCTCTTTCTCTATCTTATCTCTATCATCTCTTTCTCTGTCTTGTTTTTCTCTATCATATCTCTATCATCTCTTTCTTTTTCATCTCTTCATCTATTATCTCTCTGTCATCTTTTTTCTATCATCTCTTCATCTTCTCTTTCTCTATCATCTATCATCTCTTTCTCTATCATGTTTTCCTCTATTATCTCTCTGTCATCTCTTTATCTATCTTCTCTTTCTCCATCATCTCTCTATCATCTCTTTCTTTATTATTTTTTTCTCTTTCCACCACAATTTCTTTCTCTAGTCTATTATCTCTTTCTGTATCATCTCTTCCTCTATTGTCTTTCTGTTATCTCTTTTTCTATTACCTTCTCCATCATCTCTTCCTCTATTATCATTGTCATCTCTTCCTCTATCATCTCTTCCTCTATCTTCTCTTTCTCTATCATCTCTTTCTTTATCATCTATCATCTTTCTCTATTATCTCTTTATTACCTGTTTCTCTATCATCTCTTACTGTATCATCTCTTTCTTTATCATCTCTCTGTCATTTTTCTGTCTATCATCTCTTTCTTTATCATCTCTCTATTATTTCTTTCTCTATCATCTCTATCCTCCATAATTTCTTTCTCCAGTCTATCATCTCTTTCTCTATCATTGCTTCCTCTATTATATTTCTGTCATCTCTTTATCTATCATCTCTATCCAGGCAGTGAGTTGTCTCTGTCATTTCTAGAGTTTTGGAAACTGATTACAATGTATTTTCTGTTTACGTAGGTAATATATTCTTCTGAATTCTTTGATGAAATTGAAGAATTTATAGATATAGATATAGTTTTTTTAGTTATTATAAAAGATAAAGGAAATATAAATATTGTAAACGTACTTCTTGTTTGATACCTGTTTTGTTATATGTAATTTTACTATGTTAAAGTCTTCCTTTTTGTTTAAACAGAAAAGGGGAAATTGTGTGGGAGGGCCTATTGACTTTGTGTTGCTTTTCTTGCTTAATGAATAAAGAAACTGACATGGCCTATTGATAGGGCAAAACTTAGGTAGGTTGGGGAAAATGGAACTGAATACTGGGAGAAATAAAGCAGAGGCAGAGAGATGTCAGGGATCTGTCAGCAACAGACACTGGGAATTTTACCCGGTAAGACACTGCCATGTGGCGGTACACAGTTTAATAAAAATGGGTTAAATTAAGATGTAAGAATTAGCCAAAAAAACTAGAACTAATGGGCAAAGCAATGATTTAATTAATACAGTTTCTCTGTGGTTATTTTAGGGCTAAGCTAGCCAGGTGGCCAGGACAAACAAGCAGCCTTCTTCTTGCAACATGAAAATAATGTCCAGTAAGTCAAAATAAAATCTATTGAAGGGTAAAATAAGTTGAATGATACTCTATTGTCTGAATGTAATACATTTTATTTATCCATTCATTGGTTGAAGGGCATCTAGGTTGCTTTGAGGTTCTGTCTATTACAAATAACACTTCTATGAACATAGTTGAGCAAATGTCTTTATAGTATGGTTGAGCATCTTTTGGGAATATGCTGTGTCTTTTGGTAGATTGATTCCCAGTTTTCTGAGAAATTGCCACTTGACTTTTATCACATGTCCAAAGTGATCCAGCATCTCTAATCTCTGCTCATCTGCCTCTAGAACTTAATGTATCTGCTCAGTGTTCACTGAGTCCATCAGCATCTTCAAAAGGAACTGTAGAGTCCTCATTATCTTCCACAGACATCCAAGGAAAAGTCCAAAATACACATAGTTATCATAGGCAATTGTCACATGTAAGAGAAACATTGGATACTTCTCCATCTCATATAGGAAGTTCAGTATACTTACCTTGTCCTCAGGTCCTCAGGAAACTCTGGAACTTTCCTTTTTTTTTTTCGTTTTTCGAGACAGGGTTTCTCTGTGGCTTTGAAACCTGTCCTGGAACTAGCTCTGTAGACCAGGCTGGTCTCAAACTCACAGAGATCCGCCTGCCTCTGCCTCCCAAGTGCTGGGATTAAAGGTGTGCACCACCACCACCCTGCTGAACTTTCCTCTTTAAACAAGGAGAGTGAAGCAACTTTTCATTGTGCTCAAGGAGCTGTGGGTTTCTGCCCATCTATACAAGGGTCTATGAGACTGTCTACATCTTCACAAAGGGGTCTAGGATATCATCCACCTGCCCAAGGGCTCTCAAGCACTTCCTCACATACACAACATGCATGCTCACAATCCACTTCTGCACAGAGCACAGTAGCATATTCATCCAGTGTCTCAGGGATATAGCCAGTATTCAAAAAGATAGTCAGAACTTTGAAATCAGTCCTAAGGTCTCCAAGTATTTTATCAGAACATATGGAATTGTAGAACATTTTCTATATCCCCGAAGTCTCCAGGATATTCATGATCTGCACCAGGTATACACAAATTTTCTACAGCTCCCAGAGGTCATATGGTATCTGATGATTGCCCTCTGGAACTTTCCCTA
The DNA here is from genome assembly GCA_963919705.1 of Alexandromys oeconomus. Classification (NCBI taxonomy): domain Eukaryota; kingdom Metazoa; phylum Chordata; class Mammalia; order Rodentia; family Cricetidae; genus Alexandromys; species Alexandromys oeconomus. Next base: position 49,377 of record CAWTZB010000239.1, read on the forward strand.
TCTTCCCAGGGAATCTTGAGTCCTTTAAATTATTCTCAATGCCTTTTTGAACCTTCCCTGTCTGTAGAACAGACTTTTGGTCTCCCTACACTTACGCAAAGCACTCTAGGACACTCTGTTTCATCCCGTGGACCTCTTGAGTCTTGGCAGTCTGCCCAAAGGGTTCAACGAACAGATCCATCTGCTTCAGACTCTTTATGCTCTATACCTTCTTTCAAAAGGACAAATGGTCAATTCTTTATCTGGGCCAGGGACTCTAGGACATACACAACCTTCCCTAGGGTCATTGGAAGTTTCCTTATCTGTTCAAGTGAGTTCCAGACCTTTGTCATCTTTCCAAGAAGCTGGTGGAACTTGCCTTTCTTCACAGGGGACACTGGAAATTTCTAGCTGTACACATCAAATTCTAGTGATATCCAATTCCTCAAAAGAGGATTTGGGATCTTCACCATCTACTCTAGTGACTCTGGGATCTTATCCACCTGCCAAAGTGGATTTAGGAATTTCTCCATCTGATTCATGGACTCTGAAACCTCTTGTGTTTTCCCAGGGAGTTTTAGGAACATCATCATCTGTCCAAGAGGTTAGGAAAACTTCATCAGCTAGCCAGTGGAAAACAGAATCTTTGCCATATGCTCAAGATGATCTGGGACGCCTTTGTTTACAAGACACCCAAGCAGCCAGGAGTTCCGGTCCAGGCACCAGGAGAGACATCACTGGGGTGAGTGAGTTTCTGACCGCGGCAGCAGCCCAGGACAGGGAACTCAGACACCCCTCCTACACTTCCTGGTCATCCTCAGGGGCTACTCTGCCCGATACCCCCTCTCCCTTCCTATCCCACCCAGCTTGCATCCACATCCCTCCCCCCCCTCCATCTGACTCCCTTCCCTCGTTGACCACATAGCATCTCCCAGCCCAGCCTGTCCGGGCTCTAGGACCGAATCCAAATCGGCAGGGCAAACCGGAGGGTGGTAGCTCCTTTGTTCCCACTAGCCTGCCTGCAGCGAGGTAGGTAGGTCCTTTGTTTACAAGACACCCAAGCAGCCAGGAATTCCGGTCCAGGCACCAGGAGAGACATTACTGGGGCAGCAAGGAGATCCGAACCCGGCACCAGGAGAGACATCAGGCTTGCATCCACAACCCACCCAGAGTGGTCCTGAGGAGTTCCATCTGGACGCAAAGACTGGACCAAGACACCAGACCTCTCCTGGCCCCATTTGAAGGAGGAGATGGGAAGGCGCCAATGCAAGACTTCCTCCAACAACCTGAAAGGCAACATGACTTCACCAGAATCAAGGGATCCCGAAATAAGAAGAATTGTACACCCTACTCCAGAAGAATTAGAAGAAATCGACTCAAAAGTGAATTATATGAAAATAATAGAAGACCTTAAGCAGGAGGTGAAAAACTGCCATAAACAATTAGAGATTACAAACAAAAAGGTAGAGGAAATGAATAAATCGCTTAAAGATACCCAAGAAAACCAAGAGAAACATGAAAAAGCAATCAAACAGGTACAGGAAGCGGTTCAAGACTTGAAGAAGGAAATGGAAGGAATGAAGAAAACACAAACCGAGGGAAGATTGGAGATGGAAAATCTGGGTAAACGAACAGGAACTACAGAGACAAGTATTACCAACAGAATACAAGAGATAGAAGAAAGAATATCAGACACTGAAGATACCATAGAGAAAATAAACACACTAATCAAAGAAAACAGCAAAACCAACAAATTCTCATCACAAAACATTCAGGAAATATGGGACACAATAAAAAGACCAAACCTAAGAATAATTGGAGTAGAAGAAGGAGAAGAAGTGCAGCTCAATGGCCCAGAAAATATATTTAATAAAATTATAGAAGAAAACTTTCCCAACCTAAAGAAAGATGTACCTATGAAGGTTCAAGAAGCATACAGAACACCGAATAGGCTGGATCAAAAAAAAACATCCCCTCGGCATATAATAATCAAAACACAAAGCATACAGAATAAAGAAAGAATATTAAGAGCCGCAAAGGAAAAAGGCCAAGTTACTTACAACGGTAAACCTATCAGACTTACACCTGATTTCTCTATGGAAACCATGAAAGCCAGAAGGTCCTGGATAGATGTACGTCAGAAACTAAGAGACCATGGATGCAAGCCCAGACTACTATACCCAGCCAAGCTTTCATTCACCATAAATGGAGAAAACAAAATTTTCCAGGATAAAAACAAATTTAAACAATACGTAGCCACAAATCCAGCCTTACAGAAAGTAATAGAAGGAAAATCTCTAACCAAGGAGTCCAACAATGACCACAATAACTCTGACATCTAGAGACCCGTCACCAGCGCAACTCAAAGAAGGGATACACACGAACTCTACTACTAAAAAAGTGACCGGAGTTAACAACCACTGGTCATTACTATCACTTAATGTCAATGGACTCAACTCACCTATAAAAAGGCACAGGCTAAGAGATTGGATACAAAAGCAGGATCCAACATTCTGCTGTTTACAAGAAACACACCTCAAACACAAAGACAGGCACCTACTCAGAGTAAAGGGCTGGGAAAAGGCATATCAAGCAAATGGACCTAAGAAACAAGCAGGTGTGGCCATACTAATTTCTAACAAAGTTGACTTCAAACTTAAATCAATCAGAAGAGACGGAGAGGGACATTTTATACTCATAACAGGATCAATTCATCAAGAGGAAGTCTCAATCCTGAATATCTACGCCCCTAATATAAAAGCACCCATGTACATAAAAGAAACACTACTAAAACTCAAGGCAGCCATCAAACCGCACACACTAATAGTAGGAGACTTCAACACTCCTCTCTCGCCAATGGACAGGTCAATCAGACAGAAACCTAACAGAGAACTAAGAGAATTAAAGGAGGTAATGAATCAATTGGACTTGACAGACATCTATAGAATATTCCACCCAAATAGGAAAGAATATACCTTCTTCTCTGCAGCACATGGAACCTTCTCGAAAATTGACCACATACTCGGTAACAAAGCAAACTTCCACAGTTACAAAAAAATATTAGTAATCACCTGTGTCTTATCAGATCACCATGGATTAAAGTTAGAATTCAACAACAACCCTACCCCCAGAAAGCCTACAAACTCATGGAAACTGAACAGTCAACTACTGAACCACACCTGGATCAAGGAAGAAATAAAGAAAGAAATTAAAGTCTTCCTTGAATTCAATGAAAATAAAGAAACAACCTACTCAAACTTATGGGACACTATGAAAGCAGTCCTGAGAGGAAAGTTCATAGCACTAAGTGCCCACTTAAAGAAAACAGAGAAGGCACACATTGGAGACTTAACAGCCCACCTGAAAGCTCTAGGAAAAAAAAAAGCAGACTCACCTAGGAGGAGTAGAAGACTGGAAATAATCAAACTGAGGGCTGAAATCAACAAAATAGAAACACAGAAAACAATCCAAAGAATCAATGAAACAAAAAGCTCGTTCCTAGAGAAAATCAACAAGATTGATAAACCTCTATCCAAACTAATAAAACGCCAGAGAGTGAATATGCAAATTAATAAGATCAGAAATGAAAAGGGGGACATAACCACAGACACAGAGGAAATTCAAAGAATCATTAGATCTTACTACAAAGGCCTGTATGGCACAAAACTGGAAAATGTAAAAGAAATGGACACATTTTTAGATAAATACCATATACCAAAGTTAAACCAGGACCAGGTGAACAACCTAAATAGACCTGTTAGTCGCGAAGAACTAGAAGCTGTTATCAAAAACCTCCCTACCAAAAAAAGCCCAGGACCTGATGGTTTCAATGCGGAATTCTACCAGAACTTCCAAGAAGAGCTAACACCTATACTCCTTAATGTATTTCACAATATAGAAGCGGAAGATTCATTGCCAAATTCCTTTTACGAAGCTACAGTCACTCTGATACCAAAACCACACAAAGACTCAACCAAGAAAGAGAATTACAGGCCAATCTCACTCATGAATAACGACGCAAAAATCCTCAACAAAATACTGGCAAACCAAATCCAAGAACACATTAGAAAAATTATCCATTATGATCAAGTAGGCTTCATTCCAGAGATGCAGGGCTGGTTCAACATACGAAAATCTATCAATGTAATCCATCATATAAATAAGCTGAAAGAAAAAAACCATATGATCATTTCATTAGATGCTGAAAAAGCATTTGACAAAATTCAACATCCCTTTATGATAAAAGTCTTGGAGAGACTAGGGATACAAGGGTCATACCTAAATATAATAAAAGCTATATACAGCAAGCCGACAGCTAACATCAAATTAAACGGAGAGAAACTCAAAGCCATCCCACTAAACTCAGGAACACGACAAGGCTGCCCACTCTCGCCATACCTCTTCAATATAGTGCTTGAAGTTCTAGCAATAGCAATAAGACAACATAAGGGGATCAAGGGGATTCAAATTGGAAAGGAAGAAGTTAAACTTTCGTTATTTGCAGATGATATGATAGTGTACATAAGTGACCCTCAAAACTCCACCAAGGAACTTTTACAGCTGATAAATTCCTTTAGTAATGTGGCAGGATACAAGATCAACTCCAAAAAATCAGTCGCCCTCTTATACACAAAGGATATGGAAGCAGAGAGGAAATCAGAGAAGCTTCACCTTTCACAATAGCCACAAACAGCATAAAATATCTCGGGGTAACTCTAACAAAGGAAGTGAAAGATCTATTTGACAATAACTTCAAAGCATTGAAGAAAGAAATTGATGAGGATACCAGAAAATGGAAGGACCTCCCATGCTCTTGGATTGGGAGGATCAACATAGTAAAAATGGCAATTCTACCAAAGGCAATTTATAGATTCAATGCAATTCCCATCAAGGTCCCATCAAAATTCTTCACAGATCTTGAGAGGACAATAATCAATTTTATATGGAAAAATAAAAAAACCAGGATAGCCAAAACAATCCTATACAATAAAGGATCTTCTGGAGGCATTACCATCCCTGACTTCAAACTCTATCACAGAGCTACGGTAATGAAAACAGTGTGGTATTGGCATAAAAACAGAGAAGTCGACCAATGGAATCGCATAGAAGACCCGGAATTTAATCCCCAGACCTATGAACACCTCATTTTCGACAAAGGAGCTAAAAGTATACAATGGAAGAAAGAAAGCATCTTCAACAAATGGTGCTGGCACAACTGGATGTCAACCTGTAGAAGATTGAAATTAGACCCATATCTATCACCTTGCACAAAACTCAAGTCCAAATGGATCAAAGACCTCAATATCAGTCCGAACACACTGAACCTGATAGAAGAGAAAGTGGGAAGTACCCTACAACAGATGGGCACAGGAGATCGCTTCTTAAGTATAACCCCAGCAGCACAGACACTAAGGGCAACATTGAATAAATGGGACCTACTAAAGCTGAGAAGCTTCTGTAAAGCAAAGGACACTGTCACTAAGACAAAAAGGCAACCTACTGACTGGGAGAAGATCTTCACCAACCCCGCAACAGACAAAGGTCTGATCTCCAAAATATATAGAGAACTCAAGAAACTAGACTCTAAAATGCTAATTAACCCAATTAAAAAATGGGGCACTGAACTGAACAGAGAATTCTCAAAAGAGGAAGTTCAAATGGCCAAAAGACACCTAAGGTCATGCTCAACCTCATTAGCAATCAGGGAAATGCAAATCAAAACAACTTTGAGATATCATCTTACACCTGTCAGAATGGCTAAAATCAAAAGCACCGATGATAGCCTTTGCTGGAGAGGCTGTGGAGGAAGGGGTACACTCATTCATTGCTGGTGGGAATGCAATCTTGTGCAACCACTTTGGAAATCAGTGTTTCGGTTTCTCAGGAAATTCGGGATCAACCTACCCCTGGACCCAGCAATACCATTCTTGGGAATATACCCAAGAGATGCCCTATCATATGACAAAAGTATTTGTTCAACTATGTTCATAGCAGTATTATTTGTAATAGCCAGAACCTGGAAACAACCTAGATGCCCTTCAATGGAAGAATGGATGAAGAAAGTGTGGAATATATACACTTTAGAGTACTATGCTGCGGTAAAAAACAATGACTTCTCGAATTTTGCATGCAAATGGATGGAAATAGAAAACACTATCCTGAGCGAGGTAACCCAGACCCAAAAAGATGAACATGGGATGTACTCACTCATAATTGGTTTCTAGCCATTAATAAAGGTCACGGAGTGTATACCTGGTGAACCTAAAGAAGCTAAATAAGAAGGTGAACCCAAGAAAAAAACATCTAGTTATCCTCTTCGCTAAGGGAAGTAGATAAAATTGACGGGGAGATAATTGGGATCTTGGGGGTGGGGTGGGTTGGGGATAAGGGGGGGTGGGGAGAGAAAAAGGGGAGGATTGGGGGAACTTGGGGAAACAGGAAGATGGTTGGATAGGGGAGCAGGGGAAGCACATATCTTAGTTAAGGGAGCCACCTTAGGGTTGGCAAGAGACTTGAACCTAGAGTGGCTCCCAGGAGCCCAAGGTGATGTCCCCAGTTAGTCCCTTGGGAAGCGGAGGATAGGGAACCTGAAATGACCCTATCCCATATCAATACTGACGAATATCTTTCATATCACCATAGAACCTTCATCTGGTGATGGATGGACATAGAGACAGAGACTCACACTGGAGCACTGGACCGAGCTCCCAAGGTCCCAATGAGGATCAGATGGAGGGAGAACACGAGCAAGGATGTCAGGACCACGGGGGGTGCACCCACCCACTGAGACAGTGGGGCTGATCTATTGGGAGCTCACCAAGGCCAGCTGGACTGTGACTGAATAAGCATGGGATAAAACCGGACTCTCTGATCACGGCGAACAATGAGGACTGATGAGAAGCCAAGGTCAATGGCAAGGGGTTTTGATCATACTTCAGGTTCTGGCTTGGTGGGAGCCTAGCCAGTTTGGATGTTCACCTTCCTAGACATGGACGGAGGGGGGAGGACCTTGGACTTTCCACAGGGCAGGGAACCATGACTGCTCTTTGGATTAGAGAGGGAGGGGGAGAGGAGTGGGGGGAGGGGGAGAAGAGTGGGGGGGAGGGGGAGGGAAATGGGAGGCTGGGAGGTGGCGGAAACTTTTTTTTTTCTTATTCTCAATAAAAAAAAGAATTATATATAAAAAAAAGGAAAAAAAAAGATGATCTGGGACTCAGGTCTCTTTCCCTGGGAACTAAAGGAAGTTCTCAATTTTCAAAAGGGGAATTAAAAGTACTGCCATCTGCCAAAGAAGGTTTTAAACCTGCTCTGTCTACCCCAGGGCCAGTAGAAAAATTACTCTATGACATAAGGACTCCAAGACAAGCTTTTCTCTATCCTCCCAAAATAACTTAGAACTGTCCACATGTTTACAGAAGGTTCTTGAATCTTCACCAACTCCCTGAATGTTTCTGAAACATTCTCCATCTTCACAGGAGTCTCTGGAACCTACCCTATCTGCACAGGTAATCTGGAAAATTCTCTACAAGTCCAAGGGTGGAAGAGAGTGTCTGCACCCACAAAAGTGACTCTAGGACAGACAACACATCAGGAGGGGTATGAAAGAAATTCATTATCTTCCCAAGTAACTGTGAGATTGTCTTTATCAGGACAAAAGTCTCCAAGACATTGCTCATTTGAACAAGAGTATCCAGAATCATCCACATCTTCCCACAAAGTGAAAGAACCCTCTTATGATCCAGAGTCTGCAGCACCATTCCCATCTGTTCCAGGAGATACACATTCTCTCTCTACCCAGTGAATATTGCAAAATTTGTCATCTTCCCAAGTTACTCTAGAAACATCATCTTCTCTCCAGAGAGATATAGAAGGTTCATTAGATATGCAAGGTGTTCAACAACTTCAACCTTATTCCCCAAGGGTATCTGGGACATTCCCAATGTACTCCAAAGTCATCAGAAACTTTTTCATCTCCCCAAATGATTTTTAAATTTTCAGAATCTTTATCTGTCATTCTAGAATCTTTGCCACCTCTACCTGGAACTTTGAGACATTTGATATCTTCCCAAAATGCTGTTTCCCTTCTGATTCTGACCAATAGATTCAGGAATCATCACTATCTCTCAAAAATCTGTTCATTTTTCTCCATCTTCTAAAGGTTCACTGAGACCTACTCCATCTGTACTAGGGACCATCGAATCTTTATTATCAGCCCAATTGTGCCCAAAATTGTCTGTATCTTCCTAAGGGTTTCTAGAATCTTCACCACCTCAGCAAGGATGTTTAAGAGATATTCATTATCTGTGCAAAGGGATCTTGGTACTTCCATATCAGCACAAGAGTGTGGAGGACATTCAAAATCTGATCAAGAGTCTCTGGAAATGTCTACAGCTTCCCAATAGGATGTAGGCCTTTCTTTATCCCAAGAGGCTTTAGCAAATTCATCATCTACTCCACAAGATTATGGACTTTCTCACTATTGAAAAGATACTTTAAGAACATCACTATCTATACAAGATGCTTGAAAAACACCATCATCTGCCCAAGGTTCTATAGTAACTGTACCATCAGCTCAAAGTTTTCTAGAAATTCAGACTTCTTTGGAGCAAACTTTCCAATTTGCTTCAGAGACATCAGAATGTTTGCCATCTTCTGAAGATGTGTATAATATTTTAAACTCTATGTCAAGGTCTATAAAAACTTAGACATTTATCCTAGAGGCACTGTAACTCTGTGGGCCCTTTGATAACTGGCCAAGTGATATTTCCCACAAAGTTCTGGAATTTTCTCCATCTAACCAATGGTCTGTGAAATATGCTCATCTCAAATGGGTCCAGTAAGACCTTCACTAACAGACAGAGGTTTACAGGAAATGTTTTTGTGTGGAAAAGTGACTTTATGAGATTTACCACTGCAGCAGCTCTATTTAGGAAATGCATTGTCTACATAAGGGAATCTAGGACTGTTCATATCAGCATAAGAATCTCTTGTATATTCACCATCTGCTCAAGGGTCTCCATATACTTCATTTTCATCTGAAGAGGCTTCAGGAACTTGGATGGACTAAGAGCCTTTAGGACAGTAATTAACATTATCTGATCTTGAAAATCTTGGATGATCTGAATCTTTACAAGGGACACTAGAAACATTACCATCTACCCATAAAATGCTAGAAATACCATCTTTTACTCATGGGATTATAGAAACTTCACCACAAACCCAAGGTTCTCTAGGGCATCTTCCCTCTTCAGTGTTGATTCTATAACTCTACAACAGTCTCCCTTTATGCCAGAGACATCAGAAACTTTGTCACCTACCAAAGAGGCTTGTTATATATCAGACTCTTCTCCAGGAACTCTAGAGACTTTTCCATCTACCCCGGGATCTCTGGGAATTTCATCATATGACCAAAGTACTATGGAGCTTTCTTATCTGAGAAAGAAATTTTAGGGACAATAGTATCTCCTGAAGAATCCCTAGGACCTTCTTCTCCTGACCAAGGGTCTCTGAGACCCTTGCATCTGCATCTGAGATTGGGTCACTCTCCCCCTCACAAGAAGGTTTTCTGGAAATATCTTCAGGTGTACAAGGAGATTCACCATCTCAGCAAAGCTATGCAGGAAATTCATTGCATTCACAAGAGGCTCTGGGACTATCCATATCAGTCAAGAATCACTTGGACATTCGCCATCTTCTCAAGGGTCTCCAGATACTTCTTTGTCATCCAAAGAGGCTTCAGGCCCTTCTTTGAACCATGTGTCTTTAGCACACAGTCATCATCTGATCGAAGAAATCTTAGTCTTTCTGACTGATCAGGGGAAACTAGAAATTCCACCATTTACCCAAAGTATTGTAGAAATATCATTTTCTAACAAAGGAATTACAGAAACTTCAACAACTTCCCAAGATTCTTTAGAACATATTCCTCCTCCAGAGCAGACTCTGCAACCTTCTCTTACACCAGAGACCTCAGAATTTTGCCAACAGCCAAAGAGGTTTGTAAGACTTCAGGGTCTGTGTCAGATGCTCTAGAATCTTTACCAATTTGTTAGAGGCTCTGAAATTTTTTATTCTGACCAATGTACTGTAGGTCCTTCAGTATACGACCAAGGGAATCTTGAGCCATCAACACCTCTCCATGATACTCTTTATTTGTTTATTTATTATGTATACAACATTTTGCCTCCATGTGTGCCTGAACGCCAGAGGAGGGCACCAAATCTTATTACATGTAGTTATGAGCCACCATGTGGTTGCTGAGAATTGAATTCAGGACCCCTGGAAGAGCAGCCAGTGCTCTTAACCTCTGAGCCATCTCTCTAGCCCTCCATGATACTCTTGTAAACTCCAAACCATCACAACGGTGTAACATGAGGGGCCGGCTTATTGGGGTTTATGTCCTGCCCATTTCCCAAAGCTGGTAAGAAAATCAAGTGGTGCCAGAGAATTGTCTGTATTCTGTCAATCATGCTGATTGGACAGGCAGGTGGGTCAACCAGACAGGAAGTAGAGGCAGGGCGAAGAGGGCAGGAGAATTCTACGAAGGAGTAAACCCATTCCTCCCAGTCCTGCCCGGACCACAGAAAAAGCAAGATGTGACATGCCCCACTGAGTACATGGCTCATGGTAGTGAGCCATGTTGCTAAAATAGATATGAATAATGGATTAATACAAGTGATAAGAGCTAATACAAAGCCTAAGCTAATGGTCTCATGAGGTGCTGAGAAGAAGGTATATTCTTTTCTGTTTGGATGGAATATTCTATAGAAGTCTGTAACACCTGATTTTGTGTTACCTCCTTGGTACAGTTTGCACGCCACTTTACTGTACGCAAGTCAGACAAGGGCCTGGAGATTGAAAGAACACACAAAGAGACCTAGGTCATTCGAAAGGAGATCAGCTGAATGCTGTTTATTCAACCTTGGGGAAATCCTTATATACCGTGCTGAGGTACAAGGATTTCCACCCAGGCCAATTTTGTCATGGAATATCTTGTTTTGTCCTTCTATGGTGATTGAAAGTTTTCCTGCATATAGTAGTCTGGACTAGCATTAGTGGTCTCTTAATGACTGAATAATACTTGACCACAACCTTCTAGCTTTTATTGTCTCCATTAAGAAGTCAGGTATAATACTGATAGGTCTGCCTTTATATGTTACTTGGCCTTTTTTCTTTTTAGCTCTTAGTAGTCTTTCTTTATTCTGTATGTTTGGTGTTTGATTATTATGTGGCAAGAGGACTTTTGGGGGGATCCAGTCTATTTTATGTTCTGTAAGCTTCTTGTATCTTCATAGGCATATCTTTCTTTAGGTTGGAAAAGTTTTCTTCTTTTTGTTAAATATATTTTCTGTGCTTTTGAGTTGAACTTCTCCTTCTTCTATACCTATTATTCTTAGATTTGGCCTTTTCATATTTCATATGGTGTCCCATATTTTTAACTTATGAGTCTATTTCCTCCATTGTATCTTCAATGCTTGAGATTCTTTCTTCCATCTCTTATATTCTGCTGTTCATTCTTATGTTTGTGGTTCCTGGCTGTTTTCTCATGATTTCTGTTTCTATATTTCCTTTGGCTTATGTTTTATTAATTGTCTCTATTTCAGTTTTAAAGTCTTGAATAGTTTCTTTCATATGTTTGATTTCTTTTTCTTGGTTTTCTTTGAGGGATTTTCTGATATCTTCCAATTTTTTGTTTCTCTTTTCCTCCATTTCTTTAAGGGAATTTCCCATTTCATCTTGAAGGGTTTCAAACGTTCTCATGAAGTTATTTTTAGGTCATTTTCTTCTACTTCATCTATATTTGGTTGTTCAGATCTTGCTGTTGAAGGGTCTTTAGGTCTTTAAGTTGTTCTTTGTGGTGTTGCATGTATTCTTGTCTATTCTACTCATCTTTTCCTCTAATAGGTATGGCTGAGGTTGTCTGAGAATGTGTTGAATATTCTTACAGGTGCCAGTGAATCCAAAGCTCAGATGGTTGTTACATGTGGTACAGTCAGTGCCATAGTTCTAGTTACCTCATTGTTTACTCTGTGTTCCTGGAGATAGCTCAGAGCTCCTGTTCTTTTCTCTGCTCCCTTGGAGTTTGGTGTCTCAGGCCTACTTTGACATAGGTTACCAGCTTTGACCTGTTTCTGTAAATCCTGGCCTGGATCCCCTCCTGTAGAAGTCCATGACTTGGAGTTGGTCCTGCAAAGGTTTCTGGCTCCAGTCCACTGCCTTGGAGTTCCCAGGCTCGGGTGTGCCCAGAAATGCAGAGGACCTGGCTCAGAAGACATTATTCTTAATAAATGGGTCCCAGGTTTGCACTTTAGTCCAAGGTAAACTGTATGCCCAATATTGATCCAATAAGGAATCTCTGACCATAAATACCCTGTCATGGATGGTGGTTATATTCTGCTTTCCTTGAAAGAGGGGACTTTAGACATACCATTTCCCTTCTAGGGTACTGATAGAAAGTCATCTGATTAAGGGAATACATACCAGGCCAGTGACATAAAGACTCATTCAGATGTTCATCTTTTTGTCATGTAAACTCCAAATAAGTACTCCCTGACCTTGGCTTCCTCAGAAAAACCAATTATATCTGCAGAAACCTCAGCTTATTTCTCTCACTGAGAAGATGCTAATGTTTCCCTTTTAACCTGGGTGTTCAGGCATGCCCAAATGACCAAAGGGATGCCAGATTCCTCTGAACTGATATCATGGGACAAAACACTAAAAATCTGATCCCTGATTAAACATCTTTTGCTTTTAACATTCTCACCAGAAATGGAGTGGTCCTATCTTGTCTCATATGTCTGTGCTACTGATGAAAGGCTTGTGGAGGACACAGAGCTATGGATTATCAACCAACCTGTAAGACAAACACTCTGCTTCCCATGTGGATCTTTTGAGTAAATTGGGAGCATGGAGACATTGGGAAAGGGTTGAAGGGCAAAGGGGAGGAAGGGATGGGAGCAGAGAAAAATGTGGAGCTCAATAAAACTTAATAAAAAAGAAAATCACCCTGATTTTTGGCTATCAATCGTCAGAGCCCCAAAACACATAGGTATACCATAGTGTGAGGATGTTTAGACCTGATAAGGTATTGGCTGATCCTTCTTCCAGTTCCCAAGGTAACCTGGGAGCTTCATTTTCTACCTGAGGATTTCTGAAAATTTGGGCTCTTTCTTACCTTCCAAAAACCTTCTCCCTTTCAAGCATGGGGTCTGAAACCTTCCATTAACAGCCAAATAGGTCTTACCCAGAGCTGTTCAGGTTTAGGTCCCAGGGAGGCTCTCTCTATAAACAAGGGACACTATTCCACTCTGGTTTGAGGTCCCATAGGCCAAGTTTAGCAATCAGGGTATAGAACCCCATGCCATCTGCCTTCAGACAGTCAATAGAAATGGAATGACTTCAACATCTCTGCCTAGATAACAACTGCAGAACACAAAGGAAGCAACCTAGCAACCTAGCCAGGGACAGTCATCCAGTTCTTCGGAAGAAGACCTAAATTGTTGCTGCCTTGTCTCTCCCAGAAGGAACACAAAATATGAATAAGAGGTGAACCTCATGATAAGTGCTGGGAACTTTTTCCACTGTATGAGGTACCAAGGATATTCACCTTCAACAGAAGTGTGGATCACACTCTCATACTCTGCCCAAAGGAGATTGTGTCCTCAATGGGGCCTCAGAGGTTTGCTTTCTTTAATTGGGCTCAGAATGTCCACTTTCCATATAAACTATTTAATATATATTAAATAATAACTATTTAATAATAATATTAATTATTATTATTATTACTATTATTATTAATCACTTACTCCTTCTCAGTACACCGAACAGGATGTCAGAACTCTCCTAGGACTAATATTGCCCTAAACCCCATTTTCCAATGGTACCTATCTTAACACAGTTGTTTGGTGTTACATGGTCTTTATGTATTCCCATTTCTACCAAATGACTCTCAGTCTTTTTTAATTCTCATTGTACTGGTGTCAGACTAAGAGTGCATTATACCACCCTGCACAACAAGTATCAGACATTCATGATCTTCTTGGAAGGTTTGTGAGTCAATTATCTACCTTCATCCAGGAAGAGTATTTGAGAAGTTCAGTTTTTACAAAGAAATATCTGGAAAATCAAACTCTATTGACACTCAAAACTGGCCTCTGTATACAGGGGATGTCTCAGACCTCCACCCTCTGCTCTTCACCTATTTAGTCCACCATAAGACTAAAGAACCATCCAGCTTCCCTTCTTTAATTGGTGACCTCACACATTCCCCTATTAGATGAGATTGCTTTAGAGCTGACCTCTCAAACTAATATAACCATATAAACACATATGTGATCAATGGGATCTCACGAGTTTCTGCTTTTAGATCACAGGTCAGAAGGTAGAAAGAGGAAATTGGCTCTCAAGCCATCTGTCCAAATTTGGTTATCAAAATGCATTAGTTCTGTTTTTATTCACAGATATGTACAACTGAACACAACCTTGAGGAAACATCAATGCTTAGCCTGTTGGAAGATTGTTATAAGATTTGCCTTAGACTCTCAAAGATTTCACACAAGGTATGCATGTTTGCATTGGGAAAAATACCTGGATGCTAGTGCAGAGCCAGAACCTTTCCCCATTATCCAAGAGGTCTTGGAACCTTCCTGTTCTGATCATGAGTGAAGTGTATAGTACTATCCTACCAAATATGACTGGAGCCCTCCTTCCTGTGAACAAAGATGTTTGGGATTTCCCATTTGCTGAAGGTCATCTCAAAACTTCCCATTTTGAGAAGAAATTCTCAGAACGCCCGTTACCAAGAGACCTCATATAGTCCTTGCTTATTGAAGTTGTCATGAGAACTACCCTGGGTCAGACTAGGTCTCTATTCTTCCCTCCATTAAAATGTGTACTTACACATTTTCCACCTGCACAAGGCAGAATAGGAAGCATTGTATTTCACTCTAGGAAACTCCTTTTATTCTGAAGTATTCCTTTTATTCTGAAGATGACATTAGAGATGCTCATTTGGATGATACTGCATCCTGCCTTTTAGGATTCTATCACAAATCTTCAAGCATCCCCTTTTGTCTTCGAAGTACCTCCAAAATACACTATCCTAAACAAAAAGATTTAAAAACCTTTCACATTTGACATTGGTGGCTTAGGAAATGTGTTGTTCCACTCTAGGTTGAGGGCCCAATTCCTAAGCTATTTTCTTCAATCCAATCACTAGAAATCAGCTGGCTCCATCATTGCTGCCCATATATGGACTATAAAGACAAACTGAAAACAAAGACATCCTTTTTCCTAAGTCATTTGTGATGTTGCTAATCTCTCTAAGTCTGCTTAAGTCTTCCACTCCTAAATACAATCAATTTCTCTCCATTGGACCAAAAATGCCCACTCTGTAACCAAGAGGGCCTGATATCTAACCTGCATGATCAAGGGGCCTAAACAGCATATTTTCCTGTCCAAGGCCACATGACCTTCCAATTCCAGTCAAAAAGGCTTTCAAAACATAACGTCTCTTACAAAGGATCCAATCATTCCCTTTTTGATGGAGGGCTCAGACCCTTCACTTCTACTTAAAAATTTCACCTCTACTACATCATCTGAAAGTGACATCAGAACCACTCCTTTTGTTCCATGGCCCTCAAATTCCCACCATGAGGCCAAGAGGTCTGAAAATGTCTTTGTTTCATAGAGGGGGGTCATGCCTCTTGTTCTGTCAATCACTCAGATACTCCACTTCTATTAAAAATGACTTAGTCCTTACCATCTACCCAGGGGAAAATGAAACTTTCTGCCAAAGCACAAGTTGGCCTAAAATGTGTCTTCTTTTGACCAAGGAGGACTCTGGCCTACAAGTTCTTGCAAGGGGCCCAAAGATCTTGTTTTATTGACTATGCCTGCTATATTCCCTACTGTCCAGGATTACTACCAAATCTCTTCCTGCTATGCATAATCTATTACTCCTCTGAACAAAGGAGCCTTGGGCTTATCTTACCTGACCAATGACTTCTTAAACAGAGAATAACCTTCCAAGCACCTTGAAAATATGCAATAATTACTGCCTAGACTTCCACAATTCCCCACAAGGTATGGATATTCTAAATAGTGAAAAAAATTTGGAAGCTCATCAGGCAGAAACAGTTCTTCCTCTGCTCCACAAGGTACTTATATAAGCTCAATGAGAAATTGCCATTCCTATCTCACTAAACATAGGAATAGATTTTCCACCTCTGAAAAATAGCTGTAGACCTTCACCTGTGCACAAAATATCTCTGAAATAACAGTTATGACCAAGGTGCATCAGATTTTTTTCTTATTCTTACGGAGTCTGCTATATTACTTCTTTGATGAAGGGCATAAGAGTCTTTCTATTTCTGTTCAACATGCTATGACCTTTCTCACATCTCACATAGGGAGAATTAGATATCCACTTCAATAAAGAGTGCCTAAGATCTGCTTTGTGTGATCAAGGAAATTCCACATGTTTACCCTCTTTCAATGATTTTTTCTCCTACAACTTCTTATTTGGGTGGCCTGGAGAGTACTGTTCTGACCAAAGAGATCTCAGAGCACTGTGGACTGAGGTTTCTCAACACGAGAGTAGAAAGATAAGGGGAACTCTGACTACTGTCTTCATTCTGGTCCCTTAGACAGAGAACACCTGTCCTACATGAAGACAAATATGTGAGTGGACAAAGACACTGAGCCAGAGACTACTGTTGTGCAGCCTTTTAGAAGACTTCTAAGACTGGTGACATGCCTAACATGGACATTCAGAAGATGTGTATTCTAGATTGTGATTTCAAGTTTGGTGTTGGTGAGTGCCTGGGATTTTCTATAATTTTCAGGGTGTCATTCAACCTTCAGATTCTGCACAATAGGGCCACAGATATAGCACCGAGAGAGGCTGAGATTCTTCTGTCCAGTCCTCGGAGCTCCTGTCTCCTCCTAAGTTAGAGGGTCTTGGATCTTTCACCTGATCCCAAAGTGATAGCAGGAATTCTTTTTCCACCCACTCATAACCTGGATATACCCCAACTACCCAAAGAAGTCTGAGAGTATTCTCTCTCTCTTGCTAAAGTGACTTTTAGATTACCTTGTCTTCCAAGGATACATCTACTCTGTCTTCTGACTAAAGTGTTCTCCTCCCTGCCTGCTCTAATAGAGACGTACTATCCACCAATATAGAAAGGGTTCTCAGATCTTCTGAATATGCCCCTGTGGGAGTGAACTTACTAGGTCCATGTAATTGTGTTTTGGAGTATTCCACTGAGACCAAAGGACTTGCAGTCTACTGACTCTGATTCACCAGTGGGCCTCAGATCTTCTCACACTATCCAAGTTGTCTTCATGCCCTTCTGCCCAAGGAGGGCTTCACATTGTCCTCTTCTGATTCAGGGTCCCCCACCTGCGGCGAACTCCCTGACCAGCAGGAAAGAACAGCCACCAGACAAGGATTCTTCCCAAATCACGCTTTTACTGGGAGCCTCTTGGTTGAAAGGAGAGTGGGAAGTCAGGGGCCCCAGCTCTGAGCTGCAACTGCTGCAACTGCTTACTATTGGAACTAGGGGTACGTGCAGGCTTCCTATTGGTCAAAGTGTCTTAGCAACCTGCTCCAAGCTCCCTGATAGGTCCAGCACACTGAGGACACTGAGCGTGCCCGAGATGGTGGTACTGGCTACTCCAGCCCGCAGGAGCTAGGCGCCATCTTGTAATGGCGGTCACACATACTGGCTCCCTGCAGTTCCCCCTTCTTGTTTGTCTTAAAGCCAAGTCAAAGGTCTTATTCCCGATCAGGTCTTCACCTCATGATGTGAGGGCCAATCAAGGGAGGCCTGCGTCTATGGTATTCCTTCTCCAGTGCAATGTAACAAGATCTATGGAGGTGCAAAGGCAATACCGGAACGACTAGCGTACCTTTCTCGGTGCAATGTACAAAACTTCTGTGAGGGTACAAAGGCTACGCATCAGTCACTATTAACTCTTGAGTACAGACAACCAAACTTGGGGGGAATCACCCTTCTCAAGGGCAGCCAGCGCCTGCAGCATTACCACCTTATCACGGGATGCCTGAGCCTGAAGGCAACAAATTAACCATAGGCACAGCACGCACCCTCCTATGCAGCATGCAAAAAACATCCCCACCACCACCCAATCCTTAAACAGGGAGAAGGCAGAGGAGATCCAGGACTGCAGTCCCTCGGCCAGGCTTTGATGCACGTGTTGAGTTGATTAGAACCACTGCACGTCTGAGGTCCTCCAAGGTGGCATCAAAGTCCTCAGACCAATTTCAGGAATGGGGTTAGGGTAGGCTGACAGAATCCCCCATCTCTGCTCCGCTCGGCTTGGGATCATCTTCCACAGGATCCTGAAGAGCAGCGGAGTCATTTTCATGATGGACTTCAACAGTTCTGGTCAGGCGACTTGGGACCCAATGAGGCACTTCTCGATCCTGGGGAAAAACACAAATAGCTCCCCTGGACCTCTGGATAATGGGGTCCGGGCCATACCATTTATTATTGAGTTGTGCCTGGGACAGTGCCTCTTCCACTAGATGTAAAGAGCGCTTTGCTGCGGGTGTTAAGGCCCGCGGGGAGGTTACATCAGGATTGCCTTCTAATATGGAAAATAGGGGTAACAACTCAGACCTGGGGAGGTGAAGGTAACCCCTGACCCAATTAATATTTCCCAATAATTGATGGAAGTCGTTAAGAGTTGTTAAGTGCTGAGTTCGAATAAGAACCTTCTGGGGGCGGATAGCATCTGGCTGAATTATCATCCCCAGGAACTTAGCTATAGTAGAACATTGTACTTTCTCAGGGGCTATAACTAGGCCCCGAGCCTCAAGGGCTGAGACTGTCTTTTGAAAAGCATCCTCAAGAATTTGCAGGGAGTGTGCTGCCAACAAGATGTCATCCATATAATGAATAATACACACAGAAGGATATTGCTGTCGCACAGCCAACAGGGCAGCGTCCACAAACAGCTGGCACATTGTGGGGCTATTGGCCATACCCTGTGGGAGGATTCGCCACTGAAAGCGGGCATCCGGCCGTTCATGATTAACGGAGGGCACCGTAAAGGCAAACCTCTCTCTATCTTGTTTACACAGGGGGATCGAGAAAAAACAGTCTTTAATGTCCAAAATTATCATAGGCCAACTCCTAGGTAAGGCAGAGAGTAACGGGAGGCCCCTTTGAGTAGATCCCATGATCTGCATTTGATTGTTAACTACTCTTAGATCATGGAGCAGTTGCCATTTTCCAGACGTTTTTCTAATGACAAAGACTGGCATGTTCCACGGTGAAACAGAGGGCTCGATATGGCCTAAATGTAGCTGTTCTTGAACAAGCTGTTTAACGGCTTCTAGTTTCTCCTGAGAAAGGGGCCACTGGGGTATCCATACCGCCTTTTGGGTGGTCCATGGTATGGGAAGAGGTTGAATATCAGAAGCCGGTGAGTCAGTGGCCCCTAGGAAAAACCCAGTCCCGTTCAATCTATCCTTTTAACCAGAATGATGGGCTGAGGCATGCCCTGAAGGCCTTTTCCTAGCCCTTTAGTGGGGACAAACCCCTGTTTCTTCATCATGTTCTTACTTTCCTCTGAAAATTCATTTGTCAACCGTAACTGCAATTGCTGTTGAACGTCCCTGCCCCATAGATTAATTGGGAGATCTATCACATAAGGTTGAACCCTGCCCTGTTGGTCCTCCATCCTCCAGGCTAACTCTTTAGAACTCATGCATGGCGTGCGCGCATAGCCCAGCCCTTGTAGGGATTGGGCCGAGCACTGGAGGGGCCACTGCTTAGGCCACTTTTGAGTCCTGATAATACTCCGGTCTGCACCGGTATCCACTAAGCCAGAGAAGGACTTTCCTTCAATGGTTAATTGCAGTACAGGTCTGTCATCTAGGGCTATGGATAAGCAAGCCAGATCGACCCCTGTGGAGCCTAAGCCTTCCTTTCCTCTAATTTTTTTCCCGAGGGGGAACATCTCATGAGACGAGGGCAGGAGCAAAAGTTGAGCAATGCAATCTCCAGGAGCGATTGAAATAACCCCTGACAGGGAGTGACAAAGGAGCTTAATTTCCCCAGTATAGTCCGGGTCAATTACTCCCGGCAAAATCATAAGTCCTTTCATTGTTGATGAAGAGCGGCCCAAAACAATCCCTACCTGGCCTTCTGGCAACGGACCCAATATACCTGATGTCAAGATCTGTGCTCCCATCTCCGGTGTTAATACCATTCCGGAGGTGGCACAGAGGTCCAGTCTTGCGGAACCGCTGGTTGCCCGCCAGATGACTGGGCTGGCCCCACTGGAATCTGTGATATTGTAGGGGTCTGAAGAGCCCCAAATATTTTTGGGCCCTGGGGACGGGGGCCCTTCATTCCGTTTTTTGACCAGGTCTCATAGGTCTTTGGAATAGGGTGACCATTAATGTCCTTAACAGAGCGACATTCACTAGCCCAATGTCTGCCTTTCTTACAGCGCGGGCAGGTACCAGGCATGCGTGGACCTGCTGGTTTAGGCTGCCCAGGCAAAGTAGTGCCATTAGGGCAATTTCTTTTTAAATGTCCCGGCTGGCCACACCGGAAACAGCCCTTCCCCTTAGGATCACGGGCAGCCTTAGTGACTGAGAGCATAGCTGCAGCGAGGCCAGTATTGGTCAATGGGCCCCCGATCTCCCGGCATGCCCTCAGCCAAGCATCCAATCCTTTATGTCTTACTGGCCCAATGGCTCTTTGACATTCTTTTGTGCTTTGTTCAAAAATAAGTTGTTGGACAAAAGGCATTATGTGGTCACCTCCCCCTATTGTCTTTTCAGCCGCTTCAAGCATCCTGGCCACAAAATCTGAAAAAGGCTCCTCAGGACCCTGTATGATCTTAGTCAGGTTACCTGCCACTTCTCCTTTATTATTATTATTTATTTATTATTTTTTATTATTATTTATTTATTATTAATGCTCGATAATAGCATTCATTTATTTGTTGATAGACCTCTATGGGGAACTGTAATTGATTGCTCATGTATATCCCGAGACCCAAGAGCATATCAGCGGTCCATTCTAGATGGCCGTCTTGAATATTTTGTCTAGCCTGCCTATGGGCATTATCGGCAGCTAGGGACTTAAAATCCAGATATTGACCCTTGGTCAAACACGCCCTGCCCAACTCTTCCCAATCTGCGGGCGTTAATGGGGAGGCACAAATCCTACGCAGAAGAGTGACCATGTAATCTGCAGTGGGCCCAAAATCTTTCACTGCAGCGACCAAATCCTTTAGTTGTTTATAAGAGACTGGCTCGTACCTCCTCTGTTGGGTTGCCGGGTCAATAATCACTGGAAATGCCGACGCAAGACGGCTCCAAGTATTCTGATTAATGAAGTGGCAACCCTCGCACAGCATACTTGGCTGTGCATAAGTAGTAGATGATGCAGGGGGTGCCCTTTTTTGCAGGACAGGGGGAGCAGATGGAACGGGATTATAAGAGGGATTGCGAGGCAGAGGACGTGGCTCTAGCCGGTCCCATCCCTCCTCCCCATACTTCACTGCTTCTTCCTCCAGCTCCTCTTTTCCTTCCTTATTAAGTTCATCATCTGACAAATCTAAATCTACAAACTCTTTTAGGACCAGATAAAGCTGGCCCACCTCGTCCCCATCCTTTAGACAGGAATCCTTTTTGCCCTCCTTTTCAGACCCGTTTTCTACATTTTTAATCTTTTCTTTTTTCTTTTCTATTTTTCTTTTAGGCCTATCTAAGTTCTCCCCTTTTGAGTCTGATTCTGAGAGGCTATCCTGGTGTTCTATCAATGCTTTATGCCCTTCTTTAATAATCTCTGTGTTAGCTCCCTCTTGGAGACAGCCATGTACTAGGCACCAAAAAGGCCCAAAACAGCAGAAAACAACAGAGATTACCATTGCCACAAAGGCTAAGCAGAACACTCAGGGTTCAACCTTCACAACCAACATACCTGGAAAACTTACTTACTGACGTCACCGCCCCACGTGTCGGGTTCTGAATCCTTTTCGACCCCTCACTCGTTACCAAAGCTTGTCCCAGCGTTTTCTCTCCAGGGTTTCGGCACCAGTTGTGGCGAACTCCCTGACCAGCAGGAAAGAACAGTCACCAGACAAGGATTCTTCCCAAATCACGCTTTTACTGGGAGCCTCTTGGTTGAAGGGAGAGCGGGAAGTCAGGGGCCCCGAGCTCTGAGCTGCAACTGCTGCAACTGCTTAATATTGGAACTAGGGGTATGTGCAGGCTTCCTATTGGTCAAAGTGTCTTAGCAACCTGCTCCAAGCTCCCTGATAGGTCCAGCACACTGAGGACACTGAGCATGCCTGAGATGGTGGTACTGGCTACTCCAGTCCGCAGGAGCTAGGCGCCATCTTGTAATGGCGGCCACACGTACTGGCTCCCTGCACCCACCCAAACATGAGATCAAAGAATAATTTTTATACTTCACAGATGAGTTCTCCAGGACACCCAGCCTTAAAGTATCAGTACCCAAGTAGAGTCTAGAACTGATGTCTACTAACTTAAGGCAAAAACCAATATAATGTTTCTCTCATCAATAAAACCTAGATCTGAGTACCTGAGCATTATCTCAAGAAGGAGAGTGAGCTTAGAACTCTCATGCAGACTTTTGGATGAACACTCGAACTGCTGTTTCATCTACCACACATTCAATACAATGGACAGATGTTCAAGTCTCCAATGAAGAGCAGGCAGTTCCTGGAATGTGTTCTACTGACTGAGGTGCGCTGGGACCTTGATCTCATGTCAAACATTGGGGATATTGATTTCCAGCTTTATTCAGTCCAACATGCTAGTCTATCTCTATAATAGCCCTCAGATTTCCATTCTTCTCATAAGAAATCCCTCTGACCCGTGGGGGGGTGGGGCTTGTATTTTCTCTGGGGCTCTTGCTTCCACTTTCTTCCACATGCTCCTTGGCAAGCCTCTGACCTCTCATCTTTGGCCCATTGATTCTATTTGTACATTTCTAATTTATGTTCGGAGGCATTGAAAGTCTGAATATGAGGCCTTGGCTCCCACATAGAAAACTTCATCCACATAAAACCTGAATGAGATTGGAAAGTAATTCAAGACAGAAAAGAATAGAGTAAAGCATATCTTCTTGGTAGCTGCAATTTCTCAGATCTGCTCTGCTTGCTAGAGGCAAGTGCTCTCATTTAAGAGAGGCTTCCTGACTCAGCTTTAGCTGCAAAACCCTGCAGTTCTTTAAGAGGTCCAGCCATAAGACACGTAAATGGTGTTGATAAAAGCTGACCGTGTGCTTTTTGGCTTTCAAAGATAACAGGAAAAAAGCTGCATCATTTTAAAATGCTGGCTTTCTGGGCCATCCTGCCAGTGCAAACTCTGACACTTTGAGGCAGGAGGTCTGGCTACAGAGAGAGCATTTGAGTGCTGTTTGTGGACACACTATTGCAGCTTGCTTGCAAGGACCTTGAAACACTATAGAGTTGTGGCAATAAATGTATCTCCAGCCATTACCTCTGCCATTATCCTGAAATTTCACAAAGCCAAGGAATGGACTGGATCCAGCTGTCAAAGCTATGGCTTTAATCCTCTCCATATTGTTTAGCAAATTAAAGCGTCATGTGGTCAGAAAAAAAGAGATATACAGTAAAGAGAGAGTCAAAGATGAAGAAAACCTCTAAATGGTTTACAATGTGTTGAAAATATATGCAGAATGAAGGTTAAAGTCCTTAAAATAAAAAAGAAAGAAAGAGAGTAGTTGGGCGTGGTGGTACATAGCTTTAATCCCAACACTTGGAAGACAGAGTCAGGCAGACCTCTGTGAGTTCAAGGCATGGTGGCACATGCCTTTAATTTCAAAGCTTGGAAGGCAGAGGCAGAAAGACCTCTGCGAGTTCAAGATGTGGTAGCACACACCTTTAATCCCAAAGTTTGGGAGGCAGAGGCAGACTGACCTCTGGTAATTCAAGGTGTGGTTGTGCACACCTTTAATCCTAGAACACAGGAGGCAGAGGCAGGTGGATCTCTGTGAGTTCAAAGACAGCCTGGTCTACAGAGGCAGTTCCAGGATAGCCAAAGATATACAGAGAACCAGTCCCAAAAAGTAAAAGTAAAAATAAAAGAAATAGAGGTTAAAGTAAAGCCACATAAAAATGTAAAATACACAGAAAATCTGGATACTATATGTTAGCATGCTCTCTTTGAATTGTTTGAATGATGAGGAAGCTAAAAGGTGCTAAAAAGTATTTGTTTATAAATGCTGCTAAATCAATCAAGATAGGTATTTTGAAAATACCTTGATTTCAAAATTGAAGTCAAATGTATGTTACTTTGGAGAAGAGATTTTGCTTTTGTTTTCAGAAGAAATGAGAGGCTGTGGATTCATTCTGAGGTAAGAAAAACCAGGTTTGATCAAGGAAGACCACCTGAGAAATCTCTGGTAGGAACAGATGGCCCGGAAGTCAGAGTTCTACATCCAGAACAGATTCAAGACTGCTGCCTGAGATGATCAAGACTCACAGGATACTCCAGTCAGGGCTTGATCATAATTCAAAATTTCTTTAGGTCCCCATTAGATATCAGCACCCCCAAACAGCATGACGTAGCCTGGAATACTATGCCCATATTCCCCAAAAAGTGAACTATAGATATTTTCCTTTGTTTAAAAAAAAAAGATGGGGAAGTCATGTGAGACAATTCTGTATTCTGTCAATTATGTATTAAATAAACACTGATTGTCCAGTAGCCAGGCATGAAGTATAGGTGGGACAACCAGATGGGAAGTAGGGGTGGGGCAATGAGAACAGGAGAATTCTGGGAAGGAGGAAGCCCATTCCTCACCAGTCCTGTCCAGACACCAAAGAAGGAAGATGTAAACTGCCTCACTGAAAAAGTTACCAAGCCATGTGGCTAACATAGATAAGAATAATGGGCTGATGTAAATTATAAGACTTAATATGAAGCTGACCTAATGGGTCAATCAGTTTATCATTAATATAGATTTCTGTGTAATTTCTTTGGGATAAGATGGCTGTGGGACCTGGTGGGAGGACAGAAACCAGGCAGGACAGAAACTCCAATATGCAGGCTCTCATGTGGCAACTTGGAAATTTCCCAAGCACACGCATGACTGTGCGTTCCCTGAAAAAGTTCCTTGCCATGTGGCAACTTGTGCAACTTCCAATTTCTGCTCCCTGCCTGTGAGTTCTGGTTTTCTTTCTCCATGTACGGAATTGATTTAATTGCTTTTAATTTGTCAAGCAGAGCATATTTATCAGTATTCAATGAATACCAAGGCTGAAAACTAAAGCAACTCAGAAAATAAAGCGGCCTAGGACCATTCCTGTCGCCACCGGTTGCATTGCTTCTAGTCGCAACTCTGTATCCACAACATGTGCTGGACAATAAAGATTACAGTTTACAAGATCACATAACAGGTAGTTAATAAATCAATATTAGAGATTACATTAATATTGAAACTTTTAGTAACTTTTTTTATTTTATCTTTTTTAATTTATTTATTTCTTTATTAATTAATTAAAGATTTCTGTCTCTTCCCCACCACCGCCTCCCCTTTCCCTCCCCCTCCCCCAATCAAGTCCCCCTCTATGTATTGTATTATGTGAGGCTTATATCATTATGGTGATACTTCAGTTTATTGGATATTGGGACTCAGTTTTGTTCTCCATATTCCATCATTAAGAAAGAATATGGTACTTTTAGGGATGATACAGTCTTTACAGACTAATAATGAACAGCTAATTGACAGGATTAATACCATCAAAATCAAAAGTTACATGAAAAAATTAATACTATTTAGTATGATAACATTAATTTGACAGACAGAATTTAATCCATATCTAAGGGTACCAAAAATTTATCTGAAAGAATTTATGCTGTTGAATTTGAGAATCAAAATTTGTTAAAAAGTTATAAGTTAGTAGATAGAATATAACTCCAGGATGGCAATCTGCACACTATTCAAGTAATGTCCAGGGATGAGATGTTATATTTAAAGGAGAAACTTCAGACCTTGGAATCACATGTGTAGAAAGAGGACCAGAGGCTATGCATCTCAATGAAATCACTAGAAAGATATACAGGCCAAGAGATTCAGGCTTTATAAAAGACAACAGTAAAAAGATTTGAAATATCTCTGAACATGGCAAACCATGAGGGCTGATGAGAATCCAAGGACAATGGCACAGGGTTTTGATCCTACTTCATGTTCTGGCTTTGTGGGAGCCTAGCCAGTTTGGATGTTCACTTTCCTAGACATGGATGGAGGGGGAAGGACCTTGGACTTTCCACAGGGCAGGGAACCCTGACTGCTCTTTGGACTGGAGAGGGAGGCGGAGAGGAGTGGGGGGAGGGGGAGAAGGGTGGGAGGAGGGGGAGGGAAATGGGAGGCTGGGAGGAGGCAGAAACTTTTTTTTCTTTTTCTCAATTAAAAAAAGATTTGAAATAAATGAAGAAATTATTATAGCCTATGAACAGGGAAAGACGGCACAAGGATAGGATTCAACATTGCCAGTAGCTGTCAGAGATAACTTACCCAGGGCTTTAGCTTCCTACCCTGTAATCTACTCTGAAAAACATCAACTCCTAAAGGCTCAAAAGGATCTAAAGAAGGTAGATATACACCTATAAGAATGAATGATCTAAAAGAAATAAAGAAGCTGTTGTAACTTGTGGTTTGCATTATGCATTTGTTAGTAAGATGATAAAGACATGGTCTTCTAGCATTTAGGGATTGATTATAATTGGTATAGGGTTGGAGGTTGGGAGGAAATTTTGTAGGCTCAGGGATATGTTTGAAAAGAGGGGGAAATTGGATGGGATAATAGATTAGTATGAGCTTGCTCACACTAATAATAATAGTGAGTATTAGAGTGAATACTTGTGAGTTATTATTTATAGGCAATTACATTGGTAAAAATTTTTATATATTGATACAAAGTTAAATTATATTGAATATCACATGCATGCTTCTACCACTGCTTAAAACATTTTTATATATTGATATGTATTTATCATATCACAATGTACATATCTACCTCTGACATTTTAAGGTCATTATCCTCATTTTTTGCCCAGTTGTTTGTTGTATAATATTCTAATATGAAGTCTTAGTCTTTAAGTTATATAGGTATTAAGAATAGCTGTAGTTACGTTGCTCTCATGACTTTGCCAAGTTAATAATTATATAAGAATTAAACTAGAGTGCTGTGCAGTTCCATCTCAACAGGTGAGTGTGTGCTATCTGGGGCATCCTGTCCCGAAAGAGTGCACAATCCCCCTCCCCCAGCTCCTGAGCTGGGGTGTCTTTGTTATACAGGAACCAGCCCACCTCCACCAAGCCTGCCCTGTTGTCTGCAAGATCCTTGGCTCAGGAACAGTTTCTGGCTCCTGCACTAAAGCTACCCACCCAGAGGGGTGAGTGCTTGCCTGCCTGCCAGGCCTGAAGGTCCCCACAAGGGAGCGCAGGCACCTTCAGCTTGTGTTGCAGGGTCTCCTGTGTTCTACTCGACCCCGCCCTGCTCCCCATGTAAGCCCTTTGTCCCCAGTGCCATCCATCTACCAGGCATCCCTGTTTCAGTGCTGAGGAGTTCCATCTGGAAGGAGGGGGATACCAGACATCCCTGTTTCAGTGCTGAGGAGTACCATCCAGATAGGAACAGTACCTGCTTCTACACTGAGGAGATCCACCCAGAGAGTTAGTCTCAGCAAAGACTGGATCAAGACACCAGGCCTCTCCTGACTCCATTTGAAAGAAGAGATGGGCAGGCACCAATGCAAGAATTCCTCCAACAACCTGAAAGGCAACATGACATAACCAGAATTCAGGGATCCTGAAACAAGAAGAATTAAACACCGTAATCCAGAAGGAATAGAAGAAATCAATTTTAATAGAATTATATGAAAATAATAGAGGACCTTAAAGAGGAGATAGAAAACTGCCATAAAGAAATAGAGATCACAAACAAAAAGGTAGAGGAAATGAATAGATCTCTCAAAGATACCCAAGACAATCAAAAGAAACAAGAAAAAGCAATCACACAGGTAAGGGAAATGGTTCAAGACTTGAATAATGAAATGGAGGTAATGAAGTAAACACAAACTGAGGGAAGGCTGGAGATGGAAAATCTGGGTAAACGAACAGGAACTACAGAGACAAGTACTACCAACCAACAGAATACAAGAGATAGAAGAAAGAATCTCAGACACTGAAGATACCATAGAGAAAATAAACACACTGATCAAAGAAAACAGCAAGTCCAACAAACTCTCATCACAAAACATTAAGGAAATCTGGGACACAATAAAAAGACCAAACCCAAGAATAATAGGATTAGAAGAAGGAGAAGAAGTGCAGCTCTACGGTCCAGAAAATATATTTAATAAAATTATAGAAGAAAACTTTCCCAACCTAAAGAAAGATATACCTATGAAGGTTAAAGAAGCATACAGAACACTGAATAGGCTGGATCAAAAAAAAAAATCCCCTCGCCATATAATAATCAAAACACAAAGCATACAGAATAAAGAAAGAATATTAAGACCTGCAAAGGAAAAAGGCCAAGTTACTTATAAAGGTAAACCTATCAGACTTACACCTGACTTCTCCATGGAAACCATGAAAGCCAGAAGGTCCTGGATAGATGTACTTCAGAAAATAAGAGACCATGGATGCAAGCCCAGACTACTATACCCAGCCAAGCTTTCGTTCACTGTAAATGGAGAAAACAAAATTTTCCAGAATAATGAAAAAAAATTTAAACAATACGTAGCTACAAATCTAGCCTTACAAAAAGTAATAGAAGGAAAATCACAACCCAAGGAGTCCAACAATGCCCACAATAACTCAGACATCTAATGACCCTTCACCAGCACAACTTGAAGAAGGGAAACACACAAATTCTACTACCAAAAAAGAAAAGATGACCGGAGTTAACAACCACTGGTCATTAATATCACTTAATAGCAATAGACATAACTCACCTATAAAGAGGCACAGGCTAAGAGATTGGATACGAAACAGGATCCAACATTCTGCTGACTACAAGAAACACACCTCAGCCACAAAGACAGACATCTACTCAGAGTAAAGGGCTGGGAAAAGGTTTATAAAGCAAATGGACCTAAGAAACAAGCAGGCGTGGCCATACTAATTTCTAACAAAGTTGACTTTAAACTAAAATCATTCAGAAGAGATGGAGAGGGATATTTTATAATCATAACAGAACCAATTCATCAGGATGATGTCTCCATCCTGAATATGTATGCCCCTAATATAAAAGCACCCACTTATGTAAAAGAACCATTATTAAAACTCAAGGTCGTCATCAAACCTCACACACTAATAGTAGGAGATTTCAACACTCCTCTCTCACCAATGGATAGGTCAATCAGACAGAAACCTAACAGAGAAATAAGAGAATTAATGGAGGTAATGAATCAAATGGAATTAACAGACATTTATAGAACATTTCACCCAAATAGGAAAGAATATACATTCTCTGCAGCTCATGGAACCTTCTGGAAAATTGACCACATACTCGGTAACAAAGCAAACTTCCACAGTTACAAAAACATATTAGTAACCACCTATGTCTTATCAGATCACCATGGATTAAAGTTAGAATTCAACAACAATGCTACCCCCAGAAAACCTACAAACTCATGGAAACTGAACAGTCAACTACTGAACCGCACCTGGATCAAGGAAGAAATAAAGTAAGAAATTAAAGTCGTCCTTGAATTCAATGAAAATAAAGACTCAACATACTCAGACTTATGGGACACTA
This sequence comes from Alexandromys oeconomus, assembly GCA_963919705.1. Taxonomy (NCBI): domain Eukaryota; kingdom Metazoa; phylum Chordata; class Mammalia; order Rodentia; family Cricetidae; genus Alexandromys; species Alexandromys oeconomus. The sequence goes on from CAWTZB010000239.1 coordinate 79,164, forward strand.
TGAAAGCAGTGCTAAGAGGAAAGTTCATAGCACTAAGTGCCCACTTTAAAAAAAATGGAGAAAGCACACAATGTAGACTTAGCAGCCTACCTGAAAGCTCTAGAAAAATAAGAAGCAGACTCACCTAGGAGGAGTAGAAGAATGGAAATAATCAAAATGGGGGCTGAAATAGAAACACAGAAAATCATCCAGAAAATCAACGAAACAAAAAGTTGGTTCGTCTACTGAGAACTCAAGAACATAGGCAATGGGTTTTTGATCCTACTGCACATACTAGATTTGTGGGAGCCTAGACAGTTTGGATGCTCACTTTACTAGACCTGGAAGGAGGTGGGTGGTCCTTGGACTTCCCACAGGGTAGGGAACCCTGATTGTTCTTTGGGCTGAGGAAGGAGGGGGACTTGATTGGGGGAGGAGGAAAAAAATGGGAGGCGGTGGCGGGGAGGAAGCAAAAATCTTTAATAAATAAATAAAGAAAGAAATAAAAAGAAGTTGGTTCTAGGAGAAAATCAATAAGATCGACAAACCCCTATCCAAACTAATCAAACCACAGAGAGAGAACACGCATATTAATAAGATCAGAAATGAAAAGGGGGACCTAACCACAGACACAGAGGAAATTCAGAGAATCATTAGATCTTACTAAAAATACCTGTATGCCACAAAATTTGAAAATATAAAAGAAATGGAAAATTTTTAGTAAGTACCATATACCAAAGTTAAACCAGGACCAGGTGAACAATCTAAATAGACCTGTTAGTCAAGAAGAATTAGAAGCTGTTATCAAAAACCTCCCTAAGGAAAAAAAAAACCCAGGTCTGGATGGTTTCAATGCAGAATTCTACCAGAACTTCCAAGAAGACCTAATACCTATACTCCTTAATGGATTTCACAATATAGAAACAGAAGAGTCACTGCCAAACACCTTTTCTGAAGTTACAGTTACCCTGATACCAAACCACACAAAGACTCAACCAAGAAAGAGAATTACAGGCCAATCGCACTAATGAACATCGATACAAAAGTCCTCAATAAAATACTGGGAAACCAAATCCAAAAACACATTAGAACAATTATCCATTATGATCAAGTAGACTTCATCCCAGTGATGCAGGGCTGGTTCATCATATGAAAATCTACCAATGTAATTCATCATATAAATAAACTGAAAGAAAAAAAACACTTATGTACACTATCATATCATCTGCAAATAATGAAAATTTAACTTCTTCCTTTCCAATTCGAATCCCCTTGATCCCCTTATGTTGTCTTATTGCTATTGCTAGAACTTCAAGCACTATATTGAAGAGGTATGGAGAGAATGGGCAGCCTTGTCGTGTTCCTGAGTTTAGTGGGATGGCTTTGAGTTTCTCTCCATTTAATTTGATGTTAGCTGTCAGCTTGCTGTATATAGCTTTTATTATATTTAGGTATGACCCTTGTATCCCTAGTCTCTCCAAGACTTTTATCATAAAGGGATATTGAATTTTGTCAAAAGCTTTTTCAGCATCTAATGAAATGATCATATGTTTTTTTTTTTCTTTCAGCTAATTTATATGATGGATTACACTGATAGATTTTTGTATGTTGAACCAGCCCTGCATCTCTGGGATCAAGCCTAATTGATCATAATGGATAATTTTTCTAATGTGTTGTTGGATTCGGTTTGCCAGTATTTTGTTAAGGATTTTTGCGTTGATGTCCATGAGTGAGATTGGCCTGTAATTCTCTTTCCTGGTAGAGGCTTTGTGTGGTTTTGGTATCAGAGTAACTGTAGTTTCATAAAAGAAATTTAGTAATGACTTTTCTGTTTCTATATATATTAAACTTTCGTTATTTGCAGATGATATGATAGTGTATATAAGCGACCCCCAAAACTCGACCATAGAAATTTACAGCTGATAAACACCTTTAGTAATGTGGCAGGATACAAGATTAACTCCAAAAAATCAGTTGCCCTCTTATATACAAAGGATATGGAAGCAGGGAAGGAAATCAGAGAAGCTTCACCTTTCACAATAGCCACAAACAGCATAAAATATCTTGGGGTAACTCTAACCAAGGAAGTGAAAGATCTATTTGACAAGAACTTTAAAGCATTGAAGAAAGAAATTGAAGAGGATAACAGAAAATGGAAGGATCTCCCTTGCTCTTGGATTGGGAGGATCAACATAGTAAAAATGGCAATTCTACCAAAGGCAATTTATAGATTCAATGCAATTCCCATCAAGGTCCCATCAAAATTCTTCACAAATCTTGAGAGGACAATAATCAATTTTATATGGAAAAAAAACCAGGATAGACAAAACAATCATATACAATAAAGGAAATTCAGGAGGCATTACCATCACTGACTTCAAACTCTATTACAGAGCTACAGTAATGAAAACAGTGTGGTACTGGCATAAAAACAGAGAAGTCGACCAATGGAATCGTATAGAAGACCCGAATCTTAACTCACAAACATATGATCACCTGATTTTTGATAAAGGACCTAAAAGTAAACAATGGAAGAAAGAAAGCATCTTCAACAAATGGTGCTGGCACAACTGGATGTCAACCTGTAGAAGAATGAAAATAGACCCATATCTATCACCTTGCACAAAACTCAAGTCCAAATGGATCAAAGACCTCAATATCAGTCTGAACACACTGAACCTGATAGAAGAGAAAGTGGGAAGTACCCTACAACAGATGGGCACAGGAGATTGCTTCCTATGTATAACCCCAGCAGACCAGACACTAAGGGCATCATTGAATAAATGATACCTACTAAAGCTGAGAAGCTTCTGTAAGGCAAAGGACACTGTCACTAAGACAAAAAGGCAACCTACTGACTTGGAGAAGATCTTCACCAACCCCGTAACAAAGGTCTGATCTCCAAAATATATAGAGAAGTCAAGAAACTAGATTTTAAAATGCTAATTAACCCAATTAAAAAATGGGACACTGAACTGAACAGAGAATTCTCAAAAGAAGAAGTTCAAATGGCCAAAAGACATTTAAGGTCATGCTCAACCTCCTTAGCGATCAGGGAAATGCAAATCAAAAGAACTTTGAGGTATTATCTTACACCTGTCAAAATGGCTACAATCAAAAACACCGATGATAGCCTGTGCTGGAGAGGCTGTGGAGGAAGGAGTACCCTCATCCATTGCTGGTGGGAATGCAAACTTGTGCAACCACTTTGGAAAGCAGTGTAGCAGTTTCTCAGGAAATTCGGGATCAACCTACCCCTGGACCCAGCAATACCACTCTTGGGAATATACCCAAGAGATGCCTTATCATATGACAAAAACATTTGTTCAACTATGTTCATAGCAGTATTATTTGTAATAGCCAGATCCTGGAAACAACCTAGATGCCCTTCAATGGAAGAATGGATGAAGAAATTGTAGAATATATACACATTAGAGTACTATGCTGAGGTAAAAAAAAAAAACAACGATTTCTCGAATTTTGCATGCAAATGGATGGAAATAGAAAACACTATCCTGAGCGAGGTAACCCAGACCCAAAAAGATGAGCATGGGATGTACTCACTTAGAATTGGTTTCTAGCCATAAATAAAGGTCACGGAGTGTATACCTGGTGAACCTAAAGAAGCTAAATAAGAAGATGATCCCAAGGAAAATCATATAGTTATCTTCTTGGCTATGGGAAGCAGACAAAATTGCCGGGGAGAAAATTGAGATCTTGGGGGTGGGGTGGGTTGGGGATAATGGGGGACAGGGAGAGAAAAGTGAGAAGGGGAGGATTGGGGGAACTTGGGGAAACAGGAAGATTGGGATAAAGGACGGTTAGATAGGGGAGCAGGGAAGCACATATCTTAGTTAAGTGAGCTACCTTAGGGTTGTCAAGCGACTTGAGACTAGAGTGGCTCCCAGGAGCCCAAGGCGATGTCCCCAATTAGTCCCTTGGGAAACTGAGGATAGGGAACCTGAAATGACCCTATCCTATAGTAGTACTGACGAATATCTTCCATATCACCTTAGAACCTTCATCTGGTGATGGATGGAGATAGAGACAGAGACCCACACTGGAGCACTGGACTGAGCTCACAAGGTCCCAATGAGGAGCAGATGGTGGGAGAACACGAGCAAGGATGATAGGACCACGAGTGGTGCACCCATGGTGAACAATGAGGGCTGCTGAGACGCCAAGGTCAATGGCACGGGGTGTTGATCCTACTTCATGTTCCAGCTTGGTGGGAGCCTAGCCAGTTTGGACGTTCACCTTCATAGACATGGACGGAGGGCGGAGGACCTTGGACTTTCCACAGGGCAGGGAACCCTGACTGCTCTTTGGACTGGAGAGAAAGGGAAAGAGGAGTGGGGGTAGGGGGAGAGGAGGGGGGAGGGGAAGAAAGGTGGGAGGAGGGGGAGGGAAATGGGAGGCTGGGAGGAGGCAGAAACTTTTTTTTCCTTTTCTCAATAAAAAAATAAAAAAATGATCATTTCATTAGATGCTGAAAAACCATATGATAAAATTCAACATCCCTGTAAGATAAAGGTCTTGGAGAGATTAGGGATACCAGGGTCATACCTAAATATAAAAAAAGATATTTACAGCAAGCCAACAGCTAACATCAAATTAAATGGAGAGAAACTCAAGGACATCCCACTAAAATCAGGAACATGACAAGGCTGTCCACTCTCTCCATACCTCTTCAATATAGTGCTTGAAGTTCTAGCAGTAGCATTAAGACAACATAAGGAGATCAAGGGGATTCAAATTGGAAAAGAAGAAGTTAAACATTCGTTATTTGCAGATGATATGATAGTGTACATAAGCAACCCCAAAACCTCCACCAAAGAACTCCTACAGCTGATAAACACCTTTAGTAATGTGGCAGGATACAAGATCAAATCCAAAAAATCAGTTGCTCTTCTATATATAAAGAATAAGGAAGCAGAGAGGGAAATCAGAGAAACATCACCTTTCACGATAGCCACAAATAGCATAAAATAAATTGGAGTAACTCTAACTAAGAGCTACTTGACGAGAACTTTAAGTCTTTGAAGAAAGAAATTGAAGAGGATAACAGAAAATGGAAGGATCTCCCTTGCTCTTGGATTGGGAGGATCAACATAGTAAAAATGGCAATTCTACCAAAGGCAATTAATAGATTCAATGCAATCACCATCAATGTCCCATCAAAATACTTCACAGATCTTGAGAGGACAATAATCAACTTTATATGAAAAAACAAAAAACCCAGGATAGACAAAACAATCCTATACAATAAAGGAACTTCTGGAGGCATTACAATCCCTGACTTCAAACTCTATTACAGAGCTACAGTAATGAAAACAGTGTGGTACTGGCATAAAAACAGAGAAGTCGACCAATGGAATCGCATAGAAGACCTGGATTTTAACCCACAAACCTATGAACACCTCATTTTTGATAAAGGAGCTAAAAGTATACAATGGAAGAAAGAAAGCATTTTAAACAAATGGTGCTGGCATAATTGGATGTCAACATGTACAAGAATGAAAATAGATCCTTGTCTATCACCATGAACAAAACTCAAGTCCAAATGGATCAAATACCTCAATATCAATCTGAACACACTGAAACTGATAGAAGAGAAAGTGGGAAGTACTCTACAACATATGGGCACAGGAGATCACTTCTGGCGTATAACCCCAGCAGCACAGACATTAAGGGCAACATTGAATAAATGGGACCTCCTGAAACTGAGTAGCTTCTGTGAAGCAATGGACACTGTCACTAAGACAAAAAGGCAACCTACTGACTCGGAGAAGATCTTGACCAATCCTGCAACAGACAAAGGTCTGATCTCCAACATATATAAAGAACACAAGAATCTAGATTTTTAAAATGTTAATTAACGCAATTCAAAATTGGAGCACTGAACTGAACAGAAAATCCTCAACAGAAGAAGTTCAAATGGCCAAAAGACACTTAAGGTCATGCTCAACCTCCTTAGTGATCAGGGAAATGCAAATAAAAACAACTTTGAGATACCATCTTACACCTGTGAGCATAGCTGAAATAAAAAACAACAATGATAGCCTATGCTGGAGAGGGTGTGGAGGAAGGGGAACACTCATCCATTGTTGGTGGGAATGGAAACTTGGGCAACCACTTTGGAAATTAGTGTGGCGGTTTCTCATGAAACTGGGAGTCAACCTACCTCAAGACCCAGCTATTCCACTATTGGCAATATACCTAAGAGATGTCCGATCATATTACAAAAGCATTTGTTCAACTATGTTCATAGTAGCACTATTTGTTAGAGCCAGAACTGGAAACAACCTAGGTGTCCCTCAATAGAAGAATGGATAAAGAAGGTGGGGCAAGTTTTACTCAGCAGTAAAAATAAATGGCATCTTGAATTTTGCAAGCAAATGGATGGAAATGGAAATCAGTTTACTGAGTGAGATAACCCAGACTCAAAAAGATGAATATTGTATGTACTCACTAATATGTGGATTCTAGTCATAAATAAAATCCTTTGAGCCTATTATTCCTGATCCTAGGGAAGCTAAATAAAAAGGTGAACCAAAAGAAAAACATTTATTTATCCTCCTGGATATTGGAAGTAGACAAGATTGCCAGGCAAAAGTTGGGAGCTCAGGGGTAAGAGTGGATTGAGGGGAAGAGGAGATGGGGAGAGAGATGAGAGAAGGGGAGGATTGGGGAGAGCTTGGAGGAATGAGATGGTTGAGATAGAGTAAGTGTGTGTATGGGATCAGGGAAGTAGATATCTTAATTAAGGGAGCCATTTTATGGTTGGCAAGAGACTATGCTCTAGACAGGTTCCCAGGTGTCCAAGGAGATGTCACCAGGTAGGTCTTGGGCAGCAGAGGAAAAGGTGCCTGAACTGGCCTTCTCCTATAGCCACACTGATGAATATCTTGCATATCACCATAGAATATTCATCCAGGGATGGATGGGGATAGAGACAGAGACCCACATTTGAGCACTGGACTGACCACGCCAGGTTCAGATGAAGAGCAGAAGGAGGGAAAAAGTGAGCAAGCAAGTCAGGACCACGAGGTGTGCATCCACCCACTGAGATGGTGTGACTGATCTAATGGGAGCTCACCAAGGCCAGCTGGACTGGGACTGAATAAGCATGTGATCACACCTGACTCTGAATATGTCTGTCAATGAGGGCTGAGAAGATAATGATAAAGGCACTGGGTTTTCGTTCTACTGCATGTACTAGCTTTTTGGTCACCTAGTCTGTTTTGATGCACACATTACTAGACCTGGTTGGAGGGGGGAGGGCCATGGACTTCATACCAGGCAGGGAACCCTGATTTCTCTTAGGACTGGAGAGGGAGGGTGAAGGGAAGTAGAAGGAGTAAGAGAGAAATGGAAGGAAAGGAGGAGGTAGAAAATTTTTTTTTGGTTTTTTGAGACAGGGTTTATCTGTGGCTTTGGAGCCTGACCTGGAAATAGCTCTGTAGACCAGGCTGGTCTCAAACTCCCAGAGATCTGCCTGCCTCTGCCTCCCGAGTGCTGGGATTAAAGGTGTGCGCCACCATCGCCCGGCTTGGTAGAAGTTTTTAAGAAAGAAAGAAAGAAAGAAAGAAAGAAAGAAAGAAAGAAAGGAAGGAAGGAAGGAAGGAAGGAAGGAAGGAAGGAAGGAAGGAAGGAAGGAAGGAAGGAAGGAAGGAAGAAGAGAAACAATTCTCAGGGAACCATTTATGAGGACACCTTTCTGGAAAGAGAAATGTCAGGATCAGAAGGAGGCAGCAGGTGTAATGGATTTAACTCAGGAAAACTCTCAGCCTACTTGTTCCTCCAAATATGCAGAGAGAACATTGAGAGAAACATTTTACAGAGTCTTAAAGTAGGAAATGGAAAAAGGATTGAAGTAATGCAACAAAGGTCCCATGCCTTATTAATCTTCCTGAGTAACTAGAAAGTTTGGTCTGAAAAGAGGAACAATGTTTTTCCATGATGTATCCACGAGCCAGAAACAGCTTGGCCTCCTGGAATTCTTAATATAAATTCTGGTTTTTCTCAACACTGCTATACAGGCATTGCTGGAAATACCTTATTTAGCTTCAGTAACTGAAACAAATGATCTTACCTTTGACAATGGATCTATGTATCAAGGTAAGTTTTCTGTTTTTCTTTGAGGTCACGGCTGTTTTTATTTGCTTAAACTGTGACTTAGAAATACTCTTTCCTCAGACCTTGCCAAGTGAAGCAAGATACAGCAATGTACATTTAAAAACAGTTTTCTGAAAAGAACCATTTCCTAGGTAACTCAATTACAACACTGTTATTGATCATAAACATAGTGAACTGTACTGAAGGGGAAAAGCAGACACCCTCACATGTGCGCTCTCTGCCTGTTACAAAGGTTGAGAGAGAATACTTTGGACACCTGACACCTATACAAACAACCTTATCTTTAATGTCTGCAACACTAGTAATATATAATAGTCATGGACTTGGTCAGATAAAAAAGCAACTCCCACTAAAAATACTTGTATTCATCCTACAGAACCCAAAAGATAGGAGTGCTATTCAAAAGTGTCCACATGCACGTTGCCTCTGAAAGATTCCTTCCATCCTAAAAGAGAAACTAGAGAAAAGACAGGATTCCCTCAGAAAGCAATGACTCGATTCAGGTTTTGACTTTATATAAAAGCTCCCTGCAAAAACATGGAGATAAAGGAAGCGATTTCCATTTGCTGGTCACTATTCCAGCAACACAGCTTCGAGAGTTCTGTTCTCATTAAACAAACCTATGTCTGCTCCAGGAAGAAAAGACGACCCTGCGACAAATGGGACAGGTGTTATTCTCCAATAACCAGCAGTCGATGCAGTGGACGTGGTACTCATGGGAGCAGGGTAGCGCATGAAGTTTGTCACCTTCTGTATATTTAGTAATGCAAATAGTACATGTCTTCAATGCATCGTTTTCACCAAAACTTCTCTTTGCCAAGTTATTAATCTGTACATTGGGGGGAACTCTAGTTAGGTGGTTGTCATTAAAGGGGTAAAGTCAGGTTGCTTCAATACCTCCTTCAAACATCTGTGAGATACTTTCTGAATATTCATCAATGGAACTGGGGCCAGCGTTGTAGCTGGAGACAGAAGTAGAGTTGTTACCACCAGAGCTCCCTCTTCCACTCCATGGAATCTCACCAAAAGCTGTTGTTCTCTGCCTTAACCTGGTTTGAATAGGAACATATGTAGTTTCCCTTGATCCACTATTGAAGATTGTAAGAGTGGAAAATCTGGGAGTAGTCACAGAGGTTCTCCCAGCTGCATGTTCAGAAAGTGTAAAGGTGCCTATAAAACCTCCAGGTTCACTTTCATAAGTGACCGTGTTGTTTGGGATCTGAGACCTTGACCGAGTTCTGCTAGCTATGCCATCTCTCTGCCGGTCTTCTGCCAGCAGAACTCTTCTGACTTGAAGGTCTCTGGTTGGAGGTCTTGGACCAGATCCTGCCGCTTCACCATTGGTATCTGTGTCTGAAGAGCTTGTCCCTTGAGCGGCAGAATTTCTTGACCCAGAAGCCACAAAACGACCTCTACCTAGCAACTCAGGTCCAGTTATCTGGTGTCTCAAAGTCCCATGGTGAGGGGCTCTAGAACTTCCCTCGATCTCGTTTACCAAAGGCTGCTCAAAAGTCTGAGATGAGATGCTATGATGAGGTCTTCATGGAACTTCATTTGCTGGGTGCAGAGAAGACCTACTTCTTTCAGCTCTGGCTCTGGTTCTTCGCTGGTGTTCTGGTTTCGGGCTTCTTTCCCTCCTCCGACCTCTGGTGGATGGCACATCTGTTAATGCTTCAGCAGAACTGTGTTCTGACCTAGGTGTTCTGGCAGATGATGTCTCAGATGCTGAATTTTCCACTTGCCTTTGGAGGCTGCGATCCATGTTTTCTACACTAAGACGTGTAGCAGATGGTTCATTTTCATTCTCTGAGGTTTGGCTTCCATTATTTCGGTTAACATTTGTCTCTAAACTGAATCTGAAATCACCACTGTTTGGATTAGTGTGGCTCACTACCCTCCCCGACTGCTTTTCTCTCTGACCACTTGTTGTATTGCCAGTGTGTCTGACAGAGCTAAGCCAATCTATTACAGAGTCACCATTAGACTCGTCATCTGAAGAGTCTCCATTTTCTTCTGAGCTCTGCATTGGCGGCAGTGGTGGCAGTGGCAGCGGCCCCTCTTTAATTTGCTGTTATCTTCTGAACAGCTCCTCCCCAGTACTTAGTCCTGGGGTGCCTAGCAAATTGCTGTTTCTCAGAAGTCTATAGTCTTCTCCACTCAGATTATTTACAAATCGATGGAAAGCTTCTTTCCGATCCAAGAGATTCACTTGCTTTCTGTGCTGTGCTGCAGATTGGTCATTTCCTTGATCACTAGAATCTGAGTTTCCCATCTTGATGAACAAGTGGACGATTATCTGTCTGTTATGACATAGTACTGAAATCCAATCAACTGGACCTTCAGTTTTCTTCACTAGGCTTCGGTGTTCCGACCAGGAGAAGACTGGCTGGGCTGTGCTGCCTCCATTGCTCACGAGGCCGCCTAAGCTCTGCCACTTGCCTGCCTCCTGTTCTCTAGCCTGCTTCAGAATGCCTGGGAGAGACCCGTCTCTAGCCCAGTGCCTGCCCATTCAGAGACATAGCTCCAGCAACCATTATCTTCCCCATTGTTACCTAGCAGTGACAGAAATCCACTCAAGAAAACTTTTATTAAAGTCACCTCAGATTACCTATTTAATGTATTTCAGGTCCCCTTTCTCAGCTACTCCACAGGACTCAAGAAGTCCTATTTAGAAAGCAGATGATTCAGCCAAAGCGTACCAGGTGGGCCTGGGGTAGAGTGACTGGTAGTCCTGCTCATAGGACAAACCCACTCTTCTTGAAAGGCTGACATCACGCTGGGGAATTTAGTGAGATAGTGACTGCTTCACGATAGGTTGGCATCGCACGTGATGTTCATTGTGCCCTTCCCTAATCACAGTTGCTAGGAGCCATCATGAGAAGGAAACAAGGGGTTAACCTTTGCTACTCTGGTGTCGTGAGAATACATATTAAGTAGGGAGCCTGAGGACACTTTGCTACAGCCCTCGATTGGGAGTTAGCTGTAGGCACTATTACAGAGAACGGGAAAGCAGATATGGACAAGCTGATCCTTTCAGCTTGGCATCTGATTAGGGTGCTAAGGGGAATGGTGTTTTCTAGCCCAGCCCTCCATATAAGTGTTAGAAACTGTTATTGTCACCCGAGGTCAGCAGGAAGTTTGACTTCTAAAGGTACCTTTCTGTCATGCATTTCACAACTGGCAGGATGGAAAACAGAAACTCAGACCCATTGGAACACTTGATGTCTACAGCCCCCTTCCTCCCACAGAGCATTCACTGTGGGGTAACTAATGAAAACACAGAGCCTGAGCCTCCTGCTCAGATCTCAGTCCTCTGTTTGCTCCCCTTCCCCACTCTTCAAAGTGTTCAGGGGCCTCTCATCAACTTGGCAAGTAGGCAGAGCCTGAAACATAAACTCTGGAGAAGGTGGAACATGGAGCACCAGCATAGCCCTAAGGCATGGAAAGCAGAGTGTGTGTAGTAGATGCTGTTGCTATACAAAGAAGAGATGCTCCCAAAGAAGATTGACATGTTGAAGGCCTGACCCTTGGCTAGTCCAGGATTAGCAGTTTCATAAATGGTAGACAAGGCAAGAGAACTCTATTTAAACACACCACTCTTTGCTCCTAGCAGACTTCAATGTTGGGAGACCCAGAAAAAAATCACACACTGATGTAGGTGGGTCTTCTATCTATCTGTTGCTTTCATTGGTTAATTAATAAAGAAAACTGCTTGGCCTGATAGGTAGGCGGGGAAGACACAATAGAATGCTGGGAGGAATAAGGCAGTGAGACAGATGCTATAGCTCTCCTCTTCAAGATGGATGCAGGTTAAGATCCTTCCAGGTACGCCACCACCTCGTGGTGCTACACTCAGTAATAGAAATGGGTTAATCAAGATGTGAGAATTAGCCAGCAAGAGTCAAGATAATTGTAGTTACCCTCTACATTATTTAGATTCCTTAAAATAGAATGCTTAGCAAAACTTTTGTTATATGTTTCTTGCTTAATATTGTTTGTTGTTTCTACTTTTATATTTGGTATCTGTTCCTACTGTATATAGTTGTATTGGATTTAGTTCAATCTTGTTTAGAGAAAGGGGGAGATGATGGAGGACTTCAGCCAATCACATGCTGCTTAGTGTGTCCCCTGGGGCCACAGATAACCAATAAAAGCATCCATGTGCTCTAGCTCGTTCTCTTTTTGTTCCTGCTCTCCTGAATCGCTGGAACCCTGGTTTTTTAAGTTTCCTTTTTTCTGTTTATTAAAGCTGAATATTATTTTAAGTTGGGTTGGTTAATTACAACTTCAGATCGGCCTCACCCATCAACACACAAAGGTGATTTAAAGATTAGTTGATCAGAGGAATTAGTATGATGTGTTGAGATTTCCTATGCCAGACTTAGTCCATCACTTCTGATTTCAGGTCCCTGCAGGTCCTCAGGGTATAGACAGAATGCAGCCAGATTCTCTGAGAGGATATAAGACAAATGCCATCTAACCTAGTTCCCAGTAGAGTCCTTGTTCCTACTAGGAACCTCATGAGCACAGACTTCACTATCTATGTTTCTATTGGCATTTTGGTTTTCCCATGTCCCACCCATTAAGCTTTACATACAGTGTTCAAGGATTTCTCTAGTCAACAACTCAGAACTCTTTTACATTTATCCTGCAACCTCATTCCTAAGGCGTACAGAGTGCAAGGTCCCATTTATAACAATAATGATTCCCACCCTGGTACCAAGGTTCTGGACTTATTTCATTTCTCATTTTCCTGACAAAATACCAGACCAAAGTACCTTCAGAAGACAAGGGCATATTTTGTGCAGGCTTTGCAGTGAATACAGCCCGTCATATTGTGATAGCATGGCAGCGACAATGGCACAAGCTCTTGTGACAGGCTGTTGAGACAGCTCTTTACACTGTGCCAGTGGCGACGAGGCAGAGAATGATGATGCTCTGCTCAGTTTGCCTTTTCCTTTTGTCCTCTTTGCTCACTCTGGGAGCCCAGCTCATTCACTGGTGCTACCAACATTCCCCAGGTGTATTCCCTGAGAGCTGTCTCTCTAGAAATATGCTACTTGACTGGCCCAAATTCACTTATGTTGGCAATAAAGATCAACCACAGAAACATAATGAAGACCATGTACATCACCAGCATTGTACTAAATGGGAGGAAACTGAAATCATTTCATTTTGAATAAGAAGGTGTAAAGCCCATGTTCTTCATTCTTATTCAATTCAGTGCTGAAATCTTAGTCAAAGCAGTAATACAACAGACAGAAGCCAAAAGAAAACAGAAGTAGTCAAATTACCTCTCAGATTCTGTACTTGAGAGATCCAAAGGAGTCTTAGATCTCATAAGCATTTTTGGCACAGTAGCAGAATACAAAATAAACCTATAGAAATAGATGTTTCTCTATATAAATACTGAGCTTACTGAGAGAGAAATAAAACAATTCCTTTAGCAATTGCAAAAATAGAAATACCTAGGAGACTGGACTAGAGAGATGGCCTACTGATAAGAGACCATGCTTCTCTTCCAGAGAACTAGAGTTTGGGCAGCAGACAATTTCCTCCATTTCAAGTTCCCTGAGATTCAGTGCTATCTTCTGTCCATTGAGGGCACTCACATACACACAGCTATACACAAAAACACATAATTATACATAATTGGACAAACAAAGTAAGTCAAAAATTAACTGCCTAGGAATAAACCTAACTTTTAAGCTAAAAGTTTTTTAAAGGCACCTGAAATTATAATGAAGCTGTGCGGTGGTGGCTTATGCTTTTAATCCCAGCACTCTTGGAGGCAGAGGCAGGCAGATCTATTTGAGTTTGAGGCAGGCCTCCTTTACAGAATGAGTTCCAGGACAGACTCCAAAGCTACACATAGAAACCCTGTCTTGAAAAAACAAATGGAAGACACGTGCAATTAAAATTTTATTATATTTTCCACTTCTTTCTTTGTGTGTGTGTGTGTGTGTGTGTGTACACATTAATTTCTTTCTTGTGTGTGTATACACATTCACTTACCACTGTGGGTGTGTAGAGATCCGAGGAAATCTTCAACAAAATAGCTTCCAGGAACTGAATGGTGCTTTTCAGACTTAGGAGCATATGCCATTACCTTCTCAGCCATCTCTCTAGCCCTACACTTAAAAATGTAAAACAACAATTAGCAATTGTTATAGGAGGGGGAGGGGAGAGGGTGAGTAGAGGAGTGGGAGGAAGTGGAAATTTTGAATGATATTATTTATAAAGCAATAAAAAAACAAATAAATACAAAACTAAAAATGTAAAACATTGGGCCTGGAGAGATGGCTTGGCAATAGAGCACTGTCTGCTTTTCCAGAGGGTCTGGCTTCAATTCCTAGCACCCACATGGCAGCTCACATGTCCAGTTCCAGAGGCTCTGACACCTTTACACCAAAGCATATAAAATAAATTTTCATAAATAATAAAAGATTTAACAGACCAAAGAAACAATTTGAAGAATGACTTTCAAATATGAATTAGCAAAATTAATATTGTGAAAATGCTGATCTTAAGCAATTGACAGATTCAGTGCAATCCATATCAAAATAAAAATGTTATTCTTCACAGAAATGCTAAAGGACTTCCAAAATTCACACAGAGACACAAAACATCACACATAACCAAAGCTATCCTAAGCATGGCAACGCCCTAATTTATTACACCACAGAACCATAGAGACAAAAACCCCATGCTACCAGCACCAAAACAGAGACAAAGACAAAGGAATAGAAAAGAGACTCAGAATAAATCCATACAGGTACAGGTTGGCATGTGTGTCTGAGACAGGATCCCTTGCAGCTCAGGATGGTCTTGCCTTGAATTACTGATAGTCCTGACACTATCTCCCAAGTCCTGGAATCGCAGATGGCCATTTGACCTAACTTTTGACAAAGGAGCCAAAAGCTCACACCACAGAAAGCACCACATTTTCACCACATGGTGCTGAGAAAACTGTATGTTCTCCTGAAGAAGAATTACTCTAAGTCACTATCTCTCGCCTTGTACAGAAGTCAATAAGGTCTGCCACAACGACCTTAATGGAAGGCTTTCAATTTTGAAACTGCTGGCCTGAAATGGGGAGAATAGGTCACGATGGAGGCCAGGTGTGGAAAGGACATTCTGACAAGAGCTCCAAGTGCTCAGGAGGGATAACTGACAGATTGGGTTTTATAAAACTGTAGAGCTGCACACAAAGGGAATAGGCAGCAGAGTGGAGACGCCACACACAGAAGGAAGGAATTCCTTTCTATCTCTATACCTGACACTGAAATAAAATACTCAAATATCAGTATCCAAATCATTCAATCAATACATTGACCAATGAACTAAACAAAATAATTCTTAGAAGAAAGGCAAATATGGCTGATAAAGTTAGGAAAATTGTTCAACATCCTTAGACTGCGGCAGGTCTGCAAGGTAAAACTACATTCGGATTCCACCTCACTGCAGTCGATATGGCCAACAAAACCAAAGCATAAATAAAGGACATTGAGCCTATAATTCGGTTCTTAGAGAAGCTAAATAAGAAGGAGAACCCAAAGAATCATCCTGAAAGAAGGAGAACCCAAAGAAAATCATATAGGCATCCTCCTGAATATTAACCTTCATCAGGCGATGAAAGGAGACAGAGACAGAGACCCACAATGGAGCACCGGACTGAAATCTCAAGGTCCAAATCAGGAGCAGAAGGAGAGAGAGCACAAGCAAGGAACTCAGGACCGCGAGGGGTGTACCCATACACTGAGACAATGGGGATGTTCTATCAGGAACTCACCAAGGCCAGCTGGCCTGGGTCTGAAAAAGCCTGGGTTAAAACCAGTCTCGCTGAACATAGTGGACAATGAGGACTACTGAGACCTCAAGAACAATGGCAATGGGTTTTTGATCCTACTGTACCTATTGGTTTCGTGGGAGCCTAGGCAGTTTCGTGGATGCTCACCTTACTAGACCTGGATGGAGGTGGGTGGTCCTTGGACTTCCCACAGGGCAGGGAACCCTGATTGCTCTTTGTGCTGACGAGGGAGGGGGACTTGATTGGGGGAGGGGGAGGGAAGGGGGAGGGGGCGGTGGGGAAGAGACAGAAATCTTTAATAAATTAAAAAAAAACAAAGCAGCAACATCACATGCTGGCAAGAATATGAGAAAATGAAACCTGGTGGAGATGTCAATCCAGCCTCTGTAGAAAATAACAGTGCATGTTCCTCAAAGCACTGATGATAGAACTGTCATCTGATGTATCTGCAGGACTGCTGGGAATAGCTGCAGGGGAATCTGAGCCAGCCTGTTACAGAGACATGAGGGAGCCCCTGTTTCTTTTGTGGCAGTATTCACAATGGCCAAGTTATGGCAGCATCCTAGGTGTTGATCAACAGATTAATGGATAAAGGAATTTTGACATGTCGCACACAGACACACACACACACACACACACACACACACATAAGGCGTAAAAGAGGGAGGTTAATTATTTCAGGAGAGAAGGGGGACTAGCATAAAAAGGAAAGAGTACAAAAGAGCATGAATAAACTACAATGATATGTGTGTATGGAAATGTCATATTGAAATTCATTATTTCCTGTACTAAGTGAAAACTTTTAATTAAAAGATGTTCTATCTATAGTAAAAGCAATCACTAGGAAAACAAAGTATTTTGTAAGCTCTAAAGCTGTTTTTTGAACAGTCATCCCTACAAGGTCATCACAATTCTTGCATCTGTGTAGGACTATTTTGAATTTAATGCATTTTCAAGTGATTTTTGCCTGGCTATGTTTCTGAACTTGTAACAAAGTAGCATCCAATTGGTTAAAAGTAAGTCTTTAAATGAATCTCTATTTTGATTGCTTCTACAGACTAAACTTCTGTCCCTGTGTGTCTATGACTGCCTGTCTTCCTCTGTGTGTTAAAAGGTAAAGAAAAAGCCCCTTCTTCTGTCATTTGTTTTTGTTTTTGTTGAGACAGGGTTTCTCTGTAGCTTGGAGCCTGTCCTGGAGCTAGCTCTTGTAGACCAGGCTGGCCTCAAACTCAGAGATATCTGCCTGCCTCTGCCTCCCAAGTGCCGGGATCAAAGGTGTTTGCCACCACACTGTGAATTCACAAAGGTCTCTTTGCCTCCACCTACCAGCATCATGATTAAAGACATGTGACACCGCACTTTAAACTCACAGAGGTCTTTCTGCCTCTGCTTTCCAAGCATTGGGATTAAAGATGTGTACCACCATGCCTTGAACTCAAAGAGGTCTGCCTGCCTTTGTCTACCAAGAGTTGGGATTAATGGTTTATATCCCCACACCCAACTACTCTCTTTTTTTTAATTTTAAGGATTTTAACCTTTAGCCTGCACTTATTTTTAACACACTCTAAGCCATTTAGAGGTTACTTCATCTTTTACTCTCTTTTTACTGTATATCTCTCTTTTTTTCTGACCCCATGATTCTTTAATTTCCTAACCAATATGGAAAGGATTGAGCCATGGCTTTTACGGCTTGATCCAGCCCATTCCTTAGCTTTCTGAAATTCTGAGCTCATGGTGGAGGTACCAGCTGGATCCATTTTTATTGCCACAACAGTATGGCATTTCAAGGCCCTTGCTGGCAAGCAAGCTGGAACAGTGTGTTAACAAACAACACTCAAATGCTCTCTCTGTAGCAGGACCTCCTGCCTCAAAGAGTCAGAGTTTGTACTGGTAAGACAACCCAGAAAGCTGGCATTTAAAAATGGCACAGTATTTTTCCTGCTATCTCTAAAAACTATAATGTGTTTCACAAAATAGAAACAGAAGAGTCATTGCCAAATTCCTTTTTTTTTGAAAAAAATTCTGCCTCCACTGAGCCTCCCATTTCCCTCCCCCTTTCCCCACTCCTCTCCCCCTCCCTCTCCGGTCCAAAGAATAGTCAGGGTTACCTGCCTTGTAGGAAGTCCAAAGTCCTCCCCCCTCCATCCAGGTCTAGGAAGGTGAGCATCCAAACAGGCTAGACTCCCACAATGCCAGTACATGCAATAGGATCAAAACCCAGTGCCATTGTCCTTGGCTTCTCATCAGCCCTCATTGCCCACCATGTTCAAAGAGTCCAGTGTTATCCCATGCTTTTTCAGTCCCAGCCCAGTTGGCCTTGGTGAGCTCCCATTAGATCATCCCTACTGTCTCAGTGGGTGGGTGCACCCCTTGAAATTCTTACTTCCTTGCTCATGTTCTCCCTCCTTCTGCTCCTCATTTGGACCTTGGGAGCTCAGTCCGGTGCTCCAGTGTGGGTCTCTGTCTCTATCTCCATCCATTGCCAGATGAAGGTTCTTTGGTGATATGCAAGATATTCATCAGTATGGCTATAGGATAGGGCCATTTCAGGCTCCCTCTTCTCTGCTGCCCAAGGAGCTAACTGGGCCATCTCCCTGGACACCTGGGAGCCCCTGTAGGGTCAAGACTCTTGCCAACCCTAAGGTGGCTCCCTTAATTAAGATATATACTTCCCTGCTCACATATCCAACCTTCCTTTATCCCAACCATCCCATTCACCCAAGTTCTCCCCATCGCCCCTTCTCACTTTTCTCTCCCCATCTCCCTTTACCCCAATCCCACCCCACCCCCAAGTTCCCAAGTTTTGCCTGGAAATCTTGTCTATTTCCAATGTCAAGGAGGATAACTATATGTATTTCTTTGGGTTCACCTTCTTATTTAGCTTCTCTAGGATCACAAATTATAGGCTCAATGTCATTTATTTATGGCTAGAAACCAATTATGAGTAAGTACATCCCATGTTCATCTTTTTTGTGTCTGGGTTACCTCACTCAGGTTAGTGTTTTCTATTCCCATCCATTTGCATGCAAAATTCAAGATGTCATTGTTTTATACTGCTGAAAAGTACTCTAATATGTATATATTCCACACTTTCTTCATTCATTCTTCCATTGAAGGGCATCTAGGTTGTTTCCAGGTTCTGGCTATTAACAATAATGCTACTATGAACATAGTTGAACAAATTCTTTTGTAATACGATAGGGCATCTCTTGGGTATATTCCCAAGAGTGGTATTGCTGGATCCTGGGGTAGGTTGATCCTGAATTTCCTGAGAAACCGCCACACTAATTTCCAAAGTGGTTGCACAAGTTTGCCTTCCCACCAGCAATGGATGAGTGTACCCCTTACTCCACAACCTCTCCAGCAAAGGCTACTATTGGTGTTTTTGATTTTAGGCGTTCTGACAGGTGTAAGATGGTATCTCAAAGTTGTTTGGATTTGCATTTCCCTGACCGCTAAGGAGGATGCACGTGACCATAAGTGTCTTTTGGCCATTTGAACTTCTTCTGTTGAGAATTCACTGTTCAGTTCAGTGCCCCATTTTTTAATTGGGTTAATTAGCATTTTAAAGTCTAGTTTTTGAGATCTTTATATATTTTGGAGATCAGACCTTTGTCAATTGGGGGGTTGGTGAAGATCTTCTCCCAGTCAGTAGGTTGCCTTTTTGTCTTAGTGACAGTGTCCTTTGCTTTACAGAAGGTTTTCAATTTCAGGAGGTCTCATTTATTCAATGTTGCCCTTAATGTCTGTGCTGCTGATTTTATACATAGGAAGCAATCTCCTGTGCGCATATGTTGTAGAGTACGTCCCACTTTCTCTTCTATCAGGTTCAGTGTGTTCAGATTGATATTGATCCATTTAGACTTGAGTTTTGTGCATGGTGATGGATATTGATCTATTTCCATTCTTTTACAGGTTCACATCCAGTTGTGCCAACACCATTTGTTGAAGATTCTTTCTTTCTTCCATTGTATACTTTTAGCTCCTTTATCACAAATCACGTGTTCATAGGATTGAGGGTTAAAATCGAGGTCATCTATTTGATTCTATTGGTCGACTTCTCTGTTTTTATGCCAATACCAAGCTGTTTTCAATACTGTAGCTCTGTAATAGAGTTTTAAGTCGGGGATGATAATGCCCACAGAAGTTTCTTTATTGTATAGGATTGTTTTGGCTATCCTGGGTTTTTTGTTTTTCCATATTACATTGATTATTGTCCTTTCAAGATCTGTGAAGAATTTTGATGGGGCCTTGATGGGGATTGCATTGAATCTGTTAATTGCCTTTGGTAGAATTGCCATTTTTACTATGTTGGTCCTCTCAATCCAAGAGCAAGGGAGACCCTTCCATTTCTGGTATCCTCTTCAATTTCTTTCTTCAAACTTAATGTTCTTGTCAAATAGATCTTTCACTTTCTTGGTTAGGGTTACCCCAAGATATTTTATGCTATTTGTGCCTATCATGAAATATTATGCTTCTCTGATTTCCCTCTCTGCTTCCTTATCCTTTGTGTTTATGAGGGCAAATCACTTTTTGGAGTTGATCTTGTATCCTGTCACGTTACTAAAGGTGTTTATCAGCTGTAGGAGGTCTTTGGTGGAGTTTTGGGGTCGCTTATGTACACTACCTTATCATTTGCAAATAAAGAAAGTTTAACTTCTTCCTTTCCAATTCGATCCCCCTTGGTCCCTTTATGTTGTCTTATTGCTATTGCTAGAACTTCAAGCACTATATTGAAGAGGTATGGAAAGAGTGGAGTGCCTTGTCGTGTTCCCTGATTTTAGTGAGATGTCTTTGAGTTTCTCTTTATTTAATTTGATGTTATCTGTCGGCTTTCTATAAATAGCTTTTATTATATCTAGGTATGACCCTTGTATACCTAATGTCTCCAAGACCTTTATCATAAAGGGATGTTGAATTTTGTCAAATGCTTTTTCAGCATCTAATGAAATGATCATGTTTTTTTTTCTTACAGTTTTATTTATATGATGGATTACATTGATAGATTTTTGTATGTTGAACCATCCCTGCATCTCTGGGATGAAGCCTACTTGATCATAATAGATACTTTTTCTAATGTTTTCTTGGATTCGTTTTGCCAGTATTTTATTGAGGATTTTTGCTTTGATGATTATAAGTGAGATTGGCCTGTAATTCTCTTTCTTGGTTGAGACTTTGTGTGGTTTTGGAATCAGAGTAACTGTAACTTCATAAAAGGAATTGGGCAATGACTCTTCTGTTTCTATATTGTGAAATATATTAAGGAGTATAGGTAATAGGTATTCTTGGAAGTTCTTGTAGAACTCTGCATTGAAACCATCTAGTCCTTGCTTTTTTTTTTTTTTTGTAGGGAGATTTTTGATAACAGTTTCTAATTCTTCCATTAGTTTGTAGGCTTTCCGGGAGTAGCATTGTTGTTGAATTCTAACTTTAATCCATGGTGATCCGATAAGACACAGGTGGTTACTAATATTAGTACTATTTTATTAGAGAAGAAGGAGGGAGAGCATGAACAAGGAAGTCAGGGTGTGTCTACCCATAGAGACGATGGAACTTATCTAATGGGAGCTCACCAAGGCCAACTAGACTGGGACTAAACTAGCATGAGATCAAACCAGACTTTCTGAATGTGGCTGACAACTAGGGCTGACTGAGAAGCCAATGATAATGGCATTGGGTTTTGATTCTACTGAATGTACTGGCTTTTTGGGAGCCTAGTCTGTTTGGATGCATACCTCCCTAGACCTGGATGGAGAGGGAGGGTCTTGTACTTCCCACAGGGTAGGGCACCCTGACTTCTCTTAGGACTGTAGAGGTAGTGTGGAGGGGGAGTGGGGGGAAGTGGGAAGGGAATGGGAGGAGGGGAGGAGGTCGAAGTCAAAAAAAGAAAGCAAACAAAACAATGATCCCCCCCCCCCCAAAAAAAATGACTTCTGCCTAAGATGATCAAGACTCACAGGATACTCCAGTCAGGACTTGATCATAACTCTAAATTATTTTTAGGTCCCCTTAAGTTTATCAGTGCCCCCAACCAGGTAGAAGTAGTCTGGAATACTATGCTCACATTCCCATAAAATGGACTATGGATAATTTTCTTTGTTTAAAAAAAAGGAGGGGGAATTGGTGAGGGAGAATTGTATGTATTCTGTCAATCATGTGTTAAATAAAGGCTGATTGTCCAGGCAGGAAGTAAAGGCAGTTCAACCAGACAGGAAATAGAGGCAGGGTGATGAGAACAGGAGAATTCTAGGAAGGAGGAAGCCCATTCCTTACCAGTACTGCCCAGACCACAGAAGAAGCAACATGTGATCTACTCCGCTGAGAAAGGTACCGAGACATGTGGCTAACATAGATAAGAATAATGGGTTAATATAAGTAATAAGAGCAAATAAGAAACCTGAGCAAATGGGCCAATCAGTTTACCATTAATGCATACTCCCTGTAATTTCTTTGGGGCTTACTGGCTATGGGAACTGGGCGGGACAGACACCCCAACAAGCAGCCCCTCCTGCTACATCTGTCAAGTTTTCTAAAAGTTTCTCACCCTTATACAGGTTCATTAAGATGGACAACAAGAAACCAAACAAACTCTTGGATCTTGCTATATATCAACTCCTGAGCAATCAATCTGCAGCCATTCATGCTCTTGAGAAGATCCCAAGGAAGCTTTTTGTTCCACTCCTCTCCACTGCATTTAAGGGTGTGCATAAGAATATAGTGAAGGAAATGGTGAAGGGTTGACCCTTTACCTGTCTCCATATTGGAACATTAACTGTGCATGAATCCCATAGTGAACTCCTGACAGCCATGTTGGAATGTCTTCAATTCCTACCTCTTCAGAACTCAGGATTTAGATAAGACCCTGTATAATAGAGACATGTTAAGACATAGGAGATTACACCACAGCCTGCTTCTCTTGTTAGCCCAGTAACTTGAGGCCAATTTGTACATAGTGTATTACTGTATATAGAGACTGCCTGTTCATTCCCAGATGAATAATCCCAAAATAATCACTCAGAAACTATATTAATTACAACACTGATTGGCCTCTTAGCTCAGGCTTTTAATGGACTAACTCTCACATCTTAAATTAACCCATTCCAATTATTTTGTATTTTACCATGAGATTCATGGTTTACCGCTAAGATTCTGGGTCATCTGTCTCTTTTCCCAGCTACATGGCATCTCCCTGACTCTGCCTTCTTTTTTCCTCTATATATACCTGGAATTCCCACCCTGCTCTCTTCTGTACTGCCTTAGGCCCAAAGCAGATTCTTTATAAACCAATGGTAACAAAACATATTCACAGCATACAGACGGGAATCCGCCATCATATTACAATGTTGAATATGGAATGTACGTGATTAAAGACACTGTTCACATATTTGCATTATCATGTTATTATTGCATAGAAGAAAGACATAAATGTTAAAATTGCTGAGGATTGGTGGCAAACAAAAAAAATGATGTGTGCTGTTTAGTGATAATTTTTGTTCTGTTGTTCACTGCTGTCTCCTCAATTGAATGGGCATAAGAAGACACTGACAGCAATGGTCAAGGCTCCAAACATTTTTATCTATACATTAGAAAATTAAGTACACAAAAAACATAGGGAACTGAAAGGTATGAATGATGGTCTTCTGGTCTTACTGCCAAGAACTCAGCTTTTCAATAAGAATGTGTATAATATGGATATGATAAGGTAACAAAACATTATCCTGGAACTTATTGCAAGTGGGAACCAGATAATCTCTCATAGTTAAGTAATAGTGAATAATGAAAATCAATGTGGGTTGGTTGGTACATCAGTTGTGGTTATCTTAAAAACTCTGATGTCTTACAGAGGGTTTTAATTTTGTTATAGAGGTGAGAGAGGCTGCTGTTGATAAATATACAAAATGGAGATGTTTCATGAAAACAGGGATAGCAAGGTATTATGAACATTTGTAGGGATAAGCCCTCCCATTGGGGGCAGGCTGCCCTCGGGCGTATGTTTACTGATAAATGGGGCGTGCAGATGCTGCGTGCCCCTTCCTTCCTGCCTGCACTGGGTACTCCGCTGGGACCTTGGTTTTGTGAGTCTGATTTTGTCATTAAACTTGTTCAAATACCAATTATCATTGGTCTTCATTAATCCAACCGCCACATTTGGCGCGCCAACGTGGGGCACATTTGCCCCCGCTGCTCATTAGCCCGCAGCACCCACAGCAGGTCCTGGGCGGACGTGATTGCCACAGCGCAGGCTCGCTCGCCCGCCCGCGCGTTCTAGGCCCGCAGTCTTGCCCGCTTGTCGCGGTCGCCAAAGTCAGCAACAACAGTGCACCTTCCCCACACCGGCCCTAGGCTGGCGTGGTCCCGAGCTGCCCGCAGCCAGCGCTTTGTTCTTCTCGCAGCGCCAGAGAAGTTAACCCCTCCCTCTCTGCCTTGACGTTTGGAGCTGAACACAGAAGCTTCAATATTTGCGGTTTTACAACACAAACCGCCACATTTGGCCCCGAAGGGGTCACTTTGAATAAATTTCGGTCTTGAGATTTATTTCAGATCAGCTCTCCACGTGGATTCAAGTGGACTCTTTTGCCACCTCTGGCAGGAACCAGTCATTACAGGTAAAAAATTTTTTTTTCCTTTTATATATAAAATGTCTGACAATATCACCATTCCCAACTTCAATAGCCTTTTTGAGTGTGCCATGTGGGAGATCCTACAAGAGGTGTCTAGCACCCCATATCTATGGATCTTTCTGGGATTAGTAGTTTTCCTTGGTATTAAGTGGTTTGACGACAAAAGTCTAATAGAGTCTTTAAGAGACGAATCCAGGATTCTTAAGGCAGAGGTTGAACATCTAAAAACTATTGGAGATGAATCCAGGATTCTTAAGGCAGAGGTTGAACAACTAAAAACTATTGGAGACGAATCCAAGATTCTTAAGGCAGCGGTTGAATATCTAAAAACTATTGGAGATGAATCCAGGATTCTTAAGGCAGAGGTTGAACATCTACAAACGATTAAGCATGACAATGATCTTCTCAAGAATCAGTTTAAAGTTCTGCAGGAAGAGAACAGAACTTTGTTTAACAAGACAATGGTGACTGAAAAAAATTTAGAAAAGGTTCAAGCTGATATTAAGGAGAAATTTACTACTATGGAAGAAGGAACAGCTGATTTAAATCATAAATTTCATCAGTCACTTTCTGAAGGGACTGAAACATTATCTCAGAGAATTAAAATGGTTGAATGGGAAAATCAAATTCTGTCTAAAGCTTATGACAGATTGGTGGAAAGATTGTCAATACAAGAAGGCACGGTTTATGCCATAAAAATTATGTCCAAAGATGAGAACTTATCTCTAATGGACAAACTTCATACTTTAGAATCCTCAATGAAGGCTTTGGAACATAATTCTGGACAGGAGATACAGACATTGCAGAAGGCAATGGTGAATAGAATTGAAAAGATTGAGGAATTTCTAAATTCTGATGAGGAAGAACAAACGGTAGAAAGGCAAATTTTAACTACATCTGTGGGTAAATCCCTCCAGTACAATTTCCACAAATCTCTATCTACACCTCTATCTGCCTTTCCAGTAATAACGACAGAGAAGGTGATTGGTTCCAAAAACCCTAGGATCATTAAGGAAGATACATGGGAGCCTGTCCATATGAATAATCTCAAATAAATTAAACAGGCTGTCACGACTTTCGGGATGCACTCCTCTGTTGTTAAAGAGATGCTAAAATCTTGGGCATCCACAAGCAGAGCTACTCCCTTGGATTGGCTCCAGCTGAGCTCTGCAGTCCTTGAGAGTGGGCCGCAATTAAAATGGAAATGCTTATTCAGGCAAGAGGCTAGACGTTTAGAACAGCAAGAAAAGGCGAAGGGAAGTGACATCTCCCTAGATAAAATTCTAGGTGAAGGACTCTTTTCCGACCTTCAGGAACAAGCTAATTTGGATGAAAACACACTCTCCATATGCACTACAGCAGCTTTAAGGGCTTAGGACTGGGTACAAGACCCAGGACAGAGAATGGAATCATTTGTCACAATTAAACAAGGTCAGAGAGAACCCTTTAGTGATTTTTACAAAGACTTACTAAGGCTGTGCAAATAGGGATACCTGACCCTGACACAAGACGTATAATGATTGAGTCTTTGGCTTATGAAAATGCAAATGTGGAATGCAAAAAGATTTTGGGGCCTTTAAGGTTCAGATCAGCACCCTTGGAAGAATGGGTCTTGCATACACTGGATGTTGATACATTTGATTATGGCACTGAAGCATGGGTAGAAGAAGCAATTTCCAATGGTAAAAGGAGGCACCAGAATACCAAATGTTTTAATTGTGGCAAAATGGGTCATATGAAAAGGAATTGTAAACAACAGATCTTCAGAAATAATAATAATGCATCTTCTAGAAATAACAGAAATAGGAGGACTCAGCCTTCAGGTTTATGTAGAAGATGTTGAAAAGGCAGACACTGGACGAATGAATGCAGATCTACAAGAGATAGACAAGGCAACCTGATACAGATGGGAAACGTGAGAGGGGGGGCCTCACAGGCCCCCATGGCAAACATGGTTCAGTCATTTCCAGTTTCTGCAGAGAACGTGCCTCATCAGGACAATTAGGAAACCTCATGCCTACTGTTACAAACGATAATGAGCAGAAAGATGAGTTACGTGTGTTTTGGCAAACTTCTATAAATGATCAAAGACCTAAGCTGAGAGTGTGTGTAAATGGCATTTTTATTACTGGCCTGCTGGACACAGGTACTGATGTAAGTATCATTACCCCAGAATCTTGGCATCCATATTGGCCTCTTCAGAATGTAAATGTTCAGCTCCTGGGAATTGGAACCCTATCTCGAGTAAGACAGAGCACGAGATAGGTTGAATGTATAGGGCCTGAGGGACAAATAGGAAAATTAAGGCCATATGTAGCCAATATTGCAATGAATTTCTGGGGTCGTGACCTATTACAATAATGGAATACCCAAATTAACATTCCTGCTACTTCTAGAGCCTATATTTCTGAGAATAATATTAAAAGATATTACAAACGGAGAAAACCGGCCATTCGGGCCTTACAAGAACAAGCAATTGAAGCTCCTTCAGAGATACCAACAGCCTTGCCTCTAAAATGGTTGACTGAGAAACCAATATGGACAAAGCAATGGCCTCTAGCTGAGGAAAAGTTACAGGCTTTAGAACAGCTGGTACAAGAGCAATTAGATGCTGGACATATAGAAGAATCTACCAGTCCTTGGAATTCTCCTGTATTTGTGGTTAAGAAAAAATCAGGTAAATGGAGAATGGTGACAGATCTCAGAGCTATCAACAAGGTTATTCAACCTATGGGTCCTCTGCAATCTGGAATCCCTTTGCCCTCTTTATTACCAAAAGGATGGCCTTCTATAGTTATTGATTTAAAGGATTGTTTTTTCACCATACCTTTACAAAAAGAAGATAGAGAAAAATTTGCCTTCACGGTGCCTACTTACAACAATTCTCAACCTTCCAAGAGGTACCACTGGGCAGTCCTCCCCCAGGGTATGTTAAATAGCCCCTCCTTGTGCCAATATTTTGTGAACCAACCATTGCAAATAATACGCAAGAAATTTCCTAAAACTATAATATACCACTACATGGATGACATCTTGTTATCCGATTCAAACATGGATACCTTGAACAGACTGTTTGAAGAAATAAAGATACTTTTACCTAAATGGGGATTGCAAATTGCTCCTGAGAAGATACAGAAGGGAGATTCTGTTAATTATTTAGGTTATAAAATAGGTTTGCAAAAAATTAAGACACGAAAGGCACAAATTAGGAGAGATCGCCTATGGACTCTTAATGACTTTCAAAGACTGTTAGGAGACATTTCCAGTCTACGACCAGCTATTGGGATAACACCTGATCTAATAATTCATTTGAACAAAACCTTGGAAGGTGATAAAGATTTAAACAGTCCTAGAGAATTAACAGCTGAAGCAGAAAAGGAACTGATGATGATTGAGGAAAAATTACAACAGGCACATGTGGACAGGGTGAATCCAGAGCTCGATTGTATTCTCGTCATATTACCATCAAAAATTTCTTCTACAGGAATTTTAATGCAGAGAGATGGTATTATCTTGGAATGGATCTTTTTACCACATAAACCAAGTAAAAAAACTGAAAACTTATGTGGAAAAAGTCTCTGAGTTAATTATAAAAGGCAAGCTGAGACTTCGTCAACTAGCAGGCATAGACCCAGCAGAAATTATAGTGCCTTTCACTGCTGATGAACTAAAGAAATTATGGGAAGATAATGAACCATGGCAAAGAGCTTGTGCTAGGTTTTTGGGAGATATTAATAACAATTATCCAAAAAGCAAGTGGCTTAACTTCATAAAGAGAACTTCTTGGATCCTTCCTCGAATCGTCCGTGATGCTCCAATAACTGGAGCCCGTACATTCTATACTGATGCCAATAAAACAGGGAAGGCAGGTTACAAATCGGAAGACTTGGGTAAGGTGGAACAAAGTCCTTATGATTCTGTCCAGAAGGCAGAATTATATGCCATTCTTATGGTGCTAAGGGATTTTAGAGAACCTATTAATATAGTTACTGATTCACAATATGCAGAAAGAGTTATTTTACATATTGAAACTGCTGAATTTATACCTGATGATACAGAACTAACCTCATTGTTTATCCAGGTTCAAGATTTGATCAGGAACAGGCTTGCCCTATGTACATAACACACATCCTATCCCAGACGGGTCTGCCAGGTCCTCTAGCACAAGGTAATGCAGACATCGATCAGTTATTGATTGGTAGTGTGCTACAAGCCTCTGAATTTCATAAAAAACATCATGTTAATAGCAAGGGTTTGAAGAAAGAGTTTTCTATTACATGGCAACAAGCTAAGGAGATTGTAAAGAAATGCCCTACTTGCTCTTTCTATAACCAAACGCCACTGCCTGCAGGGGCTAATCCAAAGGGCACCCAAAGGAATGAAATCTGGCAGATGGATGTGTTTCACTTTGCAGAATTTGGCAAATTGAAGTATGTTCACCACACCATAGACACTTATTCAGGCTTTCAGTGGGCAACTGCTTTAAGTTCAGAAAAAGCTGGTTCAGCAATCACTCATTTATTAGAAGTCATGGCTATCATGGGTATACCTACACAAATAAAGACAGATAATGGTCCTGCTTATGCCTCTAGGAAAATGAAACGGTTTTTTGACTATTACAATATCAATCATGTTACAGGTATACCATACAATCCTACAGGTCAAGCAGTCATAGAAAGATCAAATCGAACTATAAAAGATATGTTGAATAAACAGAAAGGGTGGAAAATACCCCCAGAAATAGGTTACATAATGCTTTGTTAACCTTGAATTTTCTTTACGCTAATAAGAAGGGGACAACGGCTGCAGAAAGACGTTGGATAATGGAAAAGTCTACTGAACTAAATCAACCAGTTTATTTCAAGGATGTGCTGACCTCACAATGGAAGCCAGGAGATGTGCTGCGTTGGGGAAGGGGTTTTGCTCTTATCTCCACAGGTGAGGAACAATTGTGGATACCGTCAAAACTAATAAAGGTTCGGTATGAAGAAGAAAAGCCATTTGGAAAAGATAAATAATAATTCATTCACAAGGATGGCGAGCATAATGATGGTAAGGAATACAGATAGGTTGGGGGCAGGGTTCTTTTCTTATCTCCACAGGAAAATACCGATCTTCAAAGAATTTAAGGGACCCTGAATATTTAATTACTGATGGATGGATAATAGTTATGACCCACTAAGGATCAACAGTAACATTCTATACATACTGTAAGTATTGATTTTTTATATATTTATATATATATCTGTTTTTTGTTTTGAACACTTCTTTATAAATATGTAGAGCTGGTTTTGGAGTTGGACTATGGCTCAGTTCCTCTTCAACTCCAAGCCTGTTGATAAGAGATATCTCAGAGGTTCTGTCTCAGATCAGGAGCCATGAAATGGGACAGAATGAGGATAATTATATACTTGATAAATTTTTTTTTGTTTTTTTTTTTTGCTTTTCCTCGTATCTGTGTCTTTCTTTATATGTCAGTATATGTCCTTGTTGTTAGTGTTTAAATTTCCCATAACAAGTAACAAATTTTCCTACAGTAATTTTTGAAGTTTCCAGGATGAAGATGGGGCCCCACAATATCAACTCAACCTGGTTTTTATGACGTCATGAATATATTTTTTTCTCTTTTCTACGTGCTAATATGAGACCTGTTTTTTGGTACCAACTGTACAAGACAATTTCGAATGGTGCACATTTTTTGACAACACTCTGGCCGGACCTTCTCAAAGTGCTCAGGGACTAGTTATAATTTTCTTAGGCCAAAGGTTAATTTGGGAATTTTACCATCATTTGCTTTCACAGGAGCCCCTAAGGAGAACATCGCCCCCATGTCAGCTTGAAGCAATCTTAGAGGATGGCGTCCCCTCTCCCAACAGAGTTTGCCCTTAGGGTTAGGGACATCTTTTAGTGGTTGATTTGGGGTTGAGTGGATGGGGAGATGTTTTATGGAACTAGGGGTATGTTAAAAAAAAAGGGGGGGATTAACTGGTTTGATGGGATGATTGGTATTTGTGAGTTACTGTTTTTAGAAAATTGTATTGGTACTGTTTCCTGTATATTGACATATTGAATATTGAATGTGAGTGTTCCTACCTCTATTTTTGTATAAGAGTATGCTTATATTGTATTGATACATCTACCATATCACAATGTACATTTCTACCTCTGATACTATTTATGTAATAACATTGTTTACATTTGATATGTAATGACATTGTTTACAGATGACGATCATTGTCTTCATGTATTGCACAGTTGTTTATTCTTTTAGTCTTCAAGTTAGATAGGTATTGAGAATTTTATATTGGTCATGTTTATTTTTAGGTTAATAAGGTATTCTAGATACATAGAGATTATATTTAGTATAGATAGTATAATCTTCAGGCTCTTTAAAGAGCTGTAGAAAATGGCCTTTAAGCTGACCTAGAATTCTGTGCCAAGACACAATTACTCCTGGCGACGCCACTCTACTCCCAAGAGAACGTTGAGCACCAAAGACACTCCACCGAGAGCTTGTCTTCTTGTCAGAATTGGCCGTTGGGTTAAGAAAAGCCCATACCTCATCCACTGACAAAGATATGAAACAGGATTGTGTTATCTTGCCAAGACAGGGTAGGATAATTCTAAGAAAATTCCTTGCATTTGATAATGGTATGTCAGTGATGCTAGGCCTTAGCCAAAGTTGGTTGACTCAACATTGCGAACGAGAATTTGGGTGATTGCCCAGGTAGTCTGTTGTCTCTGTCATTTATGGCACGTTTTGGATATCTCTCATTTGTTAAGTAATATTTATTCCCTTCTCGGATCTTTGACGGAGTTGAAGATTATATAATTGTAATTACTCTCTACATTATTTAGACTCCTTGAGATAGAATGTCTGGAAAAACTTTCGTTCTCAATATTGTTTTTTATATCTATTATTTATTATTATTGTTTATAGTTGTATTTAGGTTAGTTCTGTCTTATTTAGACAAAAAGAGGGAGATGTAGGGATAAGCCCTCCCCTTGGGGGCGGGCTGCCCTCAGGTGTATGTTTACTGATAAATGGGGCGAGCAGCATCTGCCTGCACTGGGTACTCCGCTGGAACCTTGGTTTCATGAGTCTGGTTTTGTCATTAAACTTGTTCAAATACCTATTATCATTGGTCTTCATTAATCCAACCGCCACAAACATTAGTTGATTACAGAAAATAGTAAAGGATATAGTATTAACATGACAAAATCTTGCTGTATTTGGTGTATGGAATGACAAAAAGAAGAAGAAAAAGAAAGATGATTTTTGTCACTACATGTTGTCATTGATACAGCTTGGTTATAATAATGTTTCTAGCTCTTAGTGTTCTGTGTTCTCTTTTCCCTACAGGAACCCTAAACTGAGGATCCTAGATTTAAGGGAGGATTCTGGCTGCAAGATCGTCTGCCTGGAGATCAGTACTATGTTACCTGCATGCTTGTTCTCCTGTGCTCACTTGGAGCACTCTATCTTGAAGATCAAGGACCAGCATCTTATTGCAAGTTCAGATCCTGAGGTTCATCCCTCTAATAAGACTATGGCATTAATAATGAACATTTCCCTCAGAAGCAGTAGCACCTTAAGGAAATGTCAATATTTGGCTCTGCTTCTGAATAAAATAGAAGAGAGTTCAGGTTCTTTGCACCTATGCTGCCAAGATTTGGAAATCCATAAATTGGGTGCTAGTAGAAACACCCTGAACCATTTAGATCTCAAATGCCTTGATCACCTGTCAGTGTTTCAGGGCTGTCTGGGTAAGTTCATCATTTTTTTTTTTTTTTTTTTGGTTTTTCGAGAAAGGGTTTCTCTGTGGTTATGGAGCCAGTCCTGGAACTAGCTCTTGTAGACAAGGCTGGTCTCAAACTCACAGAGATCCGCCTGCCTCTGTCTCTGGATTGCTGGGATTAAAGGCATGCGCCACCACCGCCCGGCTGAGTTCATCATTCTTTTGAATCAGTTGGGACACCTGAGCAGACTTTGTCTGTCTAAAGTCCCTTGTAGACCTTTGAATGAGAAAAGTTTTGGAATTGAGTCTCACAGCTGAGGTGTAAGGACAATCTAAATGAACTCACTTTGTATTCTTTTGCCATCACAGATCATGTTGAAACTGTCTTGAGATAAGGGCCTGGGATAAATACTGGGTTTCCAATAGCAGCCTGTTTTTATGATGAGAGAGGTAATTCTTAGATATCCTTAAGCTTCCCATAACCCTTTCTCCTTCTACCTCAGAATGGGCAATGCTGGGAGTTTTAAAACAGCCATGGAATGGTATTGTTCTAGAGTTGAAGACAAAAATGGGGTTACAAAAAGCATAGTCAGATGAGCATGTAGGCACTGAGCTCATTCCAGAAACACTGAGGTCAAAAGAACTGTGCAGTTCTCCTCTGGCCATTGAGAGTTAAAGAGGGGGAATTGAAAGACTCTCTCTCTCTCTCTCTCTCTCTCTCTCTCTCTCTCTCTCTCTCTCTCTCTCCCTCTCTCTGTTTCTCTTCTTAGTCTGTCTTCTGGAGAGGCAACTTCTGTTTCTCTCCCTTTTTCTCTTCCCCTCTCCCTCTATAACCCACTATAAACTCTATACCCAAGCTCTCATCTGTCTGTCTGTCACCTGCCACAGTCTCCCTCCTACTAGGGGTCCTGAGGCCTCTGGTCACCTACTGCCACTCCTTGTGGGACTGTCCTTGGGTCACCTGTGTTATGAATGATAACAGTTTCTTCTTTAGTGATCTCTATCATTTTCATACATGCTGTTTTAAGGTCTTATTTGTGCTTCAGCTATATTAAGATTTTCAAGGCCTGCTGTGGTAGCTGGACTCTAGTGGAGACATTTTCCTAGAGATTATTGTGTTTTTATACTGGCATCTAGACATCAGAGATTGGTAAGAATATAATTGTAGATGCTGATAAAATCTGGTTGGTTTTGTAGGGTGAGTGTTTTTCGCCCTTGGTTTCTCATTCTTCTCTTGTTTTAGAGTGTGGTAGCTGTGTCTTGCTTATTGGGAAATTTTTGACCATCTGATAGTCTCCGAGGGTTCCAGGAGTTTCTGGATATTAGCAACTGACATTTAGGAATGGGATTAGGCTGGGGCTGAGGAAACCAGAGTGTTCCAACAGGGTCTGCTTATCTAGGCTCCTTGGAATTGGAGCAGAGAGTGGAGAGAGGTCATACTAGAAGGTCTCCTATAGAGACAAGGCTGAGACTAGAGGATTGGACCCAGAGGAATGGAAGAAAGGGTGACATTCTGAAGTCAGCCCCCCTGCTTCCCTGGTGGGAGTGGCCTGTGGGTTAGCAGGGGGTGCCTGCTGGAGTTGGGGGCTGAGATAAAGCAATAAGTGGAGGGAATGTGGTTGGTTGGTTAGGAGGGGAAGGTCTTTAGGATTCACTAGAAATGGACTTGGGGGAGGGCTGCCACATGTGTTCTCCCACAGAGCTGGGAATGAGACTGGGGATTGAGAGAAAGGTGAGGATCTGTAGTTAGTTTACCTGTTTCCCTGGTCTTCTCAGCTGGTGTGTTCACAAGGAATCCCTACTGTTTTTGGAGACTGGGATAATGGCATAAATTGGGAAAAGGAAGGTTGAAGGAACTTTGTGATTCATTGGGATGGGGTCAGAGAGGAAAGGGAGAGCCCAGCAGGTGGTCTACAGAGCTGGGAATGAGACTGACAGATGTGGAAGAGCAGGAGAGGTGAATAGCTGCAGTCAGCCAACCTGTTTCCCTGGCAGGCCTAGCCTGTGGATTAGCAGGGTGCACCTGCTAGAGTTGGGGGCAGGAAGGTTGTTAGAAAGGAAAGGTCTGTGGGAGACACAAGGGATGTGGGCATTGGGGAAGGGAAGGCTTCAGCAGTTTTTCTGCAGCAGAGCTAGGGATAAGACTGGGGATTGGATCAGGAAGAACAGAGGGAGTCCACCTGCTTCCCTGGTAGGCTTGGTCTGTGGGGTATCTTTCATAGAAATTAGACTCGCTGTGGATATGCAAGTCATCTGTATTCTCATGCATCCCCCTGTTTAAGTCTGGGTAATTAACAAGAACAAAAATATTCAATTAGTCTGGGCCATAAAGAATGAAATTACATTATTTTCAGGAAAATAGATGCTAAGTAAATAAGCTATTCCCATAAAAACAAATAGAGTCCTTTTTCTGTCTTATTTGGAATCTGAGTCTAACAAAAGCGTATGAAATTAAAAGGGGGACCATTGCAGGAAGGGCAGATTGGAAGCAATTAAAAAAGTAATGGGGGACTAAAGCACTTCTGTGCATGTATGTTATGCCCAAATGTGCAAAGTCCCTGCAAAAGCAAAAAAGGAGACAGAGTCCTGTATGTAAAAAAAAAAAAAAAAAAAAAAAAAAAAAAAAAAAAAACCTTTATTCTAAGCAAGTTTGCAAACTCAATCTTTCTGCATGCCCAACGTATTGGAATAACTGAAGAGCCCCGAGTTCAATCAGAATTGGGTTTTTATAGTAATAAAGGTGGGGGTGAGGGGTTTCTGAGGTTCAGGACCTCTGATTGGTTGACATTCACCTAGGGGTGTCCTGGTGAATGTGCACTGACAGCTGATCCTATCTACAGTGGTTGGAATGTTAGGCATTTCCTTTGAATGGTCTGTTTTGGGGCAGTGGTTAGGTAATCTCAGCTTGTGGTTTCTCCTGCAACCAGGTATTGCCTCAGTGTAAACTACTGAGACTCAGGCCTCTTACTAAATTTATGGATGGCTGATTTCTTCTCTGGCAGGTAGAATGTTTGGAATTAAAGAACTTAGCTTATCATGGCTGGCCCCCATGGTATGGAAGTGCTATTATGAATGAACTTTGAGCAATATTAATATGTGCAAATAAAAAATGAAAAAGAGGGGTTGGAGAGATGGTTCAGGAATAAAAAGCACAGTCTGCTGTTCCAGAGGACCCAGGTTTGGATCCCAGAACATAAATGTTGAGTCCTAACCATTCATACCTTCATTACCCAGGGTTCCAACACTGACTTCTGGCCTCTGAAGGCACTGTGTACAGACATACATGAGAAGTTTCTGCACCCCGATAAACCTCTCCACTGACACAATAATCCAAATCAATCTTAATTAGAAAAGGACAAGGTTTAATGGATACCAATGCCCCGCGTAGCCTTCTAGCCAGGCAGTCAGGTACAGGGCAGGATGAAACCACATGTTTGGTCTCTAGGGTACAATTTAAATACCCGGTGGCAGTGGTCTTGATCATCTCTGGGGCAGAGTCATCATTTGGTGGGCTTTCTCAGAGGTGGAGTTTGGACTGAGGCAACTTCCAGGGGAGGGGCGTTGGGATGAAACTTCCACCCAAACATTCCAGACTCTGGATATATGGATGCCAGTGTCTGGGGTGACACTTCCAACCAAACACTACATACAGGCAAAACACCCAAACACGTGAAAATAATGACTCTCTAAGACAATGAAAAATATACTTGTGACATGCATATGTAATTTTGAGTTTAAACAATTCAACGTGAAAATGGTCCTAATATTATACTTTTATTTGTACAATATATCCTTTTAATGTATTTTTAAAGCTGTCTGTATTTTTGAGTGAATGTTAAAATGTTTTACTCATCTAGTGGTTAGTATCTTGTAATTATCTCTTATGGTACGAGTAAGACACCACAGTATTCAGTGGGCAATTAAGTGTAATAGTAAAATTCTGTGTATTTTATAATGCTAGAAAATAGGATTTTGACATTTTCATCATATCTGCTGGGGCTGTAGCTCACCTGGTTCTATGCCTGCCTACCATGACTGAAACTTTGAATCTGCTTTTCAGCATTGTGAATGGTAGCACACGGTAGAAGAAAATGAAATGCAACTGAATGCTATCTGTTAATTTTGTGCCCTAAAATGCTACAAAATATTTTTTGGTTATAAATTTTTCGATGGAGTCTTTTCATATTTTCTACATATTGCAGCATGTCATCTGACAGCATAGACAGCTCATCTGCTTCTTTAAAAAATGAATGCATTTTATTTATGTCTCTTGTCTGATTGCTTGCTTTAATATTTTCAGAACTGATTAGAATAAAGGTCAAAATTTTTAAAGTTTTCTTCATTATTGAGAATTTCATACATGTATACAATAAAATATTATTATTATCTGTCCCCCACTTTTTTCCTCTAACTCCCTCCATGCCTCACATAAAATGGTCCCTAATAATTTCATGTCATTTGTGTATATGATAACCACATTAAAGGGTGTGGGGCCATCCAATGAAGCACAGGAAAACTATCAGTAACCATAACCTTAAGTGAGAAGAAAACTTTAAATTAAAAATAAGGGTGCTTAAAGTAGACATTCTTGCCATATACCAGACCTTAGAGGTCAAACTTCCATTTGTCTTACTGAATATGATGTTAGTGGTGTATTTGTTACAAATGGCATTTGTCGAGGAAATTTCCTTTCTTGAGAATTTTTGTCATGAATGGAAACTGAAAGTTGTCAAGCATCTTGAGATGACCATGTCATTTTTGTCCTTCATTCTGTTCATTTGGTGTGTCAAATTGACTGATGAACATGTAACATTTTATCCCCAAAATAAATCGCACCCCATCATAGTGTGTAATCTTTTGGATGGGTTGTGGAATTCAGTCTGTTAGTATTTTATTGATGACTTTTGCATCTTCATCATTAGTGTTATTGCACTCTAGTATTCTTTTTAAATCGTGTTCATTTAGTTACTTATTTTGTGGTAGAGGGATATATACATACACACATGAAGATCAAAGGGCAGCTACAGGAGTCAATTCTTTTCTACTCTGTATACTCCAGGAATCTAAGCAATGTCCTAGGACTTTGTGGCAGGCTTCTCCACCTGTTGAACCATCTCAACAGTTCTAGGTATTTTCCTTATGGTATGTGTCAAGCTAATGAAAGTATTTCCTTTGGTACCAGCATTATGCCAACATCATAAAATGAGTTTACGTTGATTCCCTCTACTGACATTTCCTGACAGAATTTAAGAACTGGATCTGATTCTCTTTTAACTTTTTATGTGGGTATGCTAGTGCATGTGCACTTGTGCATATGTAAGTGTGGTGTGTGTATATTTGGTATATCGACATGTGCGTATAGTCCTGAAGTCCAGAGGTGGGTCTCGTGACAAGCATCATATTGCAAGTTCAGATCCTTAGGTTCAACCCGCTAATAAGACTGTGGAATTAATAGTGAACATTTCCCCCAGAAGCGGTAGCACCTTAAGGGAATGTGAATATTTGGCTCTACTTCTGAATAAAACAGAAGAGAATTCAGGTTCATTGCACCTGTGCTGCTGAGATTTGGAAATCCATAAATTGGGTGATAGTAGAAACACCCTGAACCACTTAGATCTCAAATGCCTTGATCACCTGTCAGTGTTTCCGGGCTGCCTGAGTGAGTTCATCATCCTTTTGACTCAGTTGGGACACCTGAGCAGACTTTGTCCATCTAAAGTCCCTTGTAGACCTTTGAATGAGAAAGGTTTTGGAATTGTGTCTCACAGCTGAGGTGTATGGACCA
Source organism: Alexandromys oeconomus (assembly GCA_963919705.1). Lineage (NCBI taxonomy): Eukaryota > Metazoa > Chordata > Mammalia > Rodentia > Cricetidae > Alexandromys > Alexandromys oeconomus. The sequence goes on from CAWTZB010000239.1 coordinate 117,237, forward strand.
TCTAAAGAAACTCAGTTTGTATTCTTTTGCCATCACAGATCATGTTGAAACTGTCCTGAGATAAGGGCCTGGGATAAATACTGGGTTTCCAATAGCAGCCTGTTTTTACGATAAGAGAGATAATTCTTAGGTATCTTTAAGCTTCCCATAACCCTTTCTCCTTCTACCTCAGAATGGGCAATGCTGGGAGTTTTAAAACAGCCATGGAATGGTATTGTTCTAGAGTTGAAGACAAAAATGGGGTTACAAAAAGCATAGTCAGATGAGCATGTAGGCACTGAACTCATTCCAGAAAGATTGAGGTCAAAAGAACTATGCAGTTCTCTTCTGGCCATTGAGAGTTAAAGAGGGGGAATTGAAAGACTTTATGTTCCGGCCCAGGTGCACATATTCATACACTCGTATATGGTAATGTCACATCATGAGGAAAATCTCCAAGGTTCAGGCCATGACTGGAAAGGCTGTTATTTATGGACTGGTCAAAGGGAGCTTCTAGTTGGTTGCTCCTTCTGTCCCCTCTCTTCTGAGCAGGTGAACTAGCTCCCCCTTTGGTTATGTTGTATTTCCTAAGTTGATAGTATTTTCACTAAGTTTTTCCACAACTTTATAAGAATATGTTCAACATATTGTAAAAAGTTAAACTAGTATTTGCCAGGGTGGTAAAGTATCTCTCACAGACCCACAAGACTATTGTGTGAAAGCTCACATCATTTGCTGCTGATGTGCAAAACAGTTTGTTCTAGTTTCACAGATATAGTTCCCCTCTTCTAGTTCACATTTTTTAGAAATCCTTTTCTGTTTTCTCTCTGAAGAGTCCTACCAACCAGTTTGAATTTCTTACATCTAACATTCTGTGAACTTTCTTACAATGATTTCAAGTTTCTAGCTGAGTGCCCTCAAGCCAACCATTTAAAGCTGCTGAATATCAGCAATAATCCGATGTAATGGGAAGATTGTGAGCCCTTTTATCTATACACATAGATTGGATCAGAAAAGGGAGTTCCCTCGCCATGCAAGTAACTCCTAGTATTCTTTGTTTTGTATATTTAGTGGTTTGATTATCGTGTGGTAAGGGAACTTCCTTTTCTGATCCAATCTATTTGTTGTTTTGTAAGTTTCTTTCTTGTACCTCGATAGGGATATCCTTCTTTAGATTAGGAAATTTTTTTTCTATGATTTTGCCTAAAACAGTTTTTGTGCTTGGTCCTTATTTCATCTCCTTCCTCTGTTCCTATTATTCTTAGATTTAATCTTTTCAGTGTCCCAGACTTTCAGGATGTTGTGTGTTGGGAGTTTTTTAGATTTAACATTTTCTTTAACAAATGTATCCATTTCCTCTATGTATCTTCAATTTATAAGATTTTATTTCTATCTTTTGTATTCTGTTTGTGTAGCTTGTCTCTGTAGTCCCTGTTTGAATTCCTGATTTTTTCATTGCCAGAATTGCTTCAGTTTAGGTTTTCATTATTGTTTCTATTTTGATTTTCAGATCCTGAATAGCTTTATTCATTTCTTTCCACTGTTTGTATTTTTCTCTATTTTTAAAATGGGATTTATTTATTTATTTCTGTTGTTTGTGTTTTCCTGCATTACTTAAGATGTTTATTCTTTTATGCTGTAAAAGTAAATATGCTGGCCTGGCCTATTACCTGGGTACACTGTCCATTTAAAAGACAAACCCTGTCCACTCCATCTCCTCCTTCCTGCCTCCAAAGCAAAGGAATCTCAGGCCTCCTCTCCAGCCTTCTCTCTCTCTCTCTCTCTCTCTCTCTCTCTCTCTCTCTCTCTCTCTCTCTCTCTCTGTTTCTCTTCTTAGTCTGTCTTCTGGAGAGGCAACTTCTGTGTCTCTCCCTTTTCCTCTTCCCCTCTCCCTCCATAACCCACTATAAACTCTATACCCAAGCTCTCATCTGTCTTTCTGTCACCTGCCATGGTCTCCTTCCTACTAGGGGTCCTGAGACCTCAGGTCACCTACTGCCACTCCTTGTGGGACTGTCCTTGGGTCACCTGTGTTATGAATGATAACAGTTTCTTCTTTAGTGATCTCTATCATTTTCATACATGCTGTTTTAAGGTCTTATTTGTGCTTCAGCTATTTTAAGATTTTCAAGGCCTGCTGTGGTAGCTGGACTCTAGTGGAGACATTTTCCTAGAGATTATTGTGTTTTTATACTGGCATCTAGACATCAGAGATTGGTAAGAATATAATTGTAGATGCTGATAAAATCTGGTTGGTTTTTTTGGGTGAGTGTTTTTTCCCCTTGGTTTCTCATTCCTCCCTTGTTTTAGAGTGTGGTAGCTGTGTCTTGCTTGGTGGGAAATTTTTTGACCATTTGATAGTCTCTGGGGGTTCCAGGAGTTTCTGGATATTAGCAACTGACATTTAGGAATGGGGATAGGCTAGGGTTGAGGAAATCAGAGTGTTCCAACAGGGTCTGCTTATCTAGGCTCCTTGGAATTGGAGCAGAGAGTGGAGAGGTCATGCTAGAAGGTCTCCTATAGAGACAAGGCTGAGACTAGAGGATTGGACCCAGAGGAATGGAAGAAATGGTGACATTCTGCAGTCAGCCCCCCTGCTTCCTTGGCGGGAGTGGCCTGTGGGTTAGCAGGGGGTGCCTGCTGGAGTTGGGGGCTGAGATAAAGCAATAAGTGGAGGGAATGAGGTTGGTTGGTTAGGAGGGGAAGGTCTTTAGGATTCACTAGAAATGGACTTGGGGGAGGGCTGCCACATGTGTTCTCCTACAGAGCTGGGAATGAGACTGGGGATTGAGAGAAAGGTGAGGATCTGTAGTTAGTTTACCTGTTTCCCTGGTCTTCTCAGCTGGTGTGTTCACAAGGAATCCCTATTGTTTTTGGAGACTGGGATAATGGGATAAATTGGGAAAAGGAAGGTTGAAGGAACTTTGTGATTCATTGGGATGGGGTCAGAGAGGAAAGGGAGAGCCCAGCAGGTGGTCTACAGAGCTGGGAATGAGACTGACAGATGTGGAAGAGCAGGACAGGTGAATAGCTGCAGTCAGCCAACCTGTTTCCCTGGCAGGCCTAGCCTGTGGATTAGCAGGGTGCACCTGCTAGAGTTGGGGGCTGGAAGGTTGTTAGAAAGAAAAGGTCTGTGGGAGACACAAGGGATGGGTGCATTGGGGAAGGGAAGGCTTCAGCAGTTTTTCTGCAGCAGAGCTAGGGATAAGACTGGGGATTGGATCAGGAAGAACAGAGGGAGTCCACCTGCTTCCCTGGAAGGCTTGGTCTGTTGGTTATATTTCCTAGAAGTTAGACTCCCTGTGGATATGCAAATCATCTGTATTCTCCTGCATCCCCCTGTTTAAGTCTGGGTAATTAACAAGAATAAAAGTATTCAATTAGTCTGGGCCATAAAGAATAAAATTATATCATTTTCAGGAAAATGGATGCTAAGTAAAATAAGCTATTCCCATAAAAACAAATAGAGTCCTTTTTCTGTCTTATTTGGAATCTGAGTCTAACAAAAGCGTATGAAATTAAAAGGGGGACCATTGCAGGAAGGGCAGATTGGAAGAAATTAAAAAGTAATGGGGGACTAAAGCACTTCTGTGCATGTATGTTATGCCCAAATGTGCAAAGTCCCTGCAAAAGCAAAAAAGGAGACCAACTCCTGTATGTTAAAAAAAAAAAAGCCTTTATTTTAACCAAGTTTGCAAACTCGGTCTCTCTGCATGCCCAATATATTGGAATAATTGAAGAGCCCCGAGTTCAATTAGAATTGAGTTTTTATAGTAGTAAAGTTGGGGGTGAGGGGTTTCTGAGGTTCAGGACCTCTGATTGGTTGACATTCGCCTAGGGGTGTCCTGGTGAATGTGCACTGGCAGGTGATCCTATCTACAGTGGTTGGAATGTTAGGCATTTCCTTAAAATGGTCTGTTTTGGGGCAGTGGTCAGGTAATCTCAGCTTGTGGTTTCTCCTGCAACAAGGTATTGCCTCAGGGTAAACTACTGAGACTCAGGCCTCTTACTAAATTTATGGATGGCTGATTTCTTCTCTGGCAGGTAGAATGTTTGGAAGTAAAGAACTTAGCTTATCATGGCTGGCCCCCATGGTATGGAAGTGCTATTATGAATTAACTTTGAGCAATATTAATATGTGCAAATAAAAATGAAAAAGAGGGGTTGGAGAGATGGTTCAGGAATAAAAAGCACCGTCTGCTGTTCCAGAGGACCCAGGTTTGGATCCCAGAACATAAATGTTGAGTCCTAACCATCCATACCTTCATTTCCCAGGGTTCCAACACTGACTTCTGGCCTCTGAAGGCACTGTGTGCAGACATACATGAAAAGTTTCTGCACCCCGATAAACCTTTCCACTGACGCAATAATCCAAATCAGACCAAATCAATCTTAATTAGAAAAGGACCAGGTTTAATGGATACCAATGCTCCCGGGTAGCCTTCTAACCACGCAGTGAGGAGACAGGGCAGGAAGAAACCACATGTTTGGTCTCTAGGGTACAATTTAAATACCCGGTGGGAGTGGTCTTGATCATCTCTGGGGCAGAGTCATCATTTGGTGGGATTTCTCAGAGGTGGAGTCTGGACTGAGGCAACTTCCAGGGGAGGGGCCTTGGGATGAAACTTCCACCCAAACATTCCAGACTCTGGATATATGGATGCCAGTGTCTGGGGTGACACTTCCAACCAAACACTACATACAGGCAAAACACCCAAACACGTGAAAATAATGACTCTCTAAGACAATGAAAAATATACTTGTGACATGCATATGTAATTTTGAGTTTAAACAATTCAACGTGAAAATGGTCCTAATATTATACTTTTATTTGTACAATATATCTTTTTAATGTCTTTTTAAAGCTGTCTATATTTTTGAGTGAATGTTAAAATGTTTTACTCATCTAGGGGTTAGTATCTTGTAATTATCTCTTATGGTAGGAGTAAGGCATCACAGTGTTCAGTGGGCGATTAAGTGTAATAATAAAATTCTGTGCATTTTATAATTCTAGAAAATAGGATTTTGACATTTTCATCATATCTGCTGGGGCTGTAGCTCACCTGGTTCTATGCCTGCCTACCATGACTGAAACTTTGAATCTGCTTTTCAGCATTGTGAATGGTAGCACACGGTAGAAGAAAATGAAATGCAACTGAATGCTATCTGTTAATTTTGTGCCCTAAAATGCTACAAAATATTTTTTGGTTATAAATTTTTCGATGGAGTCTTTTCATATTTTCTACATATTGCAGCATGTCATCTGACAGCATAGACAGCTCATCTGCTTCTTTAAAAAATGAATGCATTTTATTTATGTCTCTTGTCTGATTGCTTGCTTTAATATTTTCAGAACTGATTAGAATAAAGGTCAAAATTTTTAAAGTTTTCTTCATTATTGAGAATTTCATACATGTATACAATAAAATATTATTATTATCTGTCCCCCACTTTTTTCCTCTAACTCCCTCCATGCCTCACACAAAATCGTCCCTAATAATTTCATGTCATTTGTGTATATGATAACCACATTAAAGGGTGTGGGGCCTGAAGGTGTAAGTCACGAACAAGGCCACACCAGTTTGGAGTTATGATTAATAGGGTGTTATTTATTTAAAGGGGAAAACTTAAAGATCACCGTCTCATACAACAGCCATCTGCACAACCAGGAAGGGAGTCTAGTCTCCAGCGGAGCAGGAAGAGAAGAGAGCGAGCAGAGGAAATAGCCGCTTTTTTAAAGGGAGAGAGACCATGCCCCAATGGGCTGGTATCACAGCAGCTATTGGTTGGAGGGGCGGAAGGACCTCCCGCAGCACCTCCCCCTTTTGTTTCAGTAAGAGAGTTCTAAACCTACTATGAAATTATATACAATAAGTACAAATATCCTATTCTAACTAGCTTAGGTCTTGTATAATAAATAACTTGGCCAAGTCGTGAGAGAAAAGTAACTACATTTATATAGTCTTCAACACCATCGAAGATCTGAGAAGGGAAATAATGTTACCTGGGTAATTAGGAAGTTCAGTAAAACAACTTCCAAAACATGCAACAAATCACAGAGACAACTAGCTACCTGGGCAATCACCCAAAGTCATGTTTGCAGCGTTGAAGCAACCAACTTTGGCTAAGGCCTAACATAACTGACATACCATTTTCAAAGGCAAGCAACTTTTCAAAACTACCTTACCCTGTCTTGGCAGGATATAACAGTCCTGTTTTATTTATTGATGCATGCTCTGTATCTCTGTCAGTTGTTGAGGTATGGGCATTTCTTTGCCCCAAGGCCAGTTCTGCCAAAAAGAAAGGCTCCAGGTGGAGTGTCTTTGGTGCTCAACATTCTCTCGGGAATAGAGCGGTGTTGCCAGGAGCAATTGTGTCTCACTACCACAAAACTCTGAGTTAGATTAAAGGCCATATTCTACAGCTCTTCAAAGAGGTTGAAGATTATCTATCTATACTGAGTATAATCCCTATATATCTAAAGAACCTGATTAGTCTAATTATAAATGACAAACTTAGATGACTATTAATCTATATAATTCTCAATATCTATCTAACTTAAAGACTAAGACAATAAACAACTGTGCAATATATGGAGACAAAGATCTTCATCTGTAAACAATGTCATTACATATCAAATGTAAACAATGTTATTACATAAATAGTATCAGAGGTAGAAATTTACATTGTGGACGCACCGGCCTGGTTGTAAAGTCCCCATGGGCATCATGGTCTTATTAACCTCCCTTAAGTCCTGTAACAGTCTCCAGTCCCCATTTTTCTTTCTAATAACAAAAATGGGGGTGTTCTATGGGGATGTGGAGGGTTCAAGATGTCCCTGCTCTAGTTGTTCCTTCACTAACTGCAGGGCAGCCTGAACCTTTTCCTGAGGCATAGACCACTGATCAATCCAGACTGGGTCATTAGTTCTCCAAGATATCCTATCAGCCTGGAGTGCAGGAGGATCAGTGGTTTTTATGAAAAAAGGTCCTCACCTATGCCTAAGCGATAGGGCCTGTAGGCCCCTGTTCTTCCTTCCCTAATCCTTTACCAGGGAGAAATCCCATATTAAGCATCTGTTTAGTGACAACTTCATTAGGGCTAAGCATAATAACTCCCATTTGTTTTAAGATGTACCTTCCCCAGAGGTTAACCGGGAGGCCTGGGACTATAAAGGGCTGAATGGTACCTGAATTGCCCTCTTTATCCTTCCAAGTTAACAGCTTGGAGCTTTGCAGAGTACTCTGGGTTTGTCCTATACCTTGTAAGTGGTTGGCGGTGGAATCCACAGGCCATGCCTTAGGCCAATATCTAGATGATAGAATAGTGGCATCTGCACCCGTATCCAAAAGACCCTGAAATTGTTTATTATCTAACCATAATGTCATCATAGGTCGAGTATCAGAAAGCTGTTGCACCCAATATATATTAGAAGAGCCGTGGCTCGAGGCACCACACTCGTTTCCTTGGCAGGGGAATTGTCCTATCATCACAAGCAATGGCAGGGCTTGTGCTATGCGATGTCCAGCTCTAAGAGTTAAGGGGCCCTCGGTAGCAGTGGCAAGTAATTTAATTTCTCCTTTATAATCAGCATCAACTACAGAGGGGATAACAGAAAGCCCCTTTAGAGAGCATGAAGCTCACCCTATAATGAGATAAAACATGCCAGGAGGAGGGGGGCCATATAGACCCGTCTCTATAATTGTGGTCCCATCCTCGGGGGTTATAATCCGGGTGGAGGAGGGGCACAAGTCCAATCCTGCACTCCCTGGGGTGGCCCGGAAAAGAAGTTTTGACATTGGGACATCTCCCTTATATTGGGTATCAGGGTTTGAGCTGGCTTGTACAAAGTTGGTGAGTAAGGGCCCCCAATCGGGGACTCTTCCCCGTTTCCCTGAACCGCAGTAGCAGAGGCAGGGATTAGGGGGCTGCCCAATACATCAGCTTTGGATTTGCACTCATTTGCCCAATGTGCACCCCGCTTGCATCGGGGGCAGGGTCCCGAGGGAATCACCCCTTCTATTCCCAGGACCGTTTCGATTATTCCCAACCATCTGTCGCGAGGGGCATTCCCTTGCAAAATGTCCCAGTTGACCACAGATGAAACATGTCTTCCATTGGGGGTGAGAGTGTCCCCTTTGTCCCTGAAATACTGCACCAATGGCCAGGCTGATTGACTTTGATAGCTGATGGCCAAAAGTATCTACCTCATTACACACTTTAATCATACCAGAAACGTCAATGTCCCTCATTTTTCCCCTTAATGCAGCTTTGCATGCAGCATTTGCGTTTTCGAAGGCTAGTTGTTTGACCAAAGTCCCCTGCATTTCCTAAGGCCCCAAGATGCTTTCTGCTGTTTCTTGGAGCTGACCCATGAACTGGGCATATGGCTCACGAGGCCCCTGAATGATCTTAGTGAGCCGGGTGGTAGTGTCGCTAGTGAAGGGAACTGGCTTCCAGGCTGCCAGGGCTGCCTGCGCTTTCTGCGAAAGTATTCCAGGTGACAACCCCTTTTGTTTCTCCTCATCTGCAAAATTACCCTGGCCAGCAATTTTATTAGTTGTCCAGGAGGCAGTCTGACTTAGTGGGTTTTTTCTATTGTTATTAGCAAAGGCCTCAGCCCTATTGAGAAACTCAATCTTCCAGGTTAGATATTGTCCTCTAGTTAATACTGACTGAACCACCCTGCCCCATTCTATGGGCAACATAAATCCATCCCCTGATAATCCCTCCAATATGGAAAGAGTAAAAGGTGCATGTATTCCATAGTTTTTAACAGCTGAGTGAAGGTCTTTAATATGTTTAATTTTTAAATTTTTATATATGAGCTGAGAGGTGTCACCTTCACTTTGTTCGGGATCCTCCTCAGTATCAGAGGTCTCCTGAACTTCATCACAATTCTCCTGGTCTCCTGCGGTATCAGGGTGGAGCTCAGTGGTGTCTGCCTCTCTAGCTCATGACCGCGTTATAACTGGATAGACCATTTTACAATTAGATCTAGAGTTTGCCCGTTTGTCTAAAATCATGCCTTTTCCCATAGTGAATTGTAAGTCCCTAATCTGAGAGGAAAGGTCCGAGATTTCATGCTGTAATGTAAGCACTTGCTTGAGACCTCCTATTTGTGCCTTAAGGGCAGCTTTTGTATTAACTAATTCCTGAACCAAAGGAGTAGGTAAAGGCAGGCAATCGGGGGCGGTCAGAGCATAGGGCGGCGGCTGCGGAGTCCTTTTTGGCTGACTAAGGAAGACGCAGGGAACACTCTCTCCTCTGATATAAGGCTTTCCTGCCTTATATCAAGCCGCTTCTAGCTCATTTTCAGACTCTGAATCTGAGAGCTCTTCCATACATCGAATCCAGTGATCGAGTCTTGCTGGCTAGGTTTGGTATCATTTTTAAAAGTAACCAGCAATGGATAAATGCCATTAGGCAATTTTTGACTCTTATCTCCAGCCGGCATGGTTTCCTCTTGGGGACTTGCCATGGGATTAATAGGCCCTGAGGAGGAATCCTCCGGGATACTAATAATAACTGAAGGGCATGCTGAAGGACACCGCTTCTCATTACAAGATGGCGGGCGGAATGCCTCTAAGAATTCAGTAACTATTGTCAGGAGACGGAACTCTCCCCCTCCACATTCTGGGCTATTTATGATGTCTCTGATTAGGGACCAGTAAGTAAGAACAACGTCCGGCACAGAATCACCTGCTTTAATCAGTTTACTAAATCTTTTACCCACCTTATCCCAAATATTAGGGTGTATTTCTGAGCCAGTTAAAGTTAACCAGGGGCATATTTCATCTATAAAACAGAAAAATGCAACTAAATCTCTTTTTTTTGACACTTACCCCTCTTTCCCTGAGCAATTGCTTAAATTCCTGTATGAATTTCTCTTCCTTTGAAAGTGACTGTCCCATCTCTTTTTGGATGACGGTGAACCTGCACCTACCTTGTCCTGCAGATCTGTCAGAGTCCTACAGCCGCAGAACCTTCTGTTTTCTTCTTCTTGTCCGATAGTTGACCGTACTCCGAGTCGCTGGTTCGGGCGCCACTGTTGATTGCCTTGGCGGCTTACTCAGTCTAGGGTTGTAACCTGCCTGGCATTTCAGTAATTCCAAGGTCACGGAGGGGGTGCTATCTGGAAGAGAATGGGCTAGGAAAGAAGGAGGAGGCTAGGCAAAGATTTGTCGAAGCCTCTGTTTATTAGGATCAGGGTTGCTGCTTATATAGCCCCTGGATGAGGGGGCTTGGGGAGGGGGCACGGGATCTCACCACATGGTCCAGGTCATGTGGTTCAGGTTCGTCACGTAGGCCAGGAGCTTACGTTTGCTCAGGTCACGTAGGCCAGGAGGTCAGTCATGAGTTGACACACCTAGTTCCCTAGATAGTTTGGAATGTTGGGTGGGTTCTGCTAACAGATAGTTCTCCATTAACAGCTTAATTGGGTGGGGTACGTTCTGTCAATAGAACGATTCTTAACATAATTATGGGTGTGGGGTTCTCTGCAGACTCCCCAGAGTGATGGTTCCTGTAATGATTTTTAGGAAGGAAATGGCTCCTGACAGACTTGGTCTCCTTTTTTTTGCTTTTGCAGGGACTTTGCACATTTGGGCATAACATACATGCACAGAAGTGCTTTAGTCCCCCATTACTTTTTAATTTCTTCCAATCTGCCCTTCCTGCAATGGTCCCCCTTTTAATTTCATAGGCTTTTGTTAGACTCAGATTCCAAATAAGACAGAAAAAGGACTCTATTTGTTTTTAGGGGAATAGCTTATTTTACTTAGCATCTATTTTCCTGAAAATGATATAATTTTATTCTTTATCGTCCAGCTTCGTGATTAAAGACATGTGACCCCACACTTTAAACTCACAGAGGTCTTTCTGCCTCTGCTTTCCAAGCATTGAGATTAAAGACGTGTACCACCATGCCTTGAAATCAAAGAGGTCTGCCTGCCTTTGTCTACCAAGAGTTGGGTTTAATGGTTTGTATCCCCACACCCAACTACTCTCTTTCTTTTTTTAATTTTAAGGACTTTAACCTTTAGCCTGCATATATTTTTAACACACCCTAAACCATTTAGAGGTTACTTCATCTTTGACTCTCTTATTACTGTATATCTCTCTTTTTTCTGACCCCATGATTCTTTAATTTCCTAAGCAATATGGAAAGGATTGAGGCATGGCTTCACGGCTTAGTCCAGCCCATTCCTTAGCTTTCTGATATTCCGAGCTCATGGTGGAGGTACCAGCTGGAGCCATGTTTATTGCCACAACTGTATGGCATTTCAAAGCCCTTGCTGGCAAGCAAGCTGGAACAGTGTGTTAACAAACAACACTCAAATGCTCTCTCTGTAGCAGGACCTCCTGCCTCAAAGAGTCAGAGTTTGTACTGGTAAGACAACCCAGAAAGCTGACATTTTAAAATGGCACAGTATTTTTCCTGCTATCTCTAAAAACCATAATGTGTTTCACAAAATAGAAACAGAAGACTCCTTGCCAAATTCCTTTTTTTTTGAAAAAATTTCTGCCCCCTCTGAGCCTCCCATTTCCCTCCCCCTCTCCCCACTCCTCTCCCCCTCCCTCTCCAGTCCAGAAAACAGTCAGGGTTACCTGCCTTGTAGGAAGTCCAAGGTTCTCCCCCTCCATCCAGGTCTAGGAAGGTGAGCATCCAAACAGGCTAGACTCCCACAAAGCCAGTCCATGCAGTAGGATCAAAACCCAGTGCCATTGTCCTTGGCTTCTCATCAGCCCTCATTGTCTGCCATGTTCAAAGAGTCCAGTTTTATCCCATGCTTTTTCAGAACCAGTCCAGCTGGCCTTGGTGAGCTCACAATAGATCAGCCCAACTGTGTCAGAGGGCGGGTGCACCCCTTGCGGTCATGACTTCCTTGCTCATGTTCTCCCTCCTTCTGCTCTTAATTGGGACATTGGGAGCTCAGTCCGGTGCTCCAGTGTGATTCTCTGTCTCTATCTCCATCCATCACCAGAAGACGGTTCTATGGTGATATGCAAGATATTCTTCAGAATGGCTATAGGGTAGGGCCATTTCAGGCTCCCTCTCCTCTGCTGCCCAAGAAAATAACTGGAGACATCGCCCCTGGGCACCTGGGAGCCCCTCTAGGTCCAAGTCTCTTGCCAACCCTAAGATGGCTCCCTTAATTAAGATATGTGCTTCCCTGCTCCCCTATCCAACCTTCCTTTATCCCAATCATCCCATTTCCCCAAGTTCCCCCCATTCTCCCCTTCTCATTTTTCTCTCCCCATCTCCCCTTACCCCCCCTCCAACCCCACCTCCAAGATCCCAATTTTTGCCCGGCATTCTTGTCTACTTCCCATAACCAGGAGGATAGCTATATGTTTTTCTTTGGGATCACCTTCTTATTTAGCTTCTTTAGGATATCAAATTATAGACTCACTGACCTTTATTTATCTGTAGAAACCAATTATGAGTGAGTACATCCCATGTTCATCTTTTGGGGTCTGGGTTACCTCACTCAGGATAGTGTTTTCTATTTCCATTCATTTGCATGCAAAATTCGAGGAGTCATTGTTTTTTACCGCTGAGTAGTATTCTATTGTGTATATATTCCACACTTTGTTCATCCATTCTTCCATTGAAGGACATCTAGGTTGTTTCCAGATTCTGGCTATTACAAATAATGCTGCTATGAACATAGTTGAACAAATGCCCTTGTCATATGATCGGGCATCTCTTGGGTATATTCCCAAGAGTGGCATTGCTGGGTCCAGGGGTAGGTTGATCCCGAATTTCCTGAGAAACTGCCACACTGTTGAGATAGGAGTGGCGGCAGGGCTGCGTCCCCGGCACCCGGCCGCCCGCATGGCTAGCTTATGCCCAGAAATAATTACACGGAAACTGTATTTTTTTAAACACTGCCTGCCCATTATCTGTAGCCTCTTATTGGCTAGCTCTTACATATTGTTCTAACCTATTTCTAATATTCTGTGTAGCCCACGAGCTGGCTTACCAGGGAGGATCTTAACCTGCGTCTGTCTGGAGTGGGAGAACCATGGCGACTCCTTGACTCAGCTTCTTTTTCCCAGCATTCTCTTCTATTTACTCCGCCTACCTAATTTTCTGCCCTATGAGGGCCGAGGCAGTTTCTTTATTATTAACCAATGAAAGCAACAGATAAGATACAAGACCCACCTCCATCATTTCCCCTTTTTCTGTTTAAACAAAAAAGAAAGGCTTTAACTTTAACATAGTAAAATTACATATAACAAAACAGTTATCAAGTAAGAATTATAGTTACAATATTTATATCTATTTTATCTCTTATCATAACTAAGGAAAACTATATTCATTCTTCAACTCCATCAAAGACTCCAGAAGGATATAATAATACCTAAGTAAACAGCAAGTCCAAAACTCTAGAAATGACAAAGACATCTCACTGCCTGGACAGTCACCCAAAGTTCCTCTGTACCGTTGGGGCATCCATCTTCAGCCTACAGGCCCATGGTATCCAGAGACATTTCCATGAAGCAGGAAATTTCAAAGACAGTTCAGTCATTTTCTGCTGTGTCCTGTAGAATGTCTCGCAGACTCTTTTATGAATCAGGAACCCCGAAAGACCATCTCATCTTTAGGAAAGTTCAGCAGTCCTCTCTCTGTGGGTTCTCTATGTCCAGTTTATGCAACAGTCCAGGCAAGAACAGTTTCTTGCCCAAATGGCTATCAAACTCCATAAGGATCCTCTTCGATGCCCATCTTCCTCTTGAAGTAGCTGGTGCTGCCAGGAGCAGACATGTCTCATCGTCATGAAAACTCCTAAGTTATTAAAATATTTTAAATGCCATATTCTGCAGTCTTTGAAAGATATGAAGAATGCCTATCTAATTGAAATGTATATATATATATATATATATATATATATATATATATATATATATATAACTAGAAAATCTAAGTAACATGACTACAAACTTGACTATTATTTGATTATCCATCAACAACCTATATTTTCTAATTATACATTACATTTTAAAATGAACTACACAACACAATACCTTAATCAAGAACAGAAATACATATAACAAAATTGACCTTAAAATCCATACCAATGCAAATTATTCATATCTATATCATATCCCCCTTTAAATGTAAAAGAACATTTATAAACAATATTTGGGAACATGGGCGTAGTATTTTCTCTCCAAACTGCTTCCTGCTGAATAGGGGCGTCGTTAATTAGGTCGTTCATGATATAACCTGTGTGCTAGTTTCATCTCAGTTGGCAATTGAGCGAAGCAATTTTTTGAGGGTGTTCACAGCAACCTTTCAGGAGGGCGTGGTCTATCATACCAAATCGGAATAGATGCAATCCACAGGGTCACATCCTCTGTGAAAACAAAAGAAGACCCTTTCCAAAGCATCATGTCCTTAAACCCAAATTCTGAAATCGCAATACCCTTATATCCATTCTGGTTTAGCTTGACAGCCCATGTAATGAAATGTCTCTCTGTACTTAGCTCCTTCACAGTCAAAAATTTTAAAGAAAACACAATGTACATAATCCAGACTCTCTGTGAATTTTCCATTTTTACGTGGCTTATTTTTCTTTATTTTTTTAATCTCTTAACTATCTGTACTCTGTCTCTTTAAAGACTTTACCCCCCTTTTTTTAAGGGCATTAACTTTATTCTTTCTCTCTCTATTTTTTTTTCTTTCTCAAGCCTACGTACACTCATCCAACATTGTGATGCATTTAGTGGTCTGTCTGAATCTGTTTTTATTGTGACTCTGTAATTTTTTTTTTTTTACTATCCAGGAGCACTTCTTAAAATGTTAAGCAATTCTTAAAAAATAAGTTGCACCATGTACAGGTAATACGGTACTGCCTGTGTCCTGCCCAGATAAACCTTAACTGCGCTGTTATCACAGTAATTACGGTAGTTCCTGCCTGAGACCAGCACAGTTCAGCATGGCAGAGCTGAGCCAAGCTGCTCCTGCCTCAGAGCCATTTGGTGCCCCTGAGCCACACACAGTCCACATTGCCATCAAGCAAGCCGTAGAACTTTACTCCAAATGCTCCATTCAAAGACTGTCTCCTGCAGGAGCCAGACAGAGATCGCAATGGCAGCACAGCCCAGAAAGCCGGCATTTTAAAACAGCCAGTTTTTTCCTGCTGCTGAGTCAGGAAAATTTCAAAATGGAGGACATACCATTTTGTGCTAGCTCTGGCGCTGCCAGGTAGGAGCAGCACTCAGCACTTTAATTCTGAGACTGAGCGTGCAGCACAGAAATTGTTTTCATCCAAGTTACATCCAAATCTGACATGCAGAGCACTGCACAGTTCTAATCTACCATGCTCTTCTGCCCGCCTAAGCCTGATTCAGCCCTCTGCCCAGGTGCAGGCGGGAGCGCTGAGCCATCAGCACAGTCTCAGAGCACTCTCCTTCCGATCCCAAGTGGGAACACAAACATCCAGTCCCATAAAAGCCTTGAAATGCTTTAAAACCAGAGTTCACGCTGGCAGCACAGCCCCAGGAAGCCACGCTTTAAAATGACACAGCTTTTTTTCTGCTGCTGTTGCTGAATCAGGAAATCTCTCTATGGCACGCCACCAACAAAGAGCAAAACTCTGCATTAAACTCTGTTTTTTTTTTTTTCTCTGTTTAAAATTAAGCTCTCTCAGGTTTTTAAGTGGATTTAGCCCATCACGTCTGGGCACCACTCTGTTGAATTAGGAGCGGCAGGGCTACGTCCCCCGCACCCGGCCGCCCGCATGGCTAGCTTATGCCCCGAAATAATTACACGGAAACTGTATTTTTTCAAAACACTGCCAGGCCCATAAGTTCCAGTTCCTTATTGGCTAGCTCTTACATATTGTTCTAACCCATTTCTAATATTCTGTGTAGTCCATGAGCTGGCTTACCAGGGAGGATCTTAACCTGCATCTGTCTGGAGGGGGAGAATCATGGCGACGCCTCGACTCAGCTTCTTTTTCCCAGCATTCTCTTCTGTTTACTCCGCCTACCTAATTTTCTGTCCTATGAGGGCCGAGGCAGTTTCTTTATTATTAACCAATGAAAGCAACAGATAAGATACAAGACCCACCTCCATCACCACACTGATTTCCAAAGTGGTTGCACAAGTTTGCATTCCCACCAGCAATGGATGAGGGTACCCCTTCCACCACAGCCTCTCCAGCAAAGGCTATCATTGGTGTTTTTGATTTTAGCCATTCTGACAGGTGTAAGATGGTATCTCAAAGTTGTTTTGATTTGCATTTCCCTGATCACTAAGGAGGTTGAGCATAACCTTAAGTGTCTTTAGGCCATTTGAACTTCTTCTGTTGAGAATTCTCTGTTCAGATCAGTGCCCCATTTTTTAATTGGGTTAATTAGCATTTTGAAGTCTAGTTTCTTGAGTTCTTTATATATTTTGGAGATCAGACCTTTGTCTGTTGCGGGGCTGGTGAAAATCTCCCCGTCAGTGGGTTGCCTTTTTGTCTTAGAGACAGTTTCCTTTGCTTTGCAGAAGCTTCTCAGTTTCAGTAGGTCCCATTTATTCAATGTTGCACTTAATGTCTGTGCTGCTGGGGTTATACATAAGAAGCGATCTCCTGTGCCCATCTGTTGTAGGGTACTTCCCACTTTCTCTTCTATCAGGTTCAATGTGTTCAGATTGATATTGAGGTCTTTGATCCATGTGGACTTGAGTTTTGTGCATGGTGATAGATATGGGTCTATTTTCATTCTTCTACAGGTTGACATCCAGTTGTGCCAGCACCATTTGTTGAAGATGCTTTCTTTCTTCCATTGTACACTTTTAGCTCCTTTATCGAAAATGAGGTGTTCATAGGTTTGTGGGTTAAAATCCGGGTCTTCTATATGATTCCTTTGGTCAACTTCTCTGTTTTTATGCCAAGACCACACTGTTTTCATTACTGTAGCTCTGTAATAGTGTTTGAAGTCATGGATGGTAATGCCTCCCGAAGTTCCTTTATTGTATAAGATTGTTTTGGCTATCCTGGGTTTTTTATTTATCCATACAAAGTTGATTATTGTCCTCTCAAGATCTGTGAAGAATTTTGATGGGAGGCGCACGGCGGACCCGGCGGGCGGAACCGACGCGCACGGCGGGCGACTTAGCAGGCGCGGGCCGGGACCGGTGGGTACTGACACAGTGGCAGACAACACAGGCGGCAGGGACCAGCACAACACCGAGAGCAGATCGCCCCAGGACAGTTAAATCAAAGAGGTAGGCCTTTGGTTGGCGAGGTCCCTGGCAAACGGGGAACCTGGTTCTTTTCCTGAAGACCCGTCTGAGGGGTGAGAGGGACCTTGGCCCCTGGCAGAAGCCAGGAAACAGAACGAGGGCATTTTGCAAGAGGAGACTCTGGCCAGCAGGGAAACCTGATCTGGTTTTAAAAGACCAATTAGAGAGCATCAATAAGAGGAGATGGGCAGGCGCCAAGGCAAAAATTCACCCAATAATCTGAAAAACAACATGAAAGCACCAGAACACAATGACCTTACAACAGAAGGTCTTGAGCACCCTAACACAGAAGAAGTGGAAAAAATCGACTTTATGAAAGCAATAGAGTCCCTTAAACAATATGTAAAAAACACCTTTATAGAAATGGATGAGAAGTATAACAAAAAGTTTGAAGAATTGAGTAAATACGTACATGAGACCCACAAACAGGTTCAAGAATTGAAAACTGAAATGGAAGCAAGGAAGGAAACACAAACGGGGGACCAGCTGGATACGGAAAATCTAGGTCAACGAGCAGAGCCTACAGAAAAAAGCATAATCAATAGAATACAAGAAATAGAAGAAAGAATCTCAGATTCTGAAGACACCATAGAGAAAATAAACGCACTGATCAAAGAAAACAGCAAAGCCAACAAATTCTCATCACAAAACATTCAGGAAATATGGGACACAATAAAAAAGACCAAACCTGAGAATAATAGGAATAGAAGAAGAGGAAGAATCACAGCTCAAAGGCCCAGAAAATATATTTAACAAAATTATGGAAGAAAACTTTCCCAACTTAAAGAAAGAAATTCCTTTGAATATCCAAGAAGCATACAGAACACCAAACAGACTGGATCAAAGAAAATCATCCCCTCGCCATATAATAATCAAAACACAAAATATACAGGTTAAAGAAAGAATATTAAGAGCTGCAAAGGAAAAAGGCCAAGTAACTTATAAAGGTAAACCGATCAGACTTACACCTGACTTCTCTATGGAAACCATGAAAGCCAGAAGGTCCTGGATAGAGGTTCTTCAAAAACTAAGAGACCATGGATGCAAACCCAAACTTCTATACCCAGCCAAGCTAGTATTCACTATCAATGGAGAAAACAAGACATTCCAGGATAAGAACAAATTTAAACAATACGTAGCCACAAACCCAGCGCTACAGAAAGTAATAGAAGGAAAATCGCAAACCAAGGAATCCAACATTGCCAGCACTGACTACAATAACTCAGGAATCTAGCGAACCTTCACCAGCACAACTCAAAGAAGGGACACACACAAACTCTACTACCAAAAACAGTAAGAATAACCGGAGTAAACAACCACTGGTCATTAATATCACTTAATATTAATGGTCTCAATTCACCTATAAAAAGGCACAGGCTAAGGGATTGGATACGAAAACAGGATCCAACATTCTGCTGTTTGCAAGAAACACATCTCAACCACAAAGACAGGCATCTACTCAGAGTAAAAGGTTGGGAAAAGGTCTTTTAAGCAAATGGTCCTAAGAAAAAGGCAGGTGTGGCCATACTAATTTCCAACAAAACTGACTTCAAACTAAAATCAATCAGAAGAGATCGAGATGGACACTTTATACTCATAACAGGAACAATTCATAAGGATGACATCTCAATCCTGAATATCTATGCCCCTAATATAAAAGCACCCACTTATGTAAAAGAAATATTACTAAAACTCAAGGCAGACATAAAACCACACACACTAATAGTAGGAGACTTCAACACACCTCTCTCTCCAATGGACAGGTCAATCAGACAGAAACCTAATAGAGAATTAAGAGAATTATTGGAGGTAATAAAGCAAATGGACTTAACAGACATCTACAGAACACTCCACCCAAATAGGAAAGAATATACCTTCTTCTCTGCAGCTCATGGAACCTTCTCAAAAATTGACCATATACTCGGAAATAAAGGAAACCTCCACAGATACAAAAGAATATCAGTGTCCACCTGTGTCTTATCAGATCACCACAGTTTAAAGTTAGAAGGCAACAACTATGCTACCCCCAGAAAGCCGACAAACTCATGGAAACTGAACAGTCAACTACTGAACCACACCTGGGTCAAGGAAGAAATTAAGAAAGAAATTAAAGTCTTCCTTGAATTTAATGAAAATAAAGAGACAACATACTCAAACCTATGGGACACGATGAAAGCAGTGCTAAGAGGAAAGTTCATAGCACTAAGTGCCCACTTAAAGAAAACGGAGAAAGCATACATTGGGGACTTGATGGCACACCTGAAAGTTTTAGAAAAAAAAGAAGCAGAGGTGCCCAGAAGGAGTAGAAGACTGGAAATAATCAAACTGAGGGCAGAAATCAACAAAATAGAAACTCAGAAAACAGTCCAAAGAATCAATGAAACAAAAAGTTGGTTCATGGAGAAAATCAACAAGATCGACAAACCCCTATCCAAACTAATTAAACAACAGAGAGAGAACACACAAATAAATAAAATCAGAAATGAAAAGGGGGACATAACCACAGACACAGAGGAAATTCAGAGAATCATTCGATCTTACTATAAAAGCCTGTATGCCACAAAGCTGGAAAATGCAAAAGAAATGGACATTTTTTTAGATAAGTACCATATACCAAAGCTAAACAAAGACCAGGTGAATGATCTAAATAGACCTGTTAGTCGCGAAGAACTAGAAACTGTTATCAAAAAATCTCCCTTCCAAAAAAAGCCCAGGACCAGATGGTTTCAATGCAGAATTCTACCAGAACTTCCAAGAAGAGCTAATACCTATACTCCTTAAGGTATTTCACAATATAGAAACAGAAAAGTCATTGCCAAATTCCCTTTTATGAAGCTACAGTTACCCTGATACCAAAACCACACAAAGACCCAACCAAGAAAGAAAATTACAGGCCTATCTCACTCATGAATATCGATGCAAAAATTCTCAATAAAATACTGGCAAACCGAATTCAAGAACACATCAGAAAAATTATCCATTATGATCAAGTAGGCTTCATCCCAGAGATGCAGGGCTGGTTCAACATACGCAAATCTATCAATGTAATCCACCATATAAATAGACTGAAAAGAAAAAACCATATGTTCATTTCATTAGATGCGGAAAAAGCATTCGACAAAATTCAACACCCCTTTATGATAAAGGTCTTGGAGAGAATAGGGATACAAGGGTCATACCTAAATATAATAAAAGCTATCTACAGCAAACCGACAGCTAACATTAAATTAAATGGAGAAAAACTCAAAGCCATCCCACTAAAATCAGGAACAAGACAAGGATGTCCACTCTCTCCATACCTCTTCAATATAGTGCTTGAAGTTCTAGCAATAGCAATAAGACAACATAAGGAGATCAAGGGATTCGTATGAAAGGAAGAAGTTAAGCTTTCATTATTTGCAGATGATATGATAGTGTACATAAGCGACCCCAAAAACTCTACCAAAGAACTCCTACAGCTGATAAGCACTTTTAGTAGCGTGGCTGGATACAAGATCAACTCCAAAAAATCAGTTGCCTTTCTATACACTAAGGATAAGGAAACAGAGAGGGAAATCACAGAAGCATCACCTTTCACGATAGCCACAAAGAGCATAAAATATCTTGGGGTAACCCTGACCAAGGAAGTGAAAGATCTATTTGACAAGAACTTTAAGTCTTTGAAGAAAGAAATAGAAGAGGACACCAGAAAATGGAAGGAGCTCCCTTGCTCTTGGATTGGGAGGATCAACATAGTAAAAATGGCAATTCTACCAAAAGCAATCTATAGATTCAATGCAATCCCCATCAAAATACCATCAAAATTCTTCACAGATCTGGAGAAGACAATAATCAACTTTATATGGAAAAACAAAAAACCCAGGATAGCCAAAACAATCTTATACAATAAAGGAACGTCTGGAGGCATTACCATCCCTGACTTCAAACTCTATTACAGAGCTACAGTACTGAAAACAGCTTGGTATTGGCATAAAAACAGAGAAGTCGGCCAATGGAAGCGAATAGAAGACCCTGACTTTAACCCACAAACCTATGAACACCTGATTTTTGATAAAGGAGCTAAAAGTATACAATGGAAAAAAGAGAGCATCTTCAACAAATTGTGCTGGCAAAACTGGATGTCAATCTGTAGAAGAATGAAAATAGACCCATATCTATCACCATGCACAAAACTCAAGTCCAAGTGGGTGAAAGAACTCAATATCAGTCCAAACACACTGAACCTGATTGAAGAGAAAGTGGGAAGTACTCTACAACATGTGGGCACAGGAGACCACTTCCTACAGATAACCCCTGCAGCACAGACTGTAAGGGCCTCATTGAATAAATGGGACCTCCTGAGACTGAGAAGCTTCTGTAAAGCAAAGGACACTGTTGCTAAGACAGAAAGGCAACCCACTGACTGGGAGAAGATCTTCACCAACCCCGCAACTGACAAAGGACTGATCTCCAAAATATATAAAGAACTCAAGAAACTAGACCGTAAAAGGCTAATCAACCCAATTATAAAATGGGGCACTGAGTTGAACAGAGATCTCTCAACAGAAGAAGTTCAAATGGCCAAAAGACACCTAAGGTCATGCTCAACTTCCCCTAGCGATCAGGGAAATGCAAATCAAGACAACTTTAAGATACCATCTTACACCTGTCAGAATGGCGAAAATCAAAAACACCAATGATAGCCTTTGCTGGAGAGGTTGTGGAGAAAGGGTACACTTATCCATTGCTGGTGGGAATGCAAACTTGTGCAACCACTCTGGAAAGCAGTGTGGAGATTTCTCAGGAAATTCGGGATCAACCTACCCATGGACCCAGCAATACCACTCTTGGGAATATACCCAAGAGAGGCCTTATCACACAACAAAAAGTATATGCTCTACTATGTTTATAGCAGCATTGTTTGTAATAGCCAGAACCTGGAAACAACCTAGATGCCCTTCAGTTGAAGAATGGATGAAGAAAAGTATGGAATATATACATATTAGAGTACTACTCTGCAGTAAAAAGCAAGGACTTCTTGAAGTTTGCAGGCAAATGGATGGAAATAGAAAACACCATCCTGAGTGAGGTAAGCCAGACCCAAAAAGAGGAACATGGGATGTACTCACTCATATTTGGTTTCTAGCCATAAATAAAGGACATTGAGCCTATAATTCGGGTTCTTAGAGAAGCTAAATAAGAAGGAGAACCCAAAGAAAATCATATAGGCTTCCTCCTGAATATTAACCTTCATCAGACGATGAAAGGAGACAGAGACAGAGACCCACAATGGAGCACCGGACTGAAATCTCAAGGACCAAATCAGAAGCAGAAGGAGAGAGAGCACAAGCAAGGAACTCAGGACCGCGAGGGGTGCACCCATACACTGAGACAAGGGGGATGTTCTATCGGGAACTCACCAAGGCCAGTTGGCCTGGGTCTGAAAAAGCCCGGGTTATAACCGGTCTTGCTGAACATAGCAGACAATGAGGACTACTGAGACCTCAAGAACAAAGGCAATGGGTTTTTGATCCTACTGTACCTATTGGTTTCGTGGGAGCCTAGGCAGTTTCGTGGATGCTCACCTTACTAGACCTTAATGGAGGTGGGTAGCCCTTGGACTTCCCACAGGGCAGGGAACCCTGTTTGCTCTTTG
Source organism: Alexandromys oeconomus (assembly GCA_963919705.1). Lineage (NCBI taxonomy): Eukaryota > Metazoa > Chordata > Mammalia > Rodentia > Cricetidae > Alexandromys > Alexandromys oeconomus. The sequence continues at coordinate 140,099 of CAWTZB010000239.1, forward strand.
GGCTGACGAGGGAGGGGGACTTGTTTGGGGGAGGGGGAGGGAAAGGGGAGGCGGTGGTGGGGAAGAGACAGAAATCTTTAATAAATAAATAAATAAAAAGTAAAAAAAAAAGAAATTTACATTGTGATATGGTAGATGTATCAATACAATATAAGCATACTCTTATACAAAAATAGAGGTAGGAACACTCACATTCAATATTCAATATGTCAATATACAGGAGACAGTACCAATACAATTTTCTAAAAACAGTAACTCACAAATACCTATCATCCCATCAAACCAGTTAATCCCTCTTTTTTTTTTTTCCGAACATACCCCTAATTCCATAAAACATCTCCCCATCCCCTCAACCCCAAATTAACGACTAAAAGATGTCCCTAACCCTGAGGGCAAACTCTGTTGGGAGAGGGGACGTCGTCCTCTAAGATTGCTTCAAGCTGACATGGGGGCGATGTTCTCCTTAGGGGCTCCTGTGAAAGCAAATGATGGTAAAATTCCCAAATTAACCTTTGACCTAAGAAAATTATAACTAGTCCCTGAGCGCTTTGAGAAGGCCCGGCCAGAGTGTTTTCAAAAATGTGCACCATTCGAAATTGTCTTGTGCAGTTGGTACCAAAAAACAGGTCTCATACTACTGCGTAAAAAAGAGAAAAAGAAAAAAAATATTCATGACGTCATAAAAACCAGGTTGAGTTGATGTTGTGGGGCCCCATCTTCATCCTGGAAACTTCAAAAATTACTGTAGGGAAATTTGTTGCTTGTTATGGGAAATTTAAACATTAACAACAAGGACATATTCTGACATATAAAGAAAGACACAGATATGAGGAAAAGCAAAGAAAGTTTATCAAGTATATAATTATCCTCATTCTGTCCCATTTCATGGCTCCTGATCAGAAACTCTGAGATATCTCTTATCAACAGGCTTGGAATTGAAGAGGGACTGAGCCATAGTCCAACTCCAAAACCAGCTCTACATTTTTATAAAGAAGCGTTCAAAGAGAAAAAAGAAAATATATATATATATATAAATATATAAAAAATCAATACTTACAGAATGTATAGAATGTTATTGTTGATTGTAACTATTTTCCATCCATCAGTTATTAAATATTCAGGGTCCCTTAAATTCTTTGAAGATCAGTATTTTCCTGTGGAGATAAAAAAAGAACCCTGCCCCCAACCTATCTGTATTCCTTACCATCAGTATGCTCGCCATCCTTGTGAATGAATTGTTATTTATCTTTTCCAAATGGCTTTTCTTCTTCATACCGAACCTTTATTAATTTTGATGGTATCCACAATTGTTCCTCACCTGTGGATATAAGAGCAAAACCCCTTCCCCAACGCAGCACATCTCCTGGCTTCCATTGTGAGGTCAGCACATCCTTGAAATAAACTGGTTGATTTAGTTCAATAGACTTTTCCATTATCCAATGTCTTTCTGCAGCCGTTGTCCACTTCTCATTAGCGTTAAGAAAATTCAAGGTTAACAGAGCATTATGTAACCTATTTCTGGGGGTGTTTTCTACCCCTTTCTGTTTATTCAACATATCTTTTATAGTTCGATTTGATCTTTCTATGACTGCTTGACCTGTAGGATTGTATGGTATACCTGTAACATGCTTGATATTGTAATAATCAAAATACCGTTTCATTTTCCTAGAGGCATAAGCAGGACCATTATCTGTCTTTATTTGTGTAGGTATACCCATGATAGCCATGACTTCTAATAAATGAGTGATTGCTGAATCAGCTTTTTCTGAACTTAAAGCAGTTGCCCACTGAAAGCCTGAATAAGTGTCAATGGTGTGATGAACATATTTTAATTTGCCAAATTCTGCAAAGTGAAACACATCCATCTGCCAGATTTCATTCCTTTGGGTGCCCTTTGGATTAGCCCCTGCAGGCAGTGGCGTTTGGTTATAGAAAGAGCAAGTAGGGCATTTCTTTACAATCTCCTTAGCTTGTTGCCATGTGATAGAAAACTCTTTCTTCAAACCTTTGCTATTAACATGATGTTTTTTATGAAATTCAGAGGCTTGCAGCACACTACCAATCAATAATTGATTAATTTCTGCATTACCTTGTGCTAGAGGACCTGGCAGACGGTGCTGCGGAGGTCCTTCCGCCCCTCCAACCAATAGCTGCTGTGATACCAGCCCATTGGGGTGTGGTCTCTCTCCCTTTAAAAAAGCGGCTATTTCCTCTGCTCGCTCTCTTCTCTTCCTGCTCCGCTGGAGACTAGACTCCCTTCCTGGTTGTGCAGATGGCTGTTGTCTGAGACGGTGATCTGTAAGTTTTCCCCTTTAAATAAATAACACCCTATTAATCATAACTCCAAACTGGTGTGGCCTTGTTCATGACTTACGCCTTCATCTGGCGCCCAACGTGGGGCTCGAACCCACGACCCTGAGATTAAGAGTCTAAAGCTCACAAAGATGGAAAATACACAGAGAATCTTGATACTTTATACTATTATGCTCTCTTTGAATTGTTTGAATGCTGAGGAAGGAGCAACAGATGCTAAAAGATATTTGTTTATAAATGCTGCTGAACTAATCCAACGTAGAGATTTTGATGCCTTGACTTTGAAATTTGGATCTAAGGACATGATGCTTTCGAAAGGAGTTTCCTATTTTGTTTTCACAGAGGATGAGACCCTGTTCATTTCTTCTATTCCGATATGGTATGATGGACCACGCCCTCCTGAACGGTTGCTGTGAATACCTTCAGAAAATTGCTTCGCTCAACTGCCAACTGAGATGAAACTAGCACACAGGTTATACCATGAAAGACCTAATTAACGACGCCCCCATCCAGCAGGAAGCAGTTTGGAGAGAAAAACTGCGCCCATATTCCCAAATATTGTTTATAAATGTTCTTTTACATTTAAAGGGGGAGATGATATAGGTATGAATAATTTACATTGATATGGATTTTGCTTTAGTGATTTAAATTGAAGGTTAATTTTGTAATGTATATACGTTGTTAATGAATAATCATTAATAATAGTTAAGTTTGTAGTCATGTTAGTTAGATTTCCTAGATATATAGATATATATTTCAGTTAGATTATCATTCTTCATATTTTTCAAAGACTACGGAATATGCTATTAAATGTTTTAATAACTTAGGAATTTCATGACAATGAGACACTCTGCTCCTGGTATCACCAATCTACTTCAAGAGGAAGATGGGCATTGAAGAGGATCCTTATGGAGTTTGATAGCCATTTGGGCAAGAAACCACTCTTGCCTGGACTATTACATAAACTGGACACAGAGAACCTGCAGAGAGAGGACTACTGAACTTGCCTAAAGGTGAGATGATCTTTCCGGGTTCCTGATTCATGAAAGAGTCTGTGAGACATTCTGCAGGACACAGCAGAAAATGACTGAACTGTCTTAGAAATTTCCTGCTTCATGGAAATGTCTCTGGATTCCATGGGCCTGTAGGCTGAAGATGGATGCCCCAACGGTACAGAGGAACTTTGGGTGACTGTCCAGGCAGCGAGATGTCTCTGTCATTTCTAGAGTTTTCTTATTTCTTGTTTACTTAGGTAGTATTATATCCTTCTGGAGTCTTTGGTGGAGTTGAAGAATGAATAGATAGTTATAGTTTTCCTTAGTTATGATAAGAGAAAAAATAGATATAAATATTGTAACTGTAATTCTTACTTGATAACTGTTTTGTTATATGTAATTTTACTATGTTAAAGTTAAAGCCGTTCTTTTTTGTTTAAACAGAAAAAGGGGAAATGATGGAGGAAGGACATTGGTTAATTATAATAAAGAAACTGCCTCGGCCCTCATAGGACAAAAAATTAGGTAGGCGGAGTAGACAGAAGAGAATGCTGGGAAAAAGAAGCTTAGTGAGGAGTCGCCATGATTCTCCCGCTCCAGACAGACGCAGGTTAAGATCCTCCCTGGTAAGCCAGCTCGTGGGCTACAGAGAATATTAGAAATGGGTTAGAACAATATGTAAGAGCTAGCCAATAAGAAGCTGGAACTAGCCGGGCCAGGCAGTGTTTGAAAGAATACAGTTTCCGTGTAATTATTTCTGGGCATAAGCTAGCCATGCGGGCGGCCGGGTGCCGGGGACCCAGCCCTGCCGCACCTATTTCAACAGGGGCCATTCAATGAAGCACAGGAAAACTATCAATAACCATAACCTTAAGTGAGAAGAAAACTTTAAATTAAAAATAAGGGTGCTTAAAGTAGACATTCCTGCCATATACCAGACCTTAGTGGTCAAACTTCCATTTGTCTTACTGAATATGATGTTAGTGGTGTATTTGTTACAAATGGCATTTGTCGAGGAAATTTCCATTCTTGAGAATTTTTGTTATGAATGGAAACTGAAAGTTGTCAAGCATCTTGAGATGACCATGTCATTTTTGTCTTTCATTTTGTTCATTTGGTGTGTCAAATTGACTGATGAACATGTAACATTTTTCCCCAAAATAAATCGTACCCCATCATAGTGTGTAATCTTTTGGATGGGTTGTGGAATTCAGTCTGTTAGTATTTTATTGAGGACTTTTGCATCTACATCATTAGTGTTATTGGACTCTAGTGTTCTTTTTAAATCGTGTTCATTTAGTTACTTATTTTGTGGTAGAGGGATATATACATACACACATGAAGATCAAAGGGCAGCTACAGGAGTCAATTCTTTTCTACTATATATACTCCAGGAATCTAAGCAAGGTCCTAGGACTTTGTGGCAGGCTTCTCCACCTGTTGAGCCATCTCAACAGTTCTAGGTATTTTCCTCATGGTATGTGTCAAGCTAATGAAAGTATTTCCTTTGGTACCAGCATTATGCCAATATCATAAAATGAGTTTACGTAGATTCCCTCTACTGACATTTCCTGACAGAATTTAAGAACTGCACCTGATTCTCTTTTAACTTTTTATGTGGGTATGCTAGTGCATGTGCACTTGGGCATATGTAAGTGTGGTGTGTGTATATTTGGTATATCTACATGTGTGTGTAGTCCTGAAGGCCAGAGGTGGATGTCTCGTGTCCCTCCCTACCTCTTTGTTCCTCAGCTTTATTCCACTGAGGCATGCTCTCTCACTGAATCTGGAGCTTGAACTTATGTCGAGAAAGCCACAGTGGTCCTCCCACCTCCACCCATACAGTGCTGGGGTTGTAGGTCTGACTGCAGCCACACTGCAGTCAGAAGCTTGAGGTTTCCCCGATCTAAACTCAGGTCCTCATGTTTGAGCAACAACTGGTCCTACTTTCTGAACCATCTCCCTCAACCCTTAATTTCTATTAGAACAGACAATAGAATTAATCAATAGTGTTGAATCACTGCTCCATTTGCCTCAGTAAGTTGTATGTTTCTAGAATGTATTGGTTTCTTTTCACTTTTCCAATGTCTTAATTATAGGCCTTTATGTTCCTTTTTTATTACTAACACACATACTATAATTTCTCCTTTTTCATCTTATTTTCCATTAGTGTGTGTGTGTGTGTGTGTGTGTGTTTGTGTGTGTGTATGTGTGTGTGTGTGCTGATGTGGAAGGGGATACATGCAAGTCCCACTCAAAGGTCAGAGTCATATTTGCTGCATGAGTTGTCTCTTTCCACTTTTACATGGCTTCCAGAAATTGAACTCAAATCCACTAGGATGGTGAGGCAATCTCTCTACCTGCTGAGCCATCTCACAGCCCCATTATTCTTATTTATTTCTTTAAATGAGTAATTGAGTATTCTTTTTTATTGGTTTGAAATTAATTTATAATTTTTTTAAAAATTTATTTTATGTTAACATGCAGAGTAATTTACTTTATTATCATATTCTATTTAGATATGTCACAATTTTTCCTTATTCATTCATTTCTTATGCATTCCCCTCTTGCACAAGAGTCCCCCTTTGATTTAAATTTTTGTTTGTTTGGTTTTTTTCTTGTTGTTGTAGTTTTATGTTTTTGAGACAAGGTTTCTCTGTGTAAGCCCCTAGGGGTTGCAGCTTCCGGCAACTGCTTGCACTCTGGTTTGTGTCACTTAAGCACTGTACTTGCAAGGGAGATTTAAAAACGACTCAGAAAAGAGAAAACCAGGTGGGCAGAGACTGTGCGGGCCTGTGGACTTTAAATCCACGTGGGGAGGCAAACGATAGCGTGCGTGGGGACTTGAAATCAATCTGTGTGTGCCATCATGTCCAACATAAAGTGAATTCTTTTTAAAATAATTTATTTGTTTGTATCTTATGTGCATTGGTGTTTTGTCTGCATGCATGTCTCTGTGTGGATGTCACATCCCCTGGAACTGAAGTTACAGATAGTTGTGAGCTGCAATGTGGGTGCTGGGAATTGAACCATGGTCCTCTGGAAGAACATCCACTGCTCTTAACTGCTGAGCCATCTCTCCAGCCCCATAAAGTGAATTCTTATATAAAGCATGCAATTGACTTGAATCTTGGAAATTTTTTTTATCTATTCATTTACTTTATTTTTACCCCTCAAACACTTATAATATAATCATAAATAAAAAGGGGAGAAAAATACAGTTGATACAACAAATACAAAGTTTTATGAGAAAAGACTATGGTCAATATTATATCAACAAATTGAATAACATCTTAGAAATAGGAGGCCAATAATCACAGAGTTATGAATAAATAGATATCCAAGTAGAGCAATGAATGAGGAGACTGAATCAGTCATTAAAAAAAAAATCCAACAAAGACTGGAGAGATGGTTCAGTGTCTAAGAGTGCTTGCTGCTTTTGTTGAGGATCTGAGTTCCCAACCCTGATATGACAACTCACAACTCTCTGAACTCAGGTCCTACAGATCAGACACCCTCTTCTGACCTCCTCAGAGACAGACATGTGATATATACATCCATGGAGGCAAAACACCCATGTACATAAAATGAAAATAAATGTCTTAGTTAAAAAAAGCTATATAAGGCTAGTCACACACCATAGACCATAGAAACTGGGTAGAATGATGGTACCCATTCTACCCAGATGGTAGATGTTTGGCAGATGGTACCCATTCTACCCAGATGGTAGATGTTTGGCAGATGGTACCCATTCTACCCAGATGGTAGATGTTTGGCAGATGGTACACATTTCAGTTATTAAATGAATTATGAAATCTGTTACCCAACATGGTGACTCAATTTAATAATGCTATATAAATCATTGAACGTATCAGAGAACTAATTTTCACATTTGGAAGTTGTGATTGTTTTTGAAAAGTGACAATAGAGTGTGAAGAAATGTGGAAAAATATTATTCAACCTGAGAGCCTCAGCAAGTTTCTGAACAAAGATGCAAGCTATTGTAGAAGCAAACAAAGTCTGAGGACAAAGCAGCCGGTCTTGTCATTTACTATATCAAAATGTTATTCTAGGGATTTTTCTGCTTTTTTTTTCATAGAAGCCATATTTCTCATCAATTTTGTAGGATACTAAAGTGTATTTTTAAAAAACAATATGTTTAAAAGATGGGCAGTGGTGGTGTATGCCTTTGATTCCAGAACAGCCAGGGCTACTCAGAGATACCTTGTCTCAAACCCTCCAGTCCCCAGAAAGATTTGTGCATCAAAGAATGTTTAAACATTTCTCATATAAGGGGACAATGATTGGACCCCTTGTTCACTTTTTTAAAGCAGACAGCATTGTTTAACACAGACCAACTTGTTCAAAGAAGAATCAAGACACTGGTGTGATGTGGACTGTTGTAGATCTAGAGCACTGAACTGAATACATAAATGGCTGAATACATAAATGAACAGCATAAAGAAGGCAAATAATTAATTTTGGTTTTGGTATTTCAAGGCATGGTTTTTCTATGTAACAATCCTGGCTGTCCTGGAACTCAACTCTGTACACCAGGCTGACCTCGAACTCATAGAGATCCGTCTGCCTCTTCCTCCCAAGTAATGGAACTAAATACATATGCCACCATCACTCAGCTTCAAATTAATTTTTTAAGATTTATTTATTTTATACTATGCATTTTTACAAACTGCATGTGTAACATGAGGTCCTGCTCATTGGGGTTTCCATCCCACCCAGTACCCCACAGCCGGCAAGCCCCAAAGAAAATCACACATAGAGTCTGCATTAATTATAAACTGATTGGCCCATTAACTCAGTCTTCTTATTAGCTCTTGTAGCTTATATTAACTCATTATTCTTATCTAGGTTAGCCACATGTCTTGGTACCTTTCAGTTGGGCAGGTTACATCTTGCTTCTTAGTGGTCTGGGATGGAATGGGGGAAGAGCTTCCTTCTTCCCAGAATATTCCTGTTCTCATTGCCCCACCTCTACTTCCTGCCTGGAAAATCACAGTTTATTTAAATATGATTGACTGAATACAGACAATTCTCCCACACCATGAATGAATGTCAGTGCAACACATGCATGTAGTGCCAATAGAAACCAGAAGAGGATGACATATTTCTGTTATTACAGACGTTTGTGAGCTGCCTTAGAAGTGTTGGTTGGGAATTGAACCTAAGTCCTCTGGAAAAGCTCTTAACTGCTGAGCCACCTCTCCAGCCTCAGCAATTGAACTTGTATGCAAAATGTATGCATCGGGAAAATAAACTATCACATCATGCAATTTACTTAACTAAATCTACTTAATGAAATGTTAATCTCATTCCAGAATTTTTGCATATAAATTGTTAGTCAGCTCTCTATTGCTGTGAAAAAATATTTGACTTAATCAACTTAGAAGAATTATTCATTCCAGACTTTGAGATTTCAGTCCATGGTCAGTTGTCAACACTGTCTTTGTGCCTGTGGTGTAACAGTACATGGAAAAGACAGGATGTGGTGAAGCAAGATAGTGGCCAGGAAACAAAGAAAAAATGAATGGAGGCTGGAGTCTCATTTTCCTCTTAAGATCATGCCCCCCAGCCATCTTTGTCCCACTAGTATCACCACTTATACATGCCATCAATGCCAAAAGCTGGAGGTGAAGCATGTATAAACCACAATGATTTGATATTACTATAAGTAGTCCAGAACATAAAAGTTGTGAAAGAATTGAAGGGCAAGGAAGAAAAGCAATGCCCTCAGAGAGGGTTCATTTTATCTGTCAATTGGGAGGCTATATAGTGTAAGATATTTGGTCCAACATGATGTGTGCCTGTGAGAGTATTCTGGAATGAGATTATTGCCCTTTGTCATCATTTCATTTTCCACTGCTAATAATAAAATATCACAAACTTGTTGAGTTTGAAAGGAAGCTTATCATGGTTCTGATGGTGGGAAGTCTATATTTGGTGAGAGCCTTCTTGTTGACTGAGTCTTGAGGTGATGTATGACGTCACATGGCAAGAGACAGGACTATTAAAATCATGTATAAAGCATAACATCCTTCATCATAAGGCAGGCATCATAGAATCCAGTTGAAAGCCTGGATGTAACAAATATTCAGTGAAGGAGAATTCCTCCTGTTTGTGTGCCTTAGAGCTGAGATGCCACTCTTCTCCAGCCTTCCAAATGGAACATCAGATCATCATGGGTTTGGAACCTGACTTTCAAACTGAAGCTACATGTTTCCCTCTCCCATTCTCAGGCCTTTGTATACAGGCTAGAACCAGTAGTCTTCTGGCTCTCCAGATAAAGAAGTACATCATTTCAAATATATTGGCTTCTCTTTTCAGGTGAGCCAATTCCTTCTAAGTATATGACTGTATTTGTGGATATCTGTATGTGAATGTATACAGATCTTCTAAGAGTTCTCTCATGGGCTGACTGCTGTTGAAGTAAGGAAACAGAATTTGAAAAGTGGGATAATGGATGCTGGGATAAGGATGCATAGTAAAATGCTGATGAAACTGAAGACTTGACTCTCTCAGAGAATTAGCATGGTGAAACTCTATTTAAAATACAAATGACAGGGTACAGACCATTGTCCCAAAGCACTTCCCATTTTTTTTTTAAAACAAGGACTCTGAATCGAATCTTCTTTGTTTAGCTCTTCTACTGACCATTATCCATAACAACTTGTAACCGACATTCTAAGCAAAGATAAATATCCATAATCTATTTTTGGGGGGGAATGTGGGCATAGTTTTCCAGACTTCTTCCTGCTGATTGGGGGTGTCAATCATCTTATGGAGACCTAAAGCAAATTTAGAATTATGGTCAAGTCCTGACTGGAATATTTTGTGAGGCTTGATCATCTCAGCTAGAAGTCTTGATGCTCTTCTGGATGTAAAACTCAGACATCTGGGCCATCCACTTTTTTCTGAGATTTCTCAGGATTTTTTCCTTGGTTAAACCTGATTTTCTTAACCTAGAATGAATCCACAGCTTCTCATTTCCTGTGGAAACAAAAGCAAAATCTATTCTCCAAAGTGGCATACCTTTTGACTTAAATTTTGAAGTCAAGGCATTTTCAAAATATACATGTTGGATTAATCCAGCAGCATTTATAATCAAATATCTTATAGCAGCTTTCGTTCCTTCCTCAGTATTCATAGAGTTCAAAGACAACACAATAATATACAGTATTCAGACTTTGTGTGCATTTTCCATCTTTATATGGCTTTATTTTAAACTCTATTTTTTATTTTTACTTTTAAATTATGTTTTTTTTTGAGGCTAGGTTTCTCTGTGTATCTTTGGCTTTCATGGCACTCACTCTGTAGACCAGGTTGCCCTTGAACTCACAGGGACTCACCTGCCTCTGCCTCCCAAGTGTTGAGATTAAAGGTGTGTTCCACCACACCCAACTATTCTCTTTTTTCTTATAGGACTTTATCCTTTTTCTTTTCCTCCCAAGCCTACATATATTTTCAAATGCAGTGTAAAGCATTTAGAGGTTCCTTTGTCTTTGAATCTATTTTTACTGTATATCCCTCATTTTCTGACAACACAAGTCTAATTTGCTAAGCCATATGGCTAGGATTAAAGCCTGTAGCTTTGACGGCTAGATTCAGCCCATTCTTTAGCTTTCTGAGAGTCTAGCCTCATGGCAGAGGTACTGGCCAGATCCAAGTTTATTGCCACAACTCTATGGCATTTTAAGGTCCCTGGCACCATCATAAAGAATTCTGTCAGCAATTCATAAACACCATTTAAGTGTTTGGTGGCAGGGCCTCTTAAAAGAGCTGCAAGGTTTCTGCAGCTAAAGCTGAGCCAGGAAGCCTCTCTTAAATGAGATGCGCTTTCCTCTAGCAAACAGAGCCAACCTGAGAATATGCTGCTGTCAATAAGCTGTTCTTAACTTTATTATTTTGTGTCTAGGATTACTTCCCAAGCTCTCTCAGGGTTTATGTGGATGCAGATGTGATTGTGGAAGATACAAATAATCCTACACTTGTTCAGAATTATGTATAATAAATGGTTATTTATTTAGGAGAGACTCTCAGATCACAGAATGGGGAACAGGAACAGAGTCTAGTAGCCAGAAGTAAGAATGAGAGCACACATGCTTTACAGCTGCATTTAAGTATAAGTATAAATATAGTATAGTATAGTATAGTATAGTATAGTATAGTATAGTATAGTATAGTATAGTATGTATAAGGGACCTCACCCATGTAGGCTATTATCTTAAATTCTATTGGCTAAAGGAATGGAAGCAACTCCCACAGCACCTCCCCGTTTTCTTAAATAAGAGAGTTCCAAACCCAATACAAAACTATATACACTAGAAACAGATAGTAAGTATAAGATTAGAATTTCAACCAGCATAAACAATATTAAGCAAGGAACGTATGCTAGATGTTTTAGTAAACATTCTATCCTAAAGAGTCTAATTCTTGTATGGGAAATGAATTGTTAGAAGAAACTAAAATGGCCTCACCACAGTGCCTTCCAAATCTTTTGGGGATTCAACTCTAATACTTCTTTCTGCTTTTGAACCTTGATCTAGTTTTAAGTCATCACAACCCACTAAGGATGGATTTTGAAGAGTTAATCACAAGAATATGGCACACATCTTTATCCTCAGCCCTTTAAAGGTGAAGGCAAGGGGGATGAGAAGTTTACGGTCAACTGTGGCTCCAAGGCAAGTTTGAGGCAAGTCCCCTGGGCTACATGAGACCCTGTCTCAAAAATAACATTCATATATAATTCAGTTGATAGGGTACTTGCCTAGTATGCTTGGGCCTTGGGATGAATCTCTGGCAAAAGATAAATAAAGAGCACTGGCGCACATCTGTGGTCTCCATACTTAGATGGTAGAGGTAGCAGGATCAGGAGTTCAAGATCATTTTCAGTTAGGTACGTGAAAATTTCAAGGTCATCCTGGGGAACGTGAAGCCATGCCTCAAATGAATAAATAAATCTGTAGATGAACAACAAGTTTATCCTGGAGTCATTACAAATAAACCTACATGACTTGAAGCCGGGCAGTGGTGATGCATGTCTTTATTCCCAGCACTTGGGAGGCAGAGGTAGGCAGATCTCTGTGAATTCAAGGCCAGCCTGGTCCACGAGATTCAGTTGCAGAACAGGCACTGAAGCTGTCAGAGACAGAGAAACCATGCCTCAAAAAACAAAACAAAAAAAAAAAAACATGAAAGAAAGAAGGTAAGGAAAAGAATGACTTAAATTTCCTATCTACAGAAAAAGATGAGGAATATTTGTAGAAATGGACACTAAGTATGTAGGATATGGGGCAATGGTAGAAGAAACAGGACTCTGAATTTTCTGGCAAGAGCTAACCTTTTAAGGTTAAAAACGCTGCTTTTATTTCTTGATTGGCTAAAAATGAATGCAGAGGAAAGGCCACAGAGTATGAGAGTGTACATAGGAGGAATTGGAAGTTAGTTTGATTGAGGTGCATTGTGTGAAATTAAGAAATAATCAATAAAGATGTTATCTTGGGTAAATAATAAGGAAATGAAAATAATGAACCCCGAGTTGGTCCACAGGAAAAGAAAATGCTACAGATGCCAAATTTGCCTTTGTTTATTATAGACTGAGGAAATTAAAAGATTAAGAAAGTTAAAATGTTAAAAATGTGGGGAAGGACAGATTGAGAAGATAACTCAGCAATTAAGAGTCCTTGCCACTCTTCTAGAAGACCAGAGTTTAGTTCCTCACACCCACATCAGCCACCTCACAATTGCCTGTTAACTCTGCCTCCAGAAGGATCCTACTCCTCTTCTGGCCTCCCAGAGCACCTGCACAAGTGTGTCATCTGTGCACACACAGTTAAAAATAAAAATCAATTTTAAAAATGTTCAAATGCACCTGTCCTTTGTAATTACACCCACTATAGAAGGTCCAGACACATGGCTTCTGTGATGACTGAAGAACAAACATCTCAAGATCTCTAGTACCCTTGAAGAATTTTAGCATTACTCTTTGCTGCTATGCAATTAGGACATGGAAATGCTGTCGAAGTAAGTAGGTCCCAGGCTGGTAAATGCCAAGTGAAAACAGTCATGTATGATAATCCATTATAACAAACAGACCCAGAAGTATACTATTAGCTGCTTCTCTTGAGAGTCCTACTATAATATCTAGAACCAGAACATTGTACTCAACGTGCGTTCTAACACACAATTTCTTACTGAAGCACAGCCCTTTCCCCACAGCAACATATGAAAAGATGCTATTGTATGACTGCCTTGCACTGCCCAAAGAAAACTAAATCCCCAGGGTTATGATAGTAGGATTGCAGGGCCTGTGCAAGGGTTCTACTCTTGTGAGTGTGAATAGAACCCTAAGGGAAAGTAGGCAAAAGCTTTGAGAAGCCACTTTGACCCTCTCCACTATGGCTAGAAGGGGCTGGCTTCAAGATAGAGAGAAGCCTCACCAGACACAAAATCTGCTGACACTCTAAGTTTGGATATCCCAATCTCAAAAGCAGTCAGCTTACAAATTATCTTGCTAAAGCATTTTGCCATAGTAGCTACTTCAATCTTTCCACCAAGGCAATAGCATCTTGCCTTATCAAATGTTCCCACTAGAGGACAGGATAAGCCTAAAAATTTTGGAGAAATTTTAAGGCTGTCTTGAAACTATAACCTTTGAGTTCTGGGAAAGCTGAAATAAATCATTTTTTTTATGACAAAGAAACCTTTTCTTTGATACTCTACCAACCCTTCTACTTAGATTCATAGTTAATTTCCATATTGATGGACATTAAATCCACGTAGGCTTTCAGTCAAAAATGAAAGTCCCCTACGTTTGCCAGGGGCTAAATAAAGATGCTCTTTTTCAGAGGCTAGCACTGACTTGCTGGTATATGGATTTTCAAATCTTCAAATCAGGAGTGTAACCAGCAAGATGACCAAAGTAGAAATTACCAGTCCACATCTGCTGCCTGAAACAAGAAAAGCTGATGGTAACAATAAAAGAAATGCGGCCAGGTGATGGTGGCACATGCCATTAGTCCCAGTATTTGGTAGACTGAGGTAGGGAGTTCTCTGAGTATGAGGTCAGTCAGAGCTACACAGAGAAACCCTGTCTTGAAAACAAACATAATCAGAAACAAAAGCAAGCAAGCAAGTGAAGATCAATCAACGAAATTAACACAAATACGTTTGCTTCCCAGAGGGATGCACCTTCCAAGTCCCAAAGCATAAATTTCTATTTGGCATTAGGCTATTTCAAAAAGACAGATTTTGTTATGGTTTTGGAAGGCAAAAATATAATGCCTTTTATGTAGACATGTACATTACAGCTGGGATGGGGGGATCCAAATATTTACCCAGTGGAACAGTTTTATCAGGAATGGATATGGAAAGGCCTTTCGTCCTTCACATAGCAACACACAACTACTATCACTGTGTGCTTTTAAACTCAATCCTATGAAACATGTGAATACTACTTCTGCATCACCCATGTCGTGGATAGTTTAGTACATCTGATGCTATTCCTTCATTGCCCTGTTTTTCCATGTGTGTGTACAAGTATGGATACAGATGGTCAGCATTTTTGACAATTCTGTCTTAATGCTTCAGCGTAGTGATAACTATCTCAACCAACTGTACCCCAAATGAAGTATAACTGTGATTTGTATTACAAGACATCTGAGAGAAATGATGGAATGGAAGCCCAGGTCTGAATCAAACCTCCAAATGAAAATTTGGCAGTGCAACCTGGAAAGATGACTCACCAGCTGAGAGTACAAGTTTCTTTTGCAGAGGACTCAGATTTCCATACTCAGCACCCACATAGTGGCTCACAACCACCCATAGCTCCAATGACACGGGATCCAACACCGTATTTTAATGTTTGCAGATAGTATTTGCACATGTAGAGTATATCCATACATGCAGGTAAAACACTTACACACATAATATAAAATAATTCTAAAATAAATTTTGAGTTGGCTGTGAAATGGCTAGTCATTGAGTCCTATAAACTAAACTCTACATAGGATTTTCACAACTTGCCTTACAGAAAGCACAAGTCGTGCCTTGCACTGGACAGGGTGCTCTGGAAATGTGGTACACTTCCACATGTGAGTACTGCTGCAAAGGGAACTGGGGATCAGGAAAGGAGGTGTGGTTTTCATAGCTTCCCAAAAGCTATGAAACAGTAGCATAACTTCAGATGTGAACTACCAAGAGTGCCTGCATGCCTCACTTCGATGAGGAAGCTAAACAGTGGCATCATCCAAATCCAAAGTAAAATAGTGCCTTGGAGACTTCAGCAGGGGTAGGTCCATGGATGTAATATTCCAGATCCAATAGGAGGAACAGTTTCTAGCATCCTATTACACCGTTTGTACAGTAGGGTAACTATTGGTAACAATACATTGCATATTTCAAAATCACTAGAAAAGATTTTCTAACATTCTTAACACACATAAACAAATATTTGAGATGAGAACTGGCTTAGCAGGAAGGAACACTTGTGACCAAGCCTGATAAACCAAGTTTCAGCCTTAGTCCCACAAGGTGGCAGAAAAAAAAAAAACTCCCAAACACGCATGGTGGCAGGTGCATTGCACACATGCACATGAAATAAACATATAAAATTATTTCAAGTGGTGAATATGGTCAGTGCCCCGATTTGACCTTACCACTGCATATACTTATGTCAAAATATCACAGTCTTCCTTATAAATCTATATACTATCACATGGCAATTGAAAAAGTTAGCTGGGTAGTGGTGGTGAACACTTTTAATCCCAGCACTTGGGAAGGAGAAGCAGACAGATCTGTAAATTTCAGGCTAGCATGGTCTACATCACAAAGTACAGGATACCCAGGGCTACACAAAGAAACAGTGTCTCTAAAAACAGAAAAAAAAAGAAGGGGAGAAATGAAGGAAGGAAGAGAGGAGAGAGAGAGAGAGAGAGAGAGAGAGAGAGAGAGAGAGAGAGGAAGAAAAGACCTTAAAATTATTATCAAGTATGACTGCGTTTCTTCAGCAATTAGTACTAGAAAAAAACATATGGGTTACAAAAAAATACTGATATTCAGCATTTTAAACAGACTCTACCATCTCTAAATCCATCTATCATGTTTGAGAACGAAAGCTTTGAGCTGGAGAGATGGCTCCAAGGTTGACAGCACTGGCTGTTTATTCTTCCAGAAGACAAGGACCCAGGCTCATTTCCCAGCACCCACATGGCAACTGAGAACTGTCTGTAACTCCAGTTCCAGGGGATCCAGTACCCTCACATAGACATACCTGCAAGCAAACACAAATATACACAAAATAAAAATAACTGAATCATTAAAAATAAAATAATAAAAATGAACGCTTTGTTGGGAAGGACTTATGATTTAGTTTGATAGCCAATAGTTTAGATATCACTTTTTGTAGCCAGCGTAAGTGCTGGAATAACAGGACTGATTAAAAGGAAAATGGTTGGAAGCAAGGAAGTTTAATTCAATCGTGGAATGCTTAGTTAGCACATATGTGGTCCTGAGTTCCACCCCAAACCCTGGGGGAGGAAGAAGTGGAAATGATAAGTCTTATAACTATAACAATTAACATATCCCAAATAACAAAATATAAGCACAGGCTTTCTGGTACCTTGTTTTAACCAATAGCAACATTATTGAACATTCACTATCCTGCATAGTTATTGGAGAGGCACACATTCTTCTTCTGACCCATTGGACACACACTAGAAGAGTCAGTGACTTGGGTTTATCCCACAAGCATGGGCAAAGGAGAAAGAGCATCTCTTCCTATAGAGGGAAATAAAGGATTCACAGGGTGATCGTTACTAACAATTGCTTGATTTTAAAAAGAATGCTTCTAACTGAGCTATCTGAGAGAATTTGATCTTTCCAATGTGTATCTCTCTATGCCCTGTATTAAAAATGATGTACTTTAATTCTGGTTGACCTGAAACTTGCAATGTAGACAGGTTTGGTTCATAGAGATCTGCCTGCCTCAACTTTGGAAGTACTGGGATTTAAAGGATGTGTTATCATGCCTAGCTTCTGTTTTCAACAGTGTCTTACTATAAACCCAGATTATCTATTGCAGAACTTTGTATTTGTCTTAGGCTTTCTTTGGATTCCTTATGTAGTCCAGGCTGGCCTTTAAATCATTATCCTATTAACCTTGGCTTTTTATGTGCTGGGATTAGTGGAATGTACCCCAATACCTGGCTAAAGAGATCCCTTTTAAACTTATAGGGTAGTTGTGCGTAACAATGTTGAGTTCTAGTGTCAAAGGGGCCCTAAATTGCCAGAGGTTTTTTTTTTTTTTTTTTTGCCATCCTGGTGAATGGTCAGTATATAAAAAGATAGCTGTCCCCTAAGAGTGATACAACAAAGTCACTACATAGGAGATGAAAAAATGTCACTGCTATAAGTTGGAAAAGGAAGAAGAGGGAGGAAGGAGTATTTGTGTTAGCATTGCTGTCTACAGGGTTTTATCCAGAGAATTTTTGAGTTTCTGAAACAAGGCTCTCAGGATAGTGTACCAGTGTGTCAGTAGCATTACAGAATTAATTGGTCTTCCCAGTGAGAAATCACGACACACAGAGATTAAAAAGGAAAGCTATCTAATAATAGTACCTCTCTAAAAACTCTAAAACTGTATGGTAGTAGCTGACTAACACTCAAAGAGGAATCAACTATGAATAAAAGGTTTTACTAACATATATACACCTTAGGTTAGGTATTCCATATATGCTGGCATCCTTAAATCTCATTCAGATCCCCACCCCAGGATCTGAAAAATTGAAACAGACACAGGAGACACAAGTCTGACCACTTAGGTGGAAGATTTACAAAGCAACCATATTATTGAGGGGTCCAAGAATAAGAATATAAAAAATGTAGATTCCAGAAATAAGAATGTAGAAATAAAGAAATATAAAGTATTATGCCTGAGAGAATGAGAACAGACTGTCAGCAGCTTTCTCAGCAGCTTAGGGATTAACTGTTAACAGTGGGTTACTCTGCTTTACAACCCATAGGTCTATTTACCAGGTGAAGCATCTCTCTGCAAACTGAGAGTCTAATACACCCGCCATCCTTGATCAATTATGAATATGAGCTGAGTTAAGTTTTAGAAGATAGATGTATGACCCCTGGGTTACACGTTATCACTATGTGAAACTGCCAGCATCAAAGGGGAGAGCACAGCTCCAGTAAACACTGCCTCAAAGTACCAAGGAAGACAATAGATAACTACAAACACTAGTTGCATTGAAAAACTCTGTTATTGGAGATTGTAAAGTAAGGCAATTTGTATCTGTGTTTTACCTCGAGATTGTCAAAGTTCCTAATGCTTTGTGTCCCTACTATAAAAAGGGGGGCTCAGAAACCAGCCTTTGCCCAGCCTTAGAAAGTCTATCTCTGGCTGTGGTCTCAGCTAGTTGATAAGCTTTTTATGTCCCATGGAGATTTTTTAATTTTATTTATTTTATTTTGTCCTCCAGCATTGTTTCTGGATTAAAGTTTACTTCTCATTTATTAGACTTTGGTGGTCTGTCTCCATCTCTGTGCAACCCCCCTGAATCCAACAATTATCAGAATCACTTCTTTCTCTTTTTCTTCTGTTTACTTTTATTGTTTTCGCATATATCCCAAGTTCAGCCACCCCTCCCTTCACTCCTCTCAGTTCTTCCCCTGCCCCAGACCCACTACTCCTCCATTACCTTCAGAAAAGACCAGGTCTCTCAAGAATATCAACCAAACAGGACAGAATAAAAGAAATACAGCAGTGTTCTTTCTCAATAGTTGTAACCCAGGTTCATCTTGGCCACCTGGCAGAATTATGCTGTCCTGATAAGACTACAGGGAGCTTAAATGACAGACCAGGACTTAAAGATGGTTGAGACATTGTCCTTTGACTGCCATATTTTTGTTATGGGGATAGACTTAATAATAGCTGATATTCCTTTATTATGGCAATGGAGTCTAATTGGAAGACAATCTTCTTGCATAAACATTAGTAGAAACCCCTTCAGCAACCCTAAACTCCCATTGTAGTACAAATTTTACTCAGTTTTTTTTTTAAATGAACGTGGTTAGTTCCCTACTTACCTTACAGTTATATGGAGGTAGTGAGGCCTCTAGCCAAATTCTAGAGTATGTAAATTAATAGTTCCCAGGCAAGATTACTAGTAAATCCTTTATAGTACCAATTTTTACTACTTTGAGTTTCTCCTGAATTAATATAGCCCTTTGAAAGAAAACATGGCCAGGCAGGGCTCAAAACACTGGGCACATTCATCTAACATAATTGCAGATAGAGGGTATCCTTGCAGGCGTGTTCTAGAGTATTCCATCCTGTGTAATCAGCCAGCCAGGGTTGCTGGACTGTAGCTAAGGAGAACTTGCTGAAACCTCAGAAAATAATGAGCCTACAGCTCCCTCACTCCTTTTGTGATTGGCCAGGTGACAGATTTTTTTTTTCCGTGCAAAATTTCTGAAACAAAGGAGTCTAGCTGTCCTCCAAAGGGTAACCAAAGGAGGCACATTAAGAACTCACAAAATAGATAAATGTGATACATAAAAGTGGGCATGGTGGCAAATTGTTTGAGCCTAGCAGGCTCACCCAGGGGATTGCTTAATACCAGGCAAGAGTTGAATCATAGCCTGGCTAATCTAGCAATACCCTGTTTCTCTAAAAACTAGCAAACAAAACAGATGAGCAAACAAAAGAAATGGGATGGAAAAATTTATTCCTAAGCCAGGCATGATAGTGCATGCCTGTAATACAGTATTTGGAATGCTGAAGGAGAAGGATGATGGTATTGGGGGCATACTGGCCTACAACACAGCAATATTCTGTCTTGAAGAGTGATGGGGAGGGAGAAGGAGAGGGAAAAGAAAGCTTAGTATTAATTACGAGGAAATCCCTCTCTCATCATCTTTGCTAATTAGGATTTGTATGGCCTAACATGTGGCCTATTAGAGTCTGATAATTCAAGATTCCCTAGTCTTGAATGCAATGGCTTGTCCAGACAGAGTCCTTCTGTAGACACTATCAGTATGTTGGTCCTTTTATTTGGTGAGCAGCTACATTGATATAACCGAAAACTGTCTGGATAGTATTCATGAAATGTAAAAGAAACTAGTAACTAAGTGGCACTCCCTTCAGGAGTTCCCTTTGAATTCAAGTTTAAGGGTAGCTTCGTTGGGTTTGCCGATTTATTTTTGATGGTGGTGGTGTGTGCAAGTGTGGTCCGTGTGTTTGACAATACATATGCCATTGTGTGCACACATGTGGAGGCCAGAGGTTAATGTCAGGTTTCTTTATCACTTTCTGTTAGAATTCAGGCATTTTACATTGGCCTGCTCTTGGGGACATAGCAGGACACAGCAGCAGCCAAGAGCGGGACACTCAGCACCACTCTCTCTTTGCTCATGTGCTATATACCCTTATATAAAGCAAGCCCCTCTCATCCTGTTCTCTCTTCCTTCTGCTTTTTCTGAGAGGCCTTCTCTGTACCACCCCATAAACTCACATATGAGCTCTGTTACATGGTGTGACTTTGTGGTGCCATTTGGCCCCAACCCTCCAAGGTTACCTTCGACCTAAAAACCATTACACTTACTGCAACCTTATCTTTTGAGACAGGGTCTCACATTGAATTTGGTGGTCATCACATGGCTAAACTAACTAGCCAGTGAACTCCTTCTGCCTCTGTACCACCGGATGTGGGCCTACAGATGAGTACCATCACACACATATGAGTGCCAAGGATCAAAACTAAGCCCTAGTGTTTGCATAGCTATCACCTTTCCCCACTGAGCCAACTGACCAGTAAAAGATCCACCTTTCATGACATAAAATTAAACCATTCCAATGGATCCATAATCTTTATGAACATCACAGACCTAATCTTTAGCAGACCTAGTCCTTGATAGTTACCTCCCCCTAAATATTGATTGTCTTTACTGACCTTTAATCCAGGTAAGTAAGAGCATCCTTATGACCAAATCTCCTTGTTAGAGTGGAGGCACTGGGCTAAATTGCTTTCTAGAAGAAGTTATTCTTAGGATGGTAGCAGCAACACTTTCAGACAGAAGCTGAATATTGGCATGCTTATAAAAGAGAATCCTCCATACCTTATGCCAAGAAAAAAAAGTTACAAATCAGATCTTAAGATTGAAAGATTATTTCCTTTACTAAACATAATGAGGACAATAATTCCTATAGCTAAGGGAAAAAAGGTTCCCCTTCACTGGAGAGATGTGTACTGAAGAGCACTTACTGCTCTTGTGGAGAACCTATGCTCACTTTCCTCCACCAACATGGGGTGGCACACAACTGCTTGTAACTTCAGTTCCAGGGCATTCAATGTCCTCTGGCCTCTGTGAGTGCCTACACACAAGTGGTGTTCATACAAAGCTCACGCAGGATTGCAGGGCATCTGTGACATAGTATGTTTCAAAAGTCAAAGTCTCCACTCCCCCAACTGAGGAAGGATCACAGCCTCAGCTACATTCTCTTTCCAGGGAGAGTGCAGTGAATAACAAGGCTCTAGAGCAAAGAGGAATGAAGTCCCAATGCAATGACATTCAAAGAATTAAGAAAACATGCTGGTACAGGGCAGTAATGGCACACTCTTTGTGAGTTCGGGGACATCCTGGTCTACAAAGCAAGTTCCAGGACAGTCAGAGCTGTTATACACAACAAACCTGTTTCAACCACCCCCCAGCAAAAAAAAAAATGCTGTTTGGTAAGGTGGTCCAGTGGGTGGGTCTAACTACTACTGAGAAAGGACTTGAGGACTCAAGCTAAAGGCCCGAATACTTTCCTCTGCTCCCCTCTTGAACCTCCCACAGAGGTTAGTCAACTGTCAAATGTATGCAAAATTCGAGTAAAGCATTCACATACATAAAATAACATTAAATCTTTAATTAAAGCAATTAAGAAATCATGGCATATTTAAAGTACATCTGTTACTATGGACAGTCATTTAGTGTGCTTTGTGTTACAGGATATAAAACTAATTCCCCATCCATGAATTGGTAAGGCCTCCATAATTCAATATTGTGCCACCATCATCTACCAATATCTAGTTGTACCTGAATAAATATCAAAGTACTTCACCTATTTTTCTACACATGTTTATGTGTTTGAAGGTACAAATGTATATGCAGGTATAAAAATGTGTGGAGGCCAGAAGACAATCTTGGATATCACCCTCAGGACCCCTGCACATAAGTAGAGTACACTCACAAAAACACACCACATACGTATGGTTCCTTGGTTAGTATTTTATTCCTTAAATTATTGCTTTCATTATTGGTGTTTCACTATGAAACAGGAAACCAAACAAGTAACAGTAAATGATTTCACCTTTTCAAAAATAATTTTAATAGATGATGAATGAGAGGTAGCTTCCAAAAAAATTTTTAGAGCTAGAAACAAAATCATTTATGAACAACTTCATGAAAATATGCCTGTGTATTTTCCCTGTGGCTATTTCTTTTGCAAAATCTCCTAATGTCAATATTGGCATGGGTAATACTGAAATTCTTTGGTATTTGAAAAGCTGTTTTTTTTTCTTTAAAGATTATGAAAAAAATCCATTTTGCTGCAATTTTCAGATTGTTGTTTAGCTCTAAAAAACAAAATTATAAAATTACCTGCCAGATAGATGGACTTGGAAATGTCATGTTAAACTGAGTTGGAACAATTTCAAAAGTTGAATAATGGATGTTCTTCCTTAAATGTGGGATCTAGTCAATCATATACATGTGGAATAAAATAAATATATCTGCATGTACAGACAAAAATGTTTATTAGAGGATAGGGAAGGGAGAATATAAGGGAATATGGAAAAAGACTTAAATGATCTATATGAGTCCTGAAAGGGGCCAGAGAAAAAATTGTTTTGCTAGTTCAAGTCTGTTTGATTTGGATTATAGATGTTTAAAATAAATTCAATAGTGAACCTGCAAATTCAGTGTGGTAGCTGCACTAACTGAGATACACTGAGTCTGGGAAAATTGATGAGTTCCTGTGGTTTATTTGCAAGGAAAATTTTTATAAAAGTTATAAAATAAAGAGATTATTAAAGCATATGACTAAAATAGAAATGTAAAAAGAGCCAACAGGTCAAGTGAGACTTGGTGTTACACATGAAAAATTTTTCTGTCTAAATTAATAGGCAAAAAGATCTAGAACTCCAGGTCTACTGAGGCCTCATAGTGTAAACATATTCAAGCAAAGTATATATCAGCAATACCCCAGGAAAGGCCCCATGCCCAGAATGCCCCAACACAAAGCAAACACCATGGGTGTTTTGTTTGCTTTCTAAGTATATGTGTTTTAGTCCCTTTTTTTCTTTCTCATTTTGGGGGGGGGGTGCTAGAAAAAAGTTACATAGTTTGGTAAGTAGTGATGGTAAGTGGTGGCAGGAAATTGGGGAAAGAAAATATGAATGAAACATTCTACAAGGCAAACTCAGCACAAATTGAAATTTTTCCCATAGAAGGCTGGATTCTATTCTGTGTAGGAGGTGACTCCAACTTCCTTTCTCTCAGAGGACACCCTGGAGAACCTCATGTCCTAACCTCACAAGGGGTGGGAGTGCAATCATGCACAAACAACCTTAGAAACAGAAATGGTTCTGTATGAATTGTTCAGGATCCTAATAGTGGAAAGGTTACAACAGAGAGGAGCCAGATGTTTTGAAGACACCACTTGTACCTAGTTCCCTCCACCACTGCAGGCCTGAGTGGGAGATATTGGGTCTGTAGGAGTTAAAGATAGAAATCAGGTAAGGAATGTGTTCAATCGTTGTTTCTCTGCTCTTGTGTAAGGTGTAGGTGACCCCATTCACCTCTTCATTGATTGCATTGCTAGAGGAGGTGGACAGTGTTTGAAGGGACAGGAATATTACAGTATAGCATGGGTGTGCTCGGGGAACACTAGTGTCTGTTGTACACTCTGGGAAC
This sequence comes from Alexandromys oeconomus, assembly GCA_963919705.1. Classification (NCBI taxonomy): domain Eukaryota; kingdom Metazoa; phylum Chordata; class Mammalia; order Rodentia; family Cricetidae; genus Alexandromys; species Alexandromys oeconomus. The sequence continues at coordinate 164,386 of CAWTZB010000239.1, forward strand.
TCTCTCATCCCAGAGTCACCAAGGAACTGTGGGCAGCCAGAGAAGATTGCAACCACGTTAGAGGAAGGGTTCTCAACCTGTACGTCACAACCCCTTTAGGGTTGCATATAAGATATCTACATTATAATTTTAACAGTAGCAATCTTGCAGTTACAAAGTAGCAACAAATAGTTTTATGATTGGGGCATGGTTTCAACTCACATGAGGAGCTCTTTTACTGGATCACAGCATTAGGATGGTTTTAAACCACCAGGAAGGGTTCCCAAGGGAAAGATCATGAGGTTCTGGGTACCCGATTTTCACATGGACAGGAAGCAGTAAGGTCTGTCTTAGTTAAGGTTCCTATTGCTCTAACAAAACACCATGACTAAAACTCAAGTTGGAGTTCATTCAGTTTATACTTCCAATTAGCTTTTCAGCTCCAAACAGGAAAAGTCAGGACAGGATCTCAAGAAGGGCAGGAACCTGGGGGCAGCAGCTGATGCAGAGGCTATTGAAGAATGAGTGCTGTTTACTTGTTTGCATAGCCAGCTTGCTCAAACAGCTTTCTTCTAGGAACCAGGAATACCATTTTAGGCATTGCACCACACATTGATCAGTAATTGAGAAACTGCTTTACAGCTGGGTCTCATGGTGTCAAATCCTCCACTGAGGCTCCTTCATCTCTAACGACTGTGTCTTGTGTCAAGTTGATACAAACACAGCAAGTACAAGATCCTGCTGTATGGCCTCCAGAGGAAACAGGCTTTTATTTTGATAAGTTTCTGGCAAATCTCCGTCCTGAAAGAGACTGCCTGGGTTAGGTCGCGGAACGATACCAAAAATATGACCTAAAAAAATGTTTTAAAATCGATTAGATATGTGCCTAGTGAAGATAAAATAGGTAATGGTAGTAGCTGTCACAAATGCATTCTTTTTCATCTCTTGTGACTTCAGTAGGAATTAGCCTCAGAGTTGGTCAGCCAACAAGAAATGCACATCTCTAAGCAGTTTGAGTTCTGCCTGTAAACAGGCTTTAGTGACCAAGCCCATCGGAAAAACAAAAGGGTCCTGCTGTGCAGCCTGTAAGATGATTTGTTACAGTGCAAGCTTAAATCCACTGCCCTGAAAGCAGGCAGGTTTGACTAGGGGAGCTCCCCCCCAGTCCTTTGGGTGGGGCAAGACCACAGCAAATGAATTCACAGTCTCTGCCTCCCCTTTTCTGCCTGGTGAATTTTCAAGCCATTTTTCTCCCTACGGTTTTTTTTTTTTTTTTTTTTTTTTGACAAACATGGGGCAATATTTTTGATTCTAGGATCTCTGTCGTCCTAGGGAAGCAACTAGCTGCAGACGCTCTTTCCCAGGAGGCAGCTCTTTGCCCCGATAGTGACTGAAAATGTCTGCCATGGCAAACAAGCAAGCTCTGGATTCCGCAACTCCTGGTGAACTTCACTTCTAAGAAGACCTCCCAGGTCAGCCAGCATCTTGAATTTTGGGGTGCTCACTGATGTTTGGGATTTGGGAAGTTTTCCTAGGGTCTGCAGGTAACAGGTAACCCTCACCGCCTCCTCCTCCATATGCCAGATGACCTGGTTTGAGGGACAGAGACTTACTGAAATTTTTGGAAAATTGGAAGGTTCACACTCTCTGTTACCGGTACTCAGTACAAACAGTTGTTTGTGCTGAGTGAAGGGTAAATCTGCTGAGCCACGAACCTGTCCATTTCCCAGGCTCATGAAAATTTGATTTATGATTAAGACCTAAAATGGAAGATTTTTTAATTTATTAGATGTGAGCCTATTGAAGATAAAGCCGGCATTGGGGTACACTGTCGCACATGCTCACCTGGCTTTTTGCTTATCCTTCATCTGTTGTTCATTCGGTAGGAATTAGCTCCAGAGAAGCTCAGTATCCAATGGAGGCACATATCCAACCACTTTGATGTAACTCTGTGAGTACACATGCTTACTAACATATGGTCTTTTGGCTAGTATTATATTCCTTAAATTATTGCTTTCATTATTGGTGATTCACTAAAAACAGGAAACCAAACAACAAACAGTATATGATTTTACCTCTTCAAAATGATTTTAAAGACCATGAATGAGCGGTGTCTTTTAAAAAAAAATTTCTAGAGCTGGAAACAAAAGCATTTATGAACGACTTCATCAAAATATGCCTGTGTATTTTCCCTGTGGCTATTTCTTTTGAAAAATCTCCTAACAACAGTATTGGCATGGGTAATACTGAAATTCTTTTGCATTGGGAAAGCTGTTGTTTTTCTTTAAGGATTATGAAAACACATCCATTTCCTGCAATTTTCGTATTGTTGTTTATCTCTAAGAAACGTAAAATTACGACATTGCATGTCAGATGGATGGACTTGGAAATGGGATGTTAAACTGGGGTGGAACAATCTCAAAAAATGAATGATGGATATTCTTCCTTAAACGTGCAACTCGTCAATCATATGCATATATAATGAAACAAATAAAATGGTTAGTAGAGAATAGGGAAGTCTGAATATAAGGGAGTAGGGAAAACTGAGTTAAGTGATCTATCTGAGTCCTGAATGAGGCCTTAAAGTGAACTGTTTTGCTAGTTCTGAGTCTGTTTGATTTGGATGATGGATGTTTAAAATATATTCAATAATGAACTGTAAAATTCAAAGTGGTGGCTATACAAGCTGAGATACAGTGAGTCTGGTAAAACTGAGGAGTGTGGTTTATTTGCAAGGAATTTTTAAATAAAGGTTACAAAATGAAAATTATTAAAGCATATGACAAGAATGGAAAGGCAAGAATAGCCAACAAGTCAATCTGGATTTGGTGTAAAACATGAATAATCTTTCTTATGAATTCAGAGGCATAATATCTAGATCTCCAGGTCTACTGAGGCCTCATATAAAAACATATTCAAGCAAAGTATATATCAGTAATACCCCAGCAATCGACCCCTGCCCAGGATGCCCCAACACAAAACAAACACCATGGCCTTTTTGTTTGCTTTCTAGGTTTATGTGTTTTAGTCCTTTTGTTCTTTCTCATTGGGGGAGGGGGGTCTGGAGAAAATAGTTACACAGTTTGGTGAGTAATGAAGGTAGATGTTGGGAGGAGTTTGGAAAAGGGAAAATATGAATAGAATATTTTAAAAAAGCAAGCTCAGCACAAATACAATTTTTCCCCCATAATGCTGGATTCTACTCTGTGTAGCAGGTACCTCCAACTTTCTTTCTCTCAGAGGACAACCTTGAGATCTCCACATCCTCACCTCACAAGGGATGGGAGTGCAATCATGCACAAACAACCTTAGAAACAGAAATGGTTCTGTATGAATTGTTCAGGATCCTAATAGTGGAAAGGTTACAGCAGAGAGGAGCCAGATGTTTTGAAGACACTACTTGTACCTAGTTCCCTCCACCCCTGCAGGCTTGAAGAGGGAGATATTGGGTCTGTAGGAGTTAAATATAGAAACCATGTAAGGAACGTGTCCCATGGTTGTTTCTCTGTTCTTGTATAAGGTGTAGCTGACCCCATTCACCTGTTCATTGATTGTATTGCTAGAGGAGGTGGGCAGCGTTTAAAGGGACAGGAATATTACAGTATAGCATGGGTGTGCTAGGGGAACACTAGTGTCTGTGGTACACTCTGGGAACTCTCTCATCCCAGAGTCACCAAGGAACTGTGGGCAGCCAGAGAAGATTACAACCACGTTATAGGATGAGTTCTCAACCTCTGGTCACGACACCTTTAAAGGCTGCATTCAAGGTATTTGCATTAAGATTAATAACTGCAGCAAACTTAGTTATGGAGTAGTGAAAAATAACTTTATCATTGGGGTGGGGTCTCCACAAATGAGGAACTGTATTGCAGGGTCACATCAGGAAGACTTAGAACAACTGACCAAGGTGTTCCAAGGTAATATGTAGGAGGGGTGGCTCTGTGTCCCTGCTTTTTACTTGTTCAGGAAGCAATTAAGGCCCGTCTTAATTAAGGTTTCTATTTGCTGCAATGAAACATTATGACCAAAGAGCAAATTGGGGAAGAAAGTGTTTAGTTGGTTTTTACTTCTATATCATTCCTGGAAGAATGGGGTAGGAACTCCAACAGGGCAGGAGTTGACTCATACATATAAAATGCAAGACCTCCACCACAGGAGTAGCAACCCCCACCCTGCTTCTTGCCCACTGACCACTAATTGAGAAACTGCTTTACAGCTGGGTCTCATGGAGGCATTTCTTCAACTGAGGTTTCTTCATCTCGGATGAAACAAATACAGCAAGAACAAGCCCTTAGTTAATAACCCCACACATAGGAATCTTCAACTATGGGCATTATTATTTGAAAAAGGATGGCATGATACATGTAAAATATTACAATGTACATTTCTACCTCTGATACTATTTATATAATAACATTGTTTACATTTGATATGTAATGACATTGTTTACAGTTGAAGATCATTGTCTTCATATATTGCACAGTTGTTTATTCTTTTAGTCTTCAAGATAGATAGTATAATCTTCAGCCTCTTCGAAGAGCTGTAGAAAATGGCCTCTAATCTAACCTAGAATTCTGTGCCAACAAGACACAATTACTCCTGGCAATGCCACTCTACTCCCGAAAGAACGTTGAGCACCAAAGACACTCCACTGGGAGCTTGTCTTCTTGGCAGAACTGGCCTTTGGGTTAAGAAAAGCCCATACCTCAACTTCTGACAATGAAACAGGATTGTCTTATCCTGCCAAGACAGGGTAGGACAGTTCTAAGAAAGTTCCTTGACTTTAATAATGCTATGTCAGTTATGTTAGGCCTTAGCCAAAGTTGGTTGACTCAACATTGCAAACGAGACTTTGGGTGATTGCCCAAGTAGTCAGTTGTCTTCCGTCAATTGTCACACATTTTGGATATATCTCGTTTGTTAAGTAATATTTATTCCCTTCTCAGATCTTTGACAGAGTTAAAGATCATATAATTGTAGTTACTCTCTACATTATTTAGACTCCTTGAGATAGAATGTTTAGCAAAACTTTTGTTCTCAATATTGTTTGTTATATTTATTATTTGTTATTATTGTATATAGTTGAATTTGGTTTAGTTCTGTCTTATTTAGACAAAAAGGGGAGATATAGGGATAAGTCCCGCCCCTTATGGGGCGTGTTCACCTCGGGCTAATGTTTACCTATAAATCTGGCAAGCGTGCTCCCAGCCTTCGCTTCTGCTTTCCTGGTCTCCGCGGGAACGGTGGTTCTATAAGTCTATTTCCCCATTAAAACTGTATACATTTTTACAATCTGTCTGCATTCATGTACACCTTACATTTTGGCGCCCAACGTGGGCGCCATTTCTAAGGATGGGGATGAGTTTGGAACCCCTTCTGCAGATGTATCCTGTCCCACAGTCCCTTTATCACATATGGTAGAACCCAAAATGTGCTGGACAGGTTGTAAATGACCTAGTAATCCTGGTGTATGTGTAGAAATTTCAGGAGCCTCTCCTACACATGTGGAAAGTCCTAGAGACTCCTGAGGAAGAACGGAAGGCTGTATTGTCTTAGCACCCTGGGTAGCTGTAGAGCGTGCATGTCTCACTTGAACTCTCTTGGCATATCTTTGGCTATTTTGTTTCCAATGACAAATCAGAAGGGCCTTTTTGATTGGCAGGCTATATTTACAGCCCTCTTGGTCTGATAAGGACACTGGAAATTCACCTTGCTCGGAAGGAGGATCTGTCCTTCTCTTTTTGCTATAGTGGGAATATCCATTGTCCATTTTCATATCTGGATTAGGTTTGAATTTCCCTTTGTGAGAGAGAATAGGTTTTTGACACACTTCTCTAAATGTAGACAATTCTGGAGTCCTCTTGACAGATACAGAAGGACTCAGAACCCCTAGAGAAGTTGATGCAGGTGCTAGAGACCTTTGTGTATGTTGAGAAGGTACAAGGGTCCCTTGGGTAGACTTAGGAGTGCCTAGAATCTCTTGTAGATATGTTGAACTCTCTAGCTCCCCTTCTGAAGATGGCAAAGGTTTTGGAATCCCTGATGTAGATGTTGATAGTTTTGTTTCGGTTTGGATACAAATGAGTGGTGTGAGGCCCACTTGGGGAGTAGTGATAGGGCTTGGTCTCCCCTGTGCTGTAAAGGAAGATCCAAGCCCATTTTTGGGTGGAGGACATTTAAAGCCCTCTTGCTTTAATGGGGAAGTTATAAAATACCCTTGGTCAGAGGAGGCAGGACTCAAGCTCACTTCAGCAGATATGGATTGCTTAGGGTCGTTCTGGGGAGAGGGAAAACAGACTTGGCTGTCTTCATGAGAGGGTATAGCTCTCTAGTCATCTTTGGCAGCTTTCAATGGTGTTAAACTCCCCTGGGGAGAGGGGTTAGGACACATTTCATTTTGGGAAAATGAGAAATCAGTGAGCACTCCTTTTGGAAAAAAAAAAAAAACATTTGGAGCCCTCTTTGTCTAATGGGGCCTGATGTAGGCCCCCTTGATCAGAAGGGGCTTGTCTAAAACTCTTTGGTGGAGAATTGGAATGATTGGTGACCCCTCGGCTAGAGGATGGACTTTCAAATACCCTTCTGGAAAAGGAGACATGTTTGATTTTCCTTTCAGCAAAAGGGGGAGGTTTCTGGGATGCCTGGGAAGATATGGGCTGCCCCATAGACCCTTGATAACATGGGTTCCTCCCAGAACCTCTCAGGTGGATAGGGATAGTCCCTGAGCATCTTGGGAAGAAGTGGAGTATCCCAGAGCTCCTTGGGTAGGGGAGGAAGGTTGCAGGGAACCTTGAAATTGTGGTGAAATTACCAGTCCACGTTGGTCAGTGGAAGAGTCAGCAGAAGACGGCCAAGGCACTTTGTCATCCTTGTTGAACTTTTCACTGGCATCCCCAGCACAGTGTCTTGGAGATGTTGCAGACGCTCTGGTGCCTGAATGGTCAAAGTCTATAGGTTCTTCAAACACAGTAGACATATCCAGGCTTCTTTACACCTTCCCAGGTCTGTGCATAGAAGTTGAGGCCACTCTTTTTTCTAGTGGCGGGAGGTAAGGCAGATGTTCTGGGTTCCCTTCTCAGTGGGTTACTCCTGCAGTCAGGAATGTCTGGAGGAAGTGGAACTTGTCCTTCCTTGATCTCTTTCAGCTCCTTTAAGGGGTTCAGGGTCTTCTTACTGGATGTAGTCTTTATAAGAGCTCTAAGACTCCGCAGACTATCTGCCATACACTGTAGGAATTTTGACTGTTTTGTCCTCATAAGGCTTTTGGCACCTGAACTTGTGCTGAGCCAGTCGAAGCACCCCCGGAGGTGCAAAGTCCCTCGGGAATTTGGTGCTGGTCAAGTATGTCTCCCATTGGGGTGCGCTGCCATCAATCCCTTGGGAGACACTGAAGGGGGTCCCAGGCCGGCGGCCTCTGAAAGGGGTCCCAGGCCTATGAGGCAAGTGCTTCCCCCATTGGGATAGGATGTCTTCATCCCATTGGGGCACCCAGAAGGGGGACCCTGGATGGGGTCCACTGAAAGGGGTCCCAGGCCGGGGAGGATGAGAAAACTGTGGTCTCTGGTCAGAGTGTGATGGACCAGCTAAGGCTTGCTGGCCTCTCTCCACAGGTTTGGCCATTTAGCCAATAAAGTAGTTGAAAAATAAAAAGGGAAATTACCCCTCACAAGGGACAGCGAATGTACTTGCCAATGGTGACTCTCGGCAAGCAGCAGCAAAGCAATATCCTCAGAGAGAGGCTCTCCTTCCCGAGAACTGTGGACACGTCTGGTAGACGAAGCACACAGTACTAGAGTAAGAGTTGGCCTCAGAAATCTAACAAAGCTCGAGAGCTGCACTTGGAATGGTTGTCCTCGGGCCTGCATGGGCCAGTTCCGAGCTGTCTCAGCTGGCGGTTCTGCGTGCACTAGCCAGGCAAACACCCAAGCTTTCTGAATGAGGAGGGCACCTTTTTCCCTCTCTTCTTCATTAGGGTCGAGAGTGCTAGGTAGTGCGGTGCCCACAGTCATTGTCCAGGACTTGGACTTTTGAAGAGGCAACATGATTGGGAAGGCAAAGGGTTCTTGGGAGACTTTGCTTTCAGGTTCCTCTTACACAAGTCTGGGCCCGTTGTCAGTAGGTCATCAGTGTTGCAGTTAGGTCCCTTTGAGCCTCATAACTGAATGAGAAAGGGTGATCCAGGCGTTTGCTTCTCTGAGACTCTGTGGGCCAGGCAATCACTGGTTGTGCTAGGAAAAGAATAAGTAACAGTGTTTGAATAGAGCAGAGGATGTCTGGAACTGATATTACAAATGTTATTCTGTATTTTAAGGATGGCCTATCCTGGGATTTTCTAGTACATTGGTGACAACTTCTGTGAATGTCATTCTGTATGCTGAAATGCCTCTCTAGACTTCTTAATAGTACTTACTGAAGTGCTATTATCATATAAATGTTAGTATGTATGTATAGGTATATATATTAAAATAAGGATAAGAAAAAATCATATTCTTATACTACAAAAGCAAGTTGTTTGTCAAATACTTTTATCTGCTTTTGGCTAAGTTCACCAATTCAGAACAGACACAGTTGGACTCCCTTATGTAGTCCTTATGGCCTTAAGCAATTGCTTTGTCTTGCTTTACATGTTGGGTGCTATAACATTTACATATTTGATTGTTTTGGAAGGTCATATAATTTTCCTGAAGGCACAATATGGCTAATGATGAAGCTGAAGTATAATTTTGGAAACCATTAGACAAGTTGATTCTTTGAAAGGTCATGTTTATTGAGCATTTGATATACTGAGAAAGTGCAAATTTGAGGATATGGATGAAGATGTTATCTTACTGATAGAGAAACTTGCTTTGCTTGTTACATGTTTTTCCAATTTTACTTTGAGAACTTTTTGTTCTTGCTGGATGAAAGGTTCTTGTTTATTTATGTCAGTGCTATACCTGATTTTTGTGAGGTATTTCTGTCTCTCTTTGGCTACACAGACAATATGGCTTCAGAAGCATTGGGGGCACTTTTCTATCATCTAATTATCTTCCTGTGCCATTGTCTTAGTGATTTGGCACATGCTTTCTCCTTGGAATTTTTGGAAAACTTCATCACTCTCTTTATCCCTAATTTACCTCACTAATTTCTTTTTGAAAGATATATATCTCTGGGAATTTTATTGTTCACTGTGTTTATTTACATACTAGCACATATCCTAACTCTCGTATACCTTTCAACCATTTATCTGAATTTTCTGTTGGTCCCTTGAGGTCCTTGGTGACATTGAATTTACACACCAACATAATGGTTCTAGGTATGAAAAACTTAGTGTAGGCCACAATTCATAAAGAATTATGAATATCAATTTATATAATATATACCTCATGAGAATTTGCTTGGCAATTCTAATATCAGGACAAAACAGTTTTCTCAATTTAAGTCACAGTAACTGTGTTTAGTTCAAATAATCTATCAAAGGTAGTTTATACATACATGAGTGACTGCTCAAAGAATACTTAAGAGATTTTAAGGTTTCACTTTGATAAGGTTGTTCAACTACAAGAATTTTAATGTATAATAGATTTAATAATGAAAATAACTGAATGGTATACTTTTTAGCGTTTAACTCAGTAATTAACATTCTTTTCTGAAGTGTTTATAGTTTATTCATTTTGTCAGCATACAAGGAAATGAGTTTCACTATAACAATTTCATACATATGCTTTCATTGATTTATTTTGTGTGTGTGTGATGGGAATAGCTATTGTTGCCTAGGTGACTGCCCAGTTTATTTCCTGGCATAAACAAACAAGTGGATGAACAGGAAAGACAGTAGAAAACAAAATTATTAGCTTTATCCATCCGTGCTAGGAGAAGCTTGGGGCAGGAATTCAGTTAAGCAGATGTTAACAAGGATGCTTTCTAGGACCCCTGGGTCCTTTCCCTTCCAGTATTGGTCCTGTCTAACTATCCACCTGTTAGTATTCAGGCATGTGTACTGGCCTGGGCTTGGGGTAAATGTCCTCAGCTGTAGTCACTCAGAGCTCCTTCTGTGCACATTCACTACATTCCCTTTTAAAAGGACCATGCCAACCTCCTAACTCTCTTTCTCTCTTTGTCTTCATCTGTCCATTTGTCCCTCTTTCTCTCTCACCCTCCCTCTTTCTTCTTTTCTATCTGCTACTCCTGTCCCCAGAATCTGGGCTCCCCCTCTCCCCACCCCATTTTCCCATTCACTTTCCTCCAATTAAAAAAAAAATCTCTACCTGAGCTTGTCACATGACATCTTTCTCGCACAAGCCACTTTTTAAAAAGTTACAGCACATCTGTGTGCCTTCATGCTTTTTCTCCTGGCAGGATCTTTTGGGAACAAGAAGACACTATCTGAGGGAGCCTGTCTTTGTTTACCCTGCCTACTTATGTTCCTCTAACCCCACCTTGTGTGTGTGTGTATGTGTGTGTGTACATACACATGAGCATACCAGCATGTGTGTGTGTTATTAGCATGAATGTGTAGTGTGTTTTTATATATGTAGGTGCACATGTGAATGGGTATATGTTTGTATGTGTGTATGTGCATGTAGAGACCCCATGTTGATGTTGGTTATCTTTGAAGACTCTACACATTTTTTTTTACTGAAACATAATTTGGCTTTTCTAGCTAGTTAGCATGTCCCGTGTGATCTCTGGTCTCTAACTCTCTAAAGTACAGATGAGCAGCCACACTTACCATTTATTTGGGTACTGCAGATTTGAACTCTTGTTCATATATGTGGCAAGTACTTTATCCACTGAACTATCTCCTAGCACTTATTATTTTTAATGCTATTAAAATTGATTTTATTTCCTTTATTTCTTTCTCACCGTGTTCTTTGTTGACATATAGAAAAAGCTTCTGAAGTTTATGGTGATTTTTTATCCTGCTACTTTCCTGAAAGTGTCTATATGTGAGTTTTCTACTGAATACTTTAAAGGATAGATTATATTAGCTATAAATAGGCAAAATTTGACTTCTTGTTTTCCTGTTTGTATACTGGTGGAGTGTAAACTGGTGCCAAATCTATAAATCAGCACATAGGTTTTCAAAAATAAAAATCGAATTATTATAAGACCTAAATAAAATACTTCTAGACAAACACTCAAAAGACCCTAACTCTTACTTCTGACATACTTGCAATTCATGTTTATTGCCCTGTTATTCACAGTAGTTAAATAGAACCATTCCTTTACATTATAAGATTAATATTAATATATACCCAATGGAATTTTTTTCCACTGAAAATATTGATGAATTCATGCCATTTGGAGGGAAATGGATAGATTCAAAGGTTCTAATGTTAGGTGAAGAGGTACAGTTTTGGAAAGAGAGAAATATCAGAGGCTTTTTTTCCTTATATGTGGAATTGAGATTTAAATTTTATATATTGGTATACATATATGTGGTTGAATAGTGTAGGGAATATATTGTGGGAAGGTCATTTGTCAATCTGTTGTTTCATTAGTTAATCAATAAAGAGAACTTCTTGGCCTGATAGGTCAGAAAATTAGGTAAGTGGAGTAGATAAAACAAAATGCTGGGACGAAGGGAAGTGAGCCAGACACCATGCCTCTCCTCTCCAGAGCAGATGCCATGGAGCCAGCCACCAGGTCAGACATGCTGCATCTTTCCCAGTAAGCCACCACTTCATGGTGCTACACAGATTATTAGAAATGGGTTAAGCAAGATGTGAGAATTATCCAAGAAGAGGCTAGAGCTAATGGGCCAAGCAGTGTTTAAAAGAATACAATTTGTTTGTTGATATTTCAGGTGTAAAGCGAACCATGTGGGAGCCAGGCTAACTGTGTGGCGGATGAAAAGCAGGCTGTCCCACAGCTCCTTTTACAAATGGCACCCAGACATGGATAACTGAATCCACAGAAAGCCTGAGAAAGCTTGTGAAAGAATAGAGTAAAGCATGTTTTCTTGGTAGCAGCAATTGCTCGGGTCTGCTCTGCTTGCTAGTGCCAAGCAAGTGCTCTCATCTAAGAGAGGCTTCTTGACTCAGCTTTAGCTGCAAAACCCTGCTGCTCTTAAGAGGTCCTGACATGAAACACATGGTGTTGGTGAAAAGCTGAACGCATGCTTTTCAGTTTTCAGCCATAGCAGGAAAAAAGCTGTACTGTTTAAAGATGCTGGCGTTCTGGGCTGTCCTGCCTGGGCAAACTCTGACTCTTTTAGACAGGCAGGCCAACTGAGTGTGGTCTGTGAGCAGAATGCTGCAGCTTGCTTAGTGGCAGGGATTTGAAACGCCATAGATTTGTGGCAATAAAAATGGCTATAGTCAGTACCTCCACCATGAGGCTGGAAAGCTAAGGAATGGGCTATATCCAGCCGTCAATGCCATGGCTTTAACCCTCTCATTAAAGACTCATGTAGTCAGAAAAATAGATATATACAGTAAATAGAGATTCAAAAAAAACTGTATATGGTTTACAGTGTGTTTAAAAATATATTCAGGCTTGAGAGAAAAAAGTTAAAGTTTTTAAAGTAAAGAACGGAGCAGTTTGAGTGTGGTGGTACACACCTTTAATCCCAACACTTGGGAGGCAGAGGTAAATTGACCTCTGTGACTTCAAGGTGTGGCAATACACACCTTTAATCCCAATGCCTGGGAGGCAGAGACAGACAGATCTCTGAGAGTTCAAGAACAGCCTGGTCTCCAGGGCCAGGTTATTCCAGGACAAAGATAAATAGAGAACCTGTCTCAAAAAATAAAAGTAAAAATAAAAGAAATAGAGGTTAAAAGAAAGCCACACAAAGATGGAAAATGCACAGAGAATCTTGATACTACATGCTATTATGCTTTCTTTGAATTGTTTGAATGCTGAGGAATGAGCAACAGCTGTTAAAAGATATTTGTTTATAAATGCTGCTGAACCAATCCAAGATAGATATTTTGAAATACCTTGACTTCAGAATTTGGATCAAATGATATGATGCTTTGGAAAGGAGATTCTTGTTTTGTTTTCACAGAGGATGAGACCCTGTGGATGGCTTCTATCCCAATATGGTATGATAGACCACTCCCTCCTGAAAGGTTGCTGTGAACACCTTCAAAAACTTACTTTGCTCAACTGCTGACTAAGATGAACCTAGCAGACAGGTTATACCATGAAAGACCTAAATAACAGTGCCCCGATTCAGCACGAAGCTGTTTGGAGAGAAGAAACTGCTCCCATGTTTCCAAATATTGTTTATAAATGTCCTTTTACATTTAAAGGGGGATATGATAGAGATATGAATAATTTGCATTGGTATGGATTTGACTTTATTGACATAAATTTAAGGTCAATCTTGTTATATGTATATGTATTTATGATATTGATTAAGGTATTTTGATTGTGTAGTTCATGTAAAAATGTAATGTATATAGGTTGTTAATGGATAATCATTAATAATAATCAAGCTTGTAGTCATGTTAGTTAGATTTTCTAGATGTGCATAGATATATTTCAGATAGCCATTCTTCATATCTTTCAAAGACTACAGAATATGACATTTTAAATGTTTTAATAACTTTTCATGACAATGAGACACGTCTGCTCCTGTTAGCATCAATCTACTTCAAGAGGAAGATGAGCAGTGAAGAGGCTCCTTATGGAGTTGGTTAGCCATTTGGGCAAGAAACTGCTCTTGCCTGGACTATTGCCTAAACTGGACACAGAGAACCCTCAGAGAGAGGATTGGTGAACTTGCTTAAAGCTGAGATGATCTTTCGGGGTTCCTGATTCATGAAAGAGTCTGTGAGACATTCTGCAGGACACAGCAGATAGTGACTGTACTGCCTTTGAAATTTCCTGCTTCATGGAAAAGTCTGCTGGATACTATGGGCCTGTAGGCCAAAGATGAATGCCCCAATGGTACAGAGGAACTTTGGTTGACTGTCCAGGCAGAGAGATATCTCTGTGATTTCTAGAGTTTTGTAAATTGCTTACTTCTTATTTACTTAGGTAATATTATATCCTTCTGGAGTCTTGATGGAGTTAAAGAATAGATAGTTATAGTTTTCCTTTGTTATGATGAAAGATAAAATAGATATAAATATTGTAACTGTAATTCTTGCTTGATAACTGTTTTGTTATATGTAATTTTACTATGTTAAAGTGAAAGCCTTTCCTTTTTGTTTAAACAGAAAAAGGGGAAATTATGTGGGAAGGTCATTTGTTAATCTATTGTTTCATTGATTAATCAATAAAGAAAACTGCTTGGCTTGATAGGTCAGAAAACTAGTTAGGTAGAGTAGACAGAACAGAATGCTGGGAAGAAGGGAAGTGAGCCAGACACCATGCCTCTCCTCTCCAGAGCAGATGCCATGTAGCCAGCCACCAGATCAGACATGCTGCATCTTTCCCAGTAAGCCACCACTTCGTGGTGCTACAAGATTATTAGAAATGGGTTAAGCAAGATGTGAGAATTATCCAAGAAGAGGCTAGAGCTAGTGGGCCAAGCAGTGTTTAAAAGAATACAATTTGTGTGTTGTCATTTCGTGGCATAAGCTAGTCAGGCAGCCCGAAGCTGGGTGGTAGGAAGCGGCCCACCACTCCTTCTACAGGAATAAAACTAGAAAATGAAGCATGAGAGGAGAAAAGAGATCTACAGGGGTAAAATTAAAAAGTGTAATAGAATACATATGACATAAAGACATAAAGGGGTGCTTACTAGTTACTGTTTTATTACTGAGATAAAACACATTAACCAAGGCACTTGTGAAATGTAGAAGTTATTTGTCTTATGGTTCCAGAGGGAAATGAGTCTATCAAGGAGGGAAAGTATGGCAGCGATCAGCAAGCATGGTACCTGGAATAGGAGCTGTGAGGTCAAATCTCAACCCATAAGTAAGAGACTGAGAAAGTGAACTTGAAATGGTGTGAGTCTTTCAGCTTTCAAAACAATATACCCCTAGGGACATAATTTCTTTAGGAAGTTCATGCCTCCTAAAACACCCCCAAACAGCCAAAAACTAGGGAACAAGTATTGAAATGCCTGAGACTATAGGAGGCATGCCACTCACTCATACCACGACAGGATGACTATTGAGGGAAGCACTGAACCAGTAGGAGGGAGTCATGGGATCTGGGATGTCACTACAAAAGGAAGACCAACATGGAAAAGGGAAGAGTGGAGAGATGGCTTAGCAGTTAAGGGACCTGGCTGCTCTTCCAGAGGACCTGGGTTTGATTTCTAGATCCACATGTTGTCTCACAATTATCTGTAACTCCAGTCCTAGTGGGATATGATACCCTCTTCTGACTTCTGCAGGCACCAGGCATGTATGTGGTACACAAACATATGTGCAGGCAAAATACCTATACACATAAAAATAAATAAGAAAAAGGAGTGAATGAAAATGCCATAATGAATCTCACTTTGTATGCTAAGTTTTAAGCCTCATAATGTATGTGTATGTTCAGCATCTGTATATTTGTATAGTTTCTGTGTTTTTTGTTGTTGACTTCTAGTTTTATTTCCTCTGTTTTGTGAAATAAACTGTATTCATTGTTTTGAATTTGTTAAGATTTAATTTGGAGAGAAAACCAACACATGTGGTATATTTTAGAAGAGATTCCATAGGGTGCCAAGAAGAATGTGTATTCCATTCCAATTTACTAAAGTATTCTGTAGTTATCTATTAAATTCAGTCTATGTATCGTCTAGTCCAAATCTGATATTTCTTTGATAATTTTAGTTTATATGATGTGATGCTTTATGTGGATTGCCAACAATACCTATAATGAAGAAAGGGAGCCTATGGGAATGCCTTTGAGGGATTATCTAGATTGAGTTATCCTCTGTGTGTGTCTGTCAGAATATATTGACTGGCTCACCTGAGTTGCGATGACTCACCCTAAATGTGGTAGGTACAATTTCATGGCCAGAGGTCCTGAACTGAATTAAAAATGAAGACACCTGAATAACAACATTCATCTCCCTCTGCTTCCTGATTGTACATGCACAATTACTAACTGCCTGAAGCCCCTGTGGCCGCAACTTCCCTGCTGTTTTAGACTGTACCTTGGGAATAGTGAGCCAATATAAACTCTTTATTCCTTATGTTGCTTTTCTCAGAGTACTTTATGATAAAAATCAAACAAGTAACCAATACAGATAATCTAATTACTGATGAGAATGTGGTATTGAAATCACTGATTATTTTTATGAGGACCTATATGACATTTTCTATTAGTGTTTATTGCAAAAAATTGAGTGCACCAAGATTTGGTATCTGTGTGTTTATAATACTCATATATCCTTGACAGATTAGTAAAAATTCACTTTTACTAAAATTTACTATAAATTTACTAAAATTTAGCTACCTATTCTAACTAATTTTGATTTGAAGTCTACTTATTCATAAACCAAAATAGTTTTATTGGCTTGTTTCATATTTACTCACTTGTTAGCTAGTCATCTATCATTTTGCTCTTTGTCTATAAGTGATTGTACCTGTGAATTGTGCTTCTTTGAGACAACAGGACAATTGATTCTAGTTTCAATCCTGTCATCTAGTCTTCATCTCATTATGGGTGAGTTAAAGTTATTTATATTTATAGTTGTTATTAAAAGATGTTTAACAATTCTTGCGATTTTGTTGTTTCTCTTTTTGGATTTATTTATATTACTATTTCTGTTTCTTTTTCTCTTATTTTGAGGGTTTACTGCTTTACTGAGTTACACTTGATGGGTTATTTCCATAGTATATTTATTTGTTTATTTTACATCTTGGCCACAGTTGTCCCTCCCTCCTCTTCTTTCAGTTCCTCCCCCCACTCCCTTATGCTCCCCATGTTTAATTAACCCACTCCTTCTCTGTTTCTGTTCAGGAAAGGGCAGATCTCCCATGAATATCAACAGAACATGGCATGTAAGACTAAACAGCAATTCATCATGTATTTAGGTTGGGCAAGAAAACCCACTAGGAAGAGTACTAGCAAAAGCTAGCAAAGGTGTTAGAGACAGAACCTTTTCCCACTTTTAGGAGTCTGAAAAGCAGACCAAGCTACACAACTGTAGCACATGCAAAGTACCTAGGTCAGTCCCATGCAGCGTCCCTGGTTGTTGGTTCAGTCTCTATGAGCCCAGATTAGTTGATTCTGTGTTTTCTTGTGGTGTCGTTGATCCCTTGGGCTCCTACAAATCATTTCTCACCCTCTTGTACAGGATTCCCTGAGTTCTGCCATTTCCTGAGTTCAAACCTTAGTTTGCTTGTGAGTCTGAATCTGTTTACATCACTTGCTGGACAAAGACTCTTTGATGACAATTGGTCTACGTACCAATCTGGTTACAAAAGATGGCCAGTTCAGGCTATATATCCACTATTGCTAGGACTCTTGCATGTGGTCAGCCTTGTAGAGTCCTGTGAGATTCATTGTGCCAGGTTTTTACATGACCCTGAAATGTTTCCCATTTCCTGTGGTCTCTTTCAGTACTCTTTCCCTTTCCCCAAACTGATTGCTCATGTTCCTTCCCTACCTGCCAAAATTTATTCTACTGCCCTTCCCAGGGAGATCTAGGGGCCTCCCCTGCCATGAACCCTCCTTGTTACTTAGTCTCTTTGGATATGTGGGTTGTAGCATTGTCATCTGGTATCTTTTACTAGGTATAGATATGTTACATTTGTTTATGCTGTGGAAGGTTACATCAACTATATAAATATGTGTGCTATGTTTCTGCTGTATTTGTTAATGATGTAAAGAAATGTTACATTTGTTTTTTTCTGCATTGGTTTAATTATATAAAAATGTTGCTGTTTCACCTTGCCTGCCTTGATCTAATAAAAAGCTGCACACCATTAGCTATGCAGGAGAGGGATAGGTGGGATGATAGAAAGAATAAATAGGAGAAATCTAGGCATAAAAAGAAGAAGAAAAGGAGAGAGATAAAAACAAAAAGGAGAGATGTTTCTAGAGTGAGAAACCAGGCAGCAACCAGACAGACAGACATAGAAACAGCAAGAAAGTAAGATATACAGAAAGTAAGGTAAAAAGTCCTCAGAAAAAAAGTGTAGATGATAACAAACAGATTAAAATAATAAATAAGATAAGGCCATCATTCATAAAAACTAAGAGGTTTTTGTGTCATTATTTGGGAGTTCCTCAATGGTCCAAAAGAAAAACACTGACACAGTTATCCTTTACTTCACATAAAATATACTTATGGGTGAGTATATACTATGGTTCTCTTTCTAGGTCTGGATTACCCCCATCAGGATGATTCTTTTTCTAGTTCCATCATTTGCCTGGAAGTCACGTGGCAATTTTCTCAGAAAACTGGGAATCAATCTACCAAAAGACACAGCATATTCCCAAAAGATGCTCAACCATACAATAAGGACATTTGCTCAACTATGTTCATAGAAGTGTTATTTGTAATAAACAGAACCTCAAAGCAATCTAGATGCCCTTCAACCGATGAATGGATAAATAAAATATATTACATTCATACAATAGAGTATCAATCAACTTATTTTACCCTTTAATAGATTTTACTTTTACTTATTGGACATTACTTTCATGTTGCAAGAAGAGGGCTGCTTGTTTGTCCTGGCCACCTAGCTAGCTTAGTCCTGAAATAACCACAGAGAAACTGTATTAATTAAATCATTGCTTGGCCCATTAGTTCTAGTTTCTTTTGGCTAATTCTTACATCTTAATTTAACCCATTTCTATTAAACTGTGTACCGCCACATGGCAGTGTCTTACTGGGTAAAATTCCCAGTGTCTGTTGCTGACAGATCCATGACATCTCTCTGACTCTGCTTTATTTCTCCCAGTATTCAGTTCCATTTTCCCCACCTACCTAAGTTTTGCCCTATCAATGGGCCATGTCAGTTTCTTTATTCATTAAGCAAGAAAAGCAACACAAAGTCAATAGGACCTCCCACACCATTTGCCCTTTTCTGTTTAAAAAAAGGAAGACTTTAACATAATAAAATTACATATAACAAAACAGGTATCAAACAAGAAGTACATTGACAATATTTATATTTCCTTTATCTTTTATAATAACTAAGAAAAACTATAACTATATCTATAAAGTCTTCAATTCCATCAAAGACTTCAGAAGAATATGATATTAGCTAAGTAAACAGGAAGTATATTATAATCAATTTCCAAAACTCTAGAAATGACAGAGAAATCTCGCTGCCTGGATAGAGATGATAGATAAAGAGATGACAGAAAAATAATAGAGGAAGCAATGATAGAGAAAGAGATGATAGACTGGAGAAAGAAATTATGGAGGATAGAGATGACAGAGAAAGAAATAATGGAGAGATGATACTAGAGAAAATGATGACAAAGAAAGAGATGATAGAGAAAGAGATGATGAGGAAGAAATGACAAAGATAATAGAGGAAGAGATGATGGAGAAGGAGGAGATAGAAAAAGAGATGATAGAAAGATAATAGAGGAAGAGATGATAGACAAAGAGATAATAGACTAGAGAAAGAAATTATGGATAGAGAAAGCAATAATAGAGACAGAGAAGATAGAGAGATGATGCAGAAAGAGAAGATAGATAAAGAGATGATAGAGGAAGAGAAGACAGAGATAATAGAGGAAAAGATGATAGAGAGATAATATAGGAAGAAATGATAGAGAAAGAGGTGCTAGAGAGATGATAGAGAAAGGGAAGATAGAGAAAGTGATGATAGAGGAAGATATGACAGAGAGATAATAGAGGAAGACATGATAGAGAAAGAGATGATAGAGAGATGATAGAGAAAGAGAAGATACAGAGATAATAGAAAAGAGATGACAGAGAGATAATAGACAAAAAGATGAAAAAGAAAGAGATGATAGAGATATGATAGAGAAAGAGAAGATAGAGAAAGAGATGATAGAGAAGGAGATCATAGAGAGATGATAGAGAAAGAGATGATAGACTAGAGAAAGAAATTAGGAGGATAGAAAGAACAGAGAAAGAGATGATAGAGAAAAAGATGACAGAGAGATGATAAAGGAAGAGATGATAGAGAAAGAGATGATAGAGGAAGAGATGACAGAAAGATAATAGAGGAAAAGATGATAGAGAAAGAGATGATAAAGAGAAGACATGATAGAGAAGTGATAGAGAAATGGATATAGACTAGAGAAAGAAATGATGGAGGATAAAAATATAGATAATAGATGATAGAGATATGGTAGAAAAAGAGATGATAGAGAAAGAGATGAAAGAGAGATGATAGAGGAAGAGATGATATAATAGAGAAAGAAATGATGGAGTATAGAGATGATAGAGAGATGACAGAATGATAGAGAAATAAAGAATGGTATATAGAGAGAAATAGAGAAATACATATAGAGAGAACAGCAAATTGCAGATAGACACTGCAATTTCATTTCTTGGTCACCCAGACCCAAATAATTACATAAAGCTATACTAATTACAACATTGTTTGGCCAACAGCTCACACATATTCCTAGCTATCTCTTATAACTTAAATTAACCCATAATTCTTATCTATGTTTAGCCACATGGTTTGGTACCTTACTCAGTGCAGCATTCTCATCTTGTTTTCTCAGCATTTGGGTTGTGACTTCAGACTAAGCTTTTCCTATTCCCAGAATTCTCCTAGTCTATTTACCTTGCCTATACTACCTGCCTGGCTTCTGGCCAATAAGCATTTTATTAAAACAACACAAATGACAAACATTTACAGGATACAAGAGCATTATCCCACAGTAGCAAACAACATGTCACAATACTTCAAGATAACCGAGTTCTATCCTGGACACTTTTGTAATATATAGGTCTTGCAGCCTTACACTAGAGATCTAGTCTACTAAGGTACACTGTATTAAGACACTTTTCCACAAGGCCAGGGCCCTCTCTCAAGCCATAAAAGGCACACAGGAAAACTAATTTGGGAGTTCCCTCACTATATACATGAGTCAGTAAAAGCCACAGAAACAAATAATTGGGTACAGAGTAGTTCTAGAGCTAAGCAAATCACTCTATATATTCTTCCAGAAGCATTTAAGATGACACATGTGTAGAGGACCATCGGCTGTCAACATGACTGGGGGGTCAAGGCTGATGCATAGAGTGTAGGACTGAACTTTTAAAAACCCATCTCCTCATAATTGAGACTTTCTATACTGTCAGACAAAAAGGACTCTTCCCTTTTAATTCCAGAAAGTTTTGACCAAGCTTTCAAACTCTCCATCTCTGCAAAGCTCCAGATAAAGGAACACATTAATGATGAAAATTCAACTTACTTGTGACTGGCCTGATATGACTTGTCACTGGCCTGAGACCACCCACACCTACAGACTACAATTTGTACCTTCAACATATATACTAAAGCTAAACAAATGAGATCAAATTCAGAACTCTTTTTTTAAAAGAAAAAAGGGGGGATGCTGTGGGATAATATTCTTATAGATTATAAAGATTTGTCACTCATATTAGTTTAAACACAGACAGTCCTGTAGCTAGGTAGGAAGTATAGATTAGGCTACTAGACTAAAAGAATTATAGAAAGTGGAAAGGCATAGTGATTTATAAGCTAGAGGCAGAAGAAACAAGATGAGAATGCCTTATTGAGAAAAGGTACCAAGCCATGTGGGCTAAACATACATAAGAATTAAGGGCTAATATAAGATGTAAGAGCTAGCTTATAATAAGTGTGAGCTAATAGGCCAAACAGTTCCTAATTAATATAAGCCTCTGTGTGCTCTTTTGAACTGAATGGCTGTGGGACTCAGCAGGATAGAATCATCTGTCAACAACAAGGTAAGAAAGAAAATCCTAAGAAATGTGTGCATGGATACCCCTGGGAAGGGGAAATAGAAAATAGCTCCTGAGAGAATTGGGAGCATTGGGTGAAGAAAGGTTGGAGGAGGAGGAAGGAGAGGGAAGAAGGGGAGGGCAAGGAGAAATGAAGGAATAGGATGATTGAGATGAAGGAAGGACAGAGATGGAGAACAATGAATGAAATATCTTGATATAGGTAACAAAATTGGGGTTGGAGAGAAATCTGGTGCCAGAAAAATTCTCAGGAATCCTTAACAACAGACCCAGCAAAGACTCCTAGTACTAGTGGAGAGGGTGATTGAACTGGCCTGCCTCTGTAACCAGATTGTTGACCACCCTAATTATCATGATAGAATTTTCATTCAACCACCAATGGAAGAAGATGATGACATCCATAGCTAAACAGTGAGCCAATCTCCTGAAGTCCAGTAGAAGAAAGGCAGAAGAGAGTATACAGGCAATGGAGTCAAGACCATGGTGGGTAAACCCACAGAGACAGCTTACCTGAGCTAGTGGGAGCTCACTGACTCCAGGATGACAGCTGGGAGTACCTATATTGGACCAAACTAGGTCGTCAGAATGTGACTGACAGGTATATGGCTTGGGCAGACTGTGGGTCCACTGGCAGTGAGACTAGGATTTAACCCTACTGCATGTAATGGCTTTTTGAAACCAATTTTCTTTGAAGGGATGGATATCTTGCTCACACTAGTTACAGGGGGAGGGCCTTGATCCTGCATCAAAGTGAGGTATCAGACTTTGCTGACTTCCCGTGAGAAGGCTTACCGTCTCTGAGAGGTGGATGGACTTTTGGGTGGGTAGAAATTGGGGGGGAGCAGAAGAAACAGGAGGAGTAGTATTGGTATATAAAATAAGAAAAGATTGTTTTAAAATAATAAATAAATTAAGTTGTTATTCCCTAGCATGAGATCTATGTCTGGCATATTCAGTGCTCTTTTGGAGTAATGTATGTAGACAATGAACAAATCTTAGTGATCTTGAAACAAATTTTAGTGATCTTGAAACTTAGTTTAAAGCATTTTCCTATAATCTTCTTTCCCAGTTATGCACTCCAGAGTTAAGGTTACATTTCCTTGCTTCCCACTCTGCCCTATCCAGACTTTCATGCTTTGTATTGAATATGTTTCAACATAGAAATGCCTCTCTGCCTTTGAGTTGTCAGTTCAAGGCTCAATAGAGTGCATTGATAAGTTCCAATAAAATGACGATGGAAAACAAGTTTGAATTCAAGTAATGAAAGACCCTTACCTAGTCGAACAAGTCGTATTATTGAATATTCTTTCTTGTGCCTTGTGATTAAGAGAGAAAAAGAAATAAAATCATTTTGAACTAAAGAAATCTGTGGTTTAACTTGCCCAAGCACATCTGTAATCCAGGCAGGGGGTGGGGGTGGACCTTGATGAGAATTGTCTTCTGGACTCCAGTTCAGGGATCTCGGTGTGTAGAAATCAGCTTTCATTATAATTTATTTTTGAGACTTGCCACTGTGAACATATGTGAGACCTAATGGCTTCTTTCCTTTTATTGTAAGAGTTTAATGATCTTGCAAATTATTGATTGATTGCATATTATAAAACTTCTTACCAGTTGAAAATGTAACATAGAAGTGACTTTAAAAGGCATTTTTTTTTTGCTTTCACAGTCCATTTGTGATGAGTAGCAATCATGAGTATGTATGATAGTGCTGGCTGCTTACTGGCATGTCTTGTACACTGCCTCATTCGCCTCACCTTTAGACTTCCTCCTTCTTGCTTCCCTCCCTGTCCTCTCTCCCTGTCCCTTCTTTCCTCCTTCCATTCTCTACTTTTATATAACATCATCAACCCTGCATCATTTTCTGCTACCTTCTTTTATCTTCTTGATGTTGTTTTTCTATCTGATGAATGTGTCTGTGTGTGCATATGTGTATATAAATTCACGAGAGAAGAAATGAAATGAGAAAAATATGCTTTCTGTTTAAAGGAACTATCAAGCTCAATTGTATATTGTTCCTCATTCTTGCACACAAAAAGAACATAACATCTAGCACTAGCTGAGCTCCTGGGAAAGCTCAGAGACCAATCAGATTCTCACATGAGCTACTCAAAGTTGAGAAATGTGAAAGGACTCACATAAGCCAGACCCCAAACATGTCAGTTTTATATACAAAGGACATGATAAATGCACAAAAGTCCTGGGTATACATTTTAAGGTAAAGGAGATCTGAGAAGGAAGGTGAGGTAAGTACAGATAAAAGAGCATTTAAATAGCTTTACATGCTCTGTTTCAACTTGAACTGAAGGAGGACAATAAAATAAAATTCCCCTCAGAGTGTCCCAGATACACTCTTGATATTTGCTGAATATTGCTCCCATACTTTCCTAAACTGCTGCATATAACTACAATTACTGTTTGAACTTCCTTGAGTTTTATTAAATAAACTTTAAGCATCTAAACAATGAAACAATAATTGTGTATGTATGACAATGTTATTGGGTAAGCATATAACTTGTTAGTATTGACTTTCACTATCGACTGTGCCCCAGTTTGGACAGAATTTTGCAGGAACCATGATGGGGAAAATGTCAGAATACTCACATACTTTAAAGTCCTTTAATATTATAGCAAAAAGTTCCAAGTAGCAGTTTATTATTAATTCACATAACTGCAATGCACTTTATGTACACATAATCCTGTCATCAGAGTCTCTCATATGAGTCATTATTTTTAAAACAATTTGCAATATTACACCAAAATTACTAATAAGTTTTAGTGGGCAAGGTACCCTGTCAGTTTATATTGGAGCAAACTTGGAAATATCATAGTCAACAACATGACTAAATATGGTAACAGTTCTTCTAGTTCCTGAGTTATTTCCTTCAAATCCATGATCTGTGTCAGCTTTATATTAAACAGAAAATGAAGGCTAACTGAATTTTAAAATAGAATCAAATAAAGGAATTCTAATGCACAGTAGTTAATGTCCTCTTTATAAATAACAGCAGTCTTCAGGAATTGTTAGTATGAGACTAGTTGTTCTATGTAATCCTTAGGTAACATAATTCTTCTGTTAGCCCTATTAGACCATATGCTTCCTCCTACTCAGCATATAATCTCACTATTGTTTGTCCTACACCAACTAGACCATCAAATCAGATTCATCAACATCTTCTCCATGGATGTGCTTGTATGAATGTTATTCATCTTTAACTCTTCTTATATTTTCTCTATTATAGGGTCTCATGATATGGATTGAGATACATAGTGTTGGAACACAGGGTCTAATAAAAAGTGATTAGTTCAGGATGACAATGCCATCATAAATGCATTAGTTATCAGCATTTTGTTCCCTCTTATTCTCTTGGCCTTTTGTTCTCTCCTGTCTTCCTGCCTTCCAACATAGTATGACACTTTCAAAACATGATGCTACCTGGATATTGGACTTTGTAGCCTACATAATGGTGAAAAATAAATTTCTTTTTTTATAAAATACCCACTGTGCAGTATTCTTCTACAGAAACACAGAACAAGCGATGACACTTATCTGAGTTCTTCTTCTGATGCAAAGATTAACTTACTTCTGCAATCTTAGTTTTTATCACTTACCTGAAATTCAAGCTAGATTTGTAATAGTTACAAGTTCTCTCTCATTTTAAATAATATGGGAAAACTACAAACTAATTGTTATAATTCTGTATATTGCTTTAGAAACCTTGTTAGGACCTTCCATATTTAATATTAACAGAAATAACTATGTACACTCAATTATCTCCATTTTTACTTTTCTATTTATTCTTTTTAATTATCTTTGCAAAATTGTTTTTATTATGGCCAAGGAAAAGAATTGCTTGATATTTCTTACCAAAAATTAAATATTAAGTATTGATGTGAAAATAGCTTTGTAAATGTTGGGTGACAACAAACAAAAAAATACAAGGAAAGCTCTTATAACACATGATAATACAGGACAAACTTCTAATAAATCTTTACATTTTATCATTACTACCATACACTATCCTTGTCTCGCTATACTGTCAAGTTTGATAAATTTCTTTATAATGCAAAACCTGAACGTGTTCCTTTCTATTACAATGCTTTTCCTGTTCCCCCCCCATCCTTTTAACCATTCTCTCATCAATGTATCATCCCTCAATGCACCATTATTTTTGCTTGCTTATAATAATTTGCTCATTAAAATATTTGTTTTTAGGGGGGATATGTGGTTCTGGCTGTCCTGCTTCATTTAAAATTTTTAAACACATTGATTTACTAATTGTGAATATGTGCATAGGTGTGGATATATGTATGCTATGGTGTGCATATGGAGTTGTGGCAATGCTTGCAGGAGGTGGCTCCTGTCTACCATGTAAGTCTGGGAGACTGAACTTGATAGATTACCATGCTTTCTGTAATGTGCCCTTATCCACCGAGCCATTTTGGCATTCAAATTTTTCTTAGTTTTATACCCTTTCCGGGTGATAGGATCCCTATAACATACATTTCATTTGCCTTCAACTCATTAATTTTCATAGTTCACAAGAAAAATAGAAGAGTAGGAGGAAGAAGCAACAGTAGGAGAAAAAATGGAAGAGAAATAAATGGAGGGAGATAAAGATCTGGAGACAAAACAAAAAAATAAATATAACAAACACTATTGAGAATCAAAAGTTTTGCTAAACATTCTATCTCAAGGAGTCTAAATAATGTAGAGAGTAACTACAATTATATAATCTTCAACTCCATCAAAGATCCGAGAAGGGAATAAATATTACTTAACAAACGAGATATATCCAAAATGGTGTAACAATTGACAGAGACAACTGACTACCTGGGCAATCACCCAAAGTCTCGTTTGCAATGTTGAGTCAACCAACTTTGGCTAAGGCCTAACATAACTGACATACCATTATTAAAGTCAAGGAACTTTTCAAAACTTTTTTACCCTGTCTTGGCAGGATATGGCAGTCCTGTTGTATCCATTGATGCACACTCTGGATCTCTGTCAGTGGTTGAGGTATGGGCTTTTCTTAACCCAAAGGCCAGTTCTGCCAAGAAGACAAGCTCCCAGTGGAGTGTCTTTGGTGCTCAATGTTCTCTCGGGAGTAGAGCGGTGTTGCCAGGAGCAATTGTGTCTCACTATCACGAAACTCTGAGTTATATTAAAGGCCATATTCTACAGCTCTTCAAAGAGGTTGAAGATTATCTATCTATACTGAGTATAATCTCTATATGTCTAAAGAACCTGATTAGTCTAATTATAAATGACAAACTTAGATGACTATTAATCTATATAATTCTCAATAGCTATCTAACTTAAAGCCTAAGACAATAAACAACTGTGCAATATATGAAGACAATGACCTTCATCTGTAAACAATGTCATTACATATCAAATGTAAACAATGTTATTACATAAATAGTATCAGAGGTAGAAATGTACATTGTGATATGGTATATGTATCAATACAATATAAGCATACTCTTATACAAAAATAGAGGTAGGAACACTCACATTCAATATTCAATATGTCAATATACAGGAAGCAGTACCAATACAATTTTCTAAAAACAGTAACTCACAAATACCAATCATCCCATCAAATCCCCCCCCCTTTTTTTTAAATTTCTCTCCAAGTACTCGTTTAACTCCCAGGTTTGTCATTACTCAGTGAGTTCTGGAGCAGCAGTGTGCACTTGAGACATTTACTGGGTTTTAAAACAGAATTCAGATTAACTCGCCAGGATTTGTTTAGCCTTTATCATATATAATCAATTTTAATTTCATATTTTTCCTATCAATTCTTCCTTTTAGAAAATATTTTCTCTATTTTTTTTGACTATACCCCTAATTCCATAAAACATCTCCCCATCCCCTCAACCCCAAACCAACCACTAAAAGATGTCCCTAACCCTGAGGGCAAACTCTGTTGGGAGAGGGGACATCATCCTCTAAGATTGCTTCAAGCTGACATGGGGGCGATGTTCTCCTTAGGGGCTCCAGTTATTGGAGCATCACGGACGATTCGAGGAAGGATCCCAGAAGTACTTTTTATGAAGTTAAGCCTCTTGCTTTTTGGATAGTTGTTATTAATGTCTCCAAAAAAAATTAGCAGAAGCTCTTTGCCATGGTTCATTATCTTCCCATAATTTCTTTAGTTCATCAACAGTGAAAGGCACTATAATTTCTGCTGGGTCTATGCCTGCTAGTTGACGAAGTCTCAGCATGCCTTTTATAATTAACTCAGAGACTTTTTCCACATAAGTTTTCAGTTTTTTACTTGGTTTATGCGATAAAAAGATCCATTCCAAGATAATATCATCTCTCTGCATTAAAATTCCTGTAGGAGAAATTTTTGATGGTAATATGACGAGAATACAATCGAGCTCTGGATTCACCCTGTCCACATGTGCCTGTTGTAATTTTTCCTCAATCATTGTCAGTTCCTTTTCTGCTTCAGCTGTTAATTCTCTGGGACTGTTTAAATCTTTATCACCTTCCAAGGTTTTGTTCAAATGAATTATTAGATCAGGTGTTATCCCAACAGCTGGTCGTAGACTGGAAATGTCTCCTAACAGTCTTTGAAAGTCATTAAGAGTCCGTAGGCGATCTCTCCTAATTTGTGCCTTTTGTGTCTTAATTTTTTGCAAACCTATTTTATAACCTACATAATTAACAGAATCTCCCTTCTGTATCTTCTCAGGAGCAATTTGCAATCCCCATTTAGGTAAAAGTATCTTTATTTCTTCAAACAGTCTGTTCAAGGTATCCATGTTTGAATCGGATAACAAGATGTCATCCATGTAGTGGCATATTATAGATTTGGGAAATTTCTTGTGTATTATTAGCAATGGTTTGTTCACAAAAGGAATGGCAATTTAACATACCCTGGGGGAGGACGGCCCAGTGGTACCTCTTGGAAGATTGAGAATTGTTGTAAGTAGGCACCATGAAGGCAAATTTTTCTCTATCTTCTTTTTGTAAAGGTATGGTGAAAAAACAATCCTTTAAATCAATAACTATAAGAGGCCATCCT
The DNA here is from genome assembly GCA_963919705.1 of Alexandromys oeconomus. Classification (NCBI taxonomy): domain Eukaryota; kingdom Metazoa; phylum Chordata; class Mammalia; order Rodentia; family Cricetidae; genus Alexandromys; species Alexandromys oeconomus. The sequence continues at coordinate 193,177 of CAWTZB010000239.1, forward strand.
TTTGGTAATAAAGAGGGCAAAGGGATTCCAGATTGCAGAGGACCCATAGGTTGAATAACCTTGTTGATAGCTCTGAGATCTGTCACCATTCTCCATTTACCTGATTTTTTTCTTAACCACAAATACAGGAGAATTCCAAGGACTGGTAGATTCTTCTATATGTCCAGCATCTAATTGCTCTTGTACCAGCTGTTCTAAAGCCTGTAACTTTTCCTCAGCTAGAGGCCATTGCTATGTCCATATTGGTTTCTCAGTCAACCATTTTAGAGGCAAGGCTGTTGGTATCTCTGAAGAGCTTCAATTGCTTGTTCTTGTACGGCCCGAATGGCCGGTTTTCTCCGTTTGTAATATCTTTTAATATTATTCTCAGAAATATAGGCTCTAGAAGTAGCAGGATTGTTAATTTGGGTATTCCATTGTTGTAATAGGTCTTGACCCCATAAATTCATTGCAATATTGGCCACATATGGCCTTAATTTTCCTATTTGTCCCTCAAGCCCTATATATTCAACCCATCTCGTGCTCTGTCTTACTCGAGATAGGGTTCCAATTCCCAGGAGCTGAACATTTACATTCTGAAGAGGCCAATACGGATGCCAAGATGCTGGGGTAATGATACTTACATCAGTACCTGTGTCCAGCAGGCCAGTAATAAAAATGCCATTTACACACACTCTCAGCTTAGGTCTTTGATCATTTATAGAAGTTTGCCAAAACACACGTAACTCATCTTTCTGCTCATTATCGTTTGTAACAGTAGGCATGAGGTTTCCTAATTGTCCTGACGAGGCACGTTCTCTGCAGAAACTGGAAATGACTGAACCATGTTTGCCATGGGGGCCTGTGAGGCCCCTCTCACCGTTCCCGTCTGTATCAGGTTGCCTTGTCTATCTCTTGTAGATCTGCATTCATTCGTCCAATGTCTGCCTTTTCCACATCTTCTACATAAACCTGAAGGCTGAGTCCTCCTATTTCTGTTATTTCTAGAAGATGCATTATTATTATTTCTGAAGATCTGTTGTTTACAATTCCTTTTCATATGACCCATTTTGCCACAATTAAAACATTTGGTATTCTGGTGTCTCCTTTTACCATTGGAAATTGCTTCTTCTACCCATGCTTCAGTGCCATAGTCAAATTATCAACATCCAGTGTATGCAAGACCCATTCTTCCAAGGGTGCTGATCTGAACCTTAAAGGCCCCAAAATCTTTTTGCATTCCACATTTGCATTTTCATAAGCCAAAGACTCAATCATTATACGTCATGTGTCAGGGTCAGGTATCCCTATTTGCACAGCCTTAGTAAGTCTTTGTAAAAAAATCACTAAAGGGTTCTCTCTGACCTTGTTTAATTGTGACAAATGATTCCATTCTCTGTCCTGGGTCTTGTACCCTTTCCCAAGCCCTTAAGGCTGCTGTAGTGCATATGGAGAGTGTGTTTTCATCCAAATTAGCTTGTTCCTGAGGGTCGGAAAAGAGTCCTTCACCTAGAATTTTATCTAGGGAGATGTCACTTCCCTTCGCCTTTTCTTGCTGTTCTAAACGTCTAGCCTCTTGCCTGAATAAGCATTTCCATTTTAATTGCGGCCCACTCTCAAGGACTGCAGAGCTCAGCTGGAGCCAGTCCAATGGCATAGCTCTGCTTGTGGATGCCCAAGATTTTAGCATCTCTTTAACAAAAGAGGAGTGCATCCCAAATGTCATGACAGCCTGTTTAATTTATTTGAGATCATTCATACGGACAGGCTCCCATGTATCTTCCTTAATGACCTTAGGGTTTTTGGAACCAATCACCTTCTCTGTTGTTATTACTGGAAAGGCAGGTAGAGCTGTACGTAGAGATTTGTGGAAATTGTCCCGGAGGGATTTACCCACAGATGTAGTTAAAATTTGCCTTTCTACCGTTTGTTCTTCTTCATCAGAATTTAGAAATTCCTCAATCTTTTCAATTCTATTCACCATTGCCTTCTGCAATGTCTGTATCTCCTGTCCAGAATTATGTTCCAAAGCCTTCATTGTGGATTCTAAAGTCTGAAGTTTGTCCATTAGAGATAAGTTCTCATCTTTGGACATAATTTTTATGGCATAAACCGTGCCTTCTTGTATTGACAATCTTTCTGCCAATCTGTCATAAGCTTTAGACAAAATCCGATAGTCACATTCAGCAGTTTTGATTCTCTCAGTTAGTATTTCAGTTCCTACAGAAAGGGACTGAAGCTTACAACCCAAATCAGCTGTTCCCTCTTCCATAGTAATGAGTTTCTCCTTAATATCAGCCTGTAATGTTTCAGTTCCTACAGAAAGGGACTGGAGCTTATGATCTAAATCAGCTGTTCCCTCTTCCATAGTAATGAATTTCTCCTTAATATCAGCCTGTACCTTTTTTAAATTTTCCTCAGTTGATCGAGTCATGTTAAACAAAGATCTGTTCTCCTCCTGGAGAACTTCAAACTGATTCTTGAGAAGATTGTTGTCATTCTCAATTGTTTTTAAGCGTGCAACCTCTGCTCGTAAAGACTTTATCATATTTCTATTATCAAACCATATAGTGCCAAGGAAAACTACGAATCCCAGAAAGATCCATAGAGGTGGGGTGATAGACACCTCTTGTAAAATCTCCCACATGGTACAATTAAAAAAACTGTTAAATTCTTGAATGGTAATGTGTTCAGACATTTTAATTATAAAAGAAAATTTTTTCTCTTACCTGCAACGACTGGTTCCTGCCGGTGGTGGTCTCTGTGGTTTTGGAGCCTGTCTAGGAACTAGCTCTTGTAGACCAGGTTGGCCTCGAACTCACAGAGATCTGCCTGCCTCTCTGGATATTATGGGCCTGAAGGCGAGTGTATCTCGGACTCAGCCCTGGGGCCCTAGTCACAAACTAAGAAAATGACACCAGGGAGCATGCTGTGTTAGCTAGCAGGCTACGCCCTTGAGTCAGGGGCAAAATAGCCTGACGTTGGATGCCAAAATGTAACAGCGTAAGCGAATGCAGACAGATTGTCAAAATATAGACAGCTTTAATGGAGGAATAGACTTACAGAACCACCATTCCCACAGAGACCAGGAAAGCAGAAGCAAGCGCTGGGAGCACGCTCGCCAAATTTATAGGCAAACTTTAGCCTGAGGCGAACACGCCCCCTAAGGGGTGGGACTTATCCCTACAATGATGTATATGTTACTTTTGTATTACTCCAAAGAGACACCATGACCAAGACAAACTATTTAAAAAAGCATTTAATTTGAGTCTTGCTCACAGTACAGAGGATGAGTACATGGTAGAAGTACTTTTATCTCTAAAAAGACTAATATGGTAGACTGATATCCATCTAGGCTTGCCAAAACATAAAGAGTGAACATTATAAGAGAATAAGAACATCGTTAAAGGGGAAACAGATACAGATACTACTCAAAATAATCAAATACTATAATTTTAGGCAAATACTATAACTAAATGTCAAAATAACCATTTAGTAGTCTTGAAAATACTTTGTATGAAGTAAAATCAATAAAGCAGAACAATTTATCTTTCAAGGGCATATAAATATTATAAGAAAAAGAATTTACTCAAGAAGACGTGGTTTTGAAAACAACCATTAACATGAGGGCTACTTGATAATATGAATGAAAGGACAGTTTACCAATTGAATATGTCAATATGAATGAACACATTGATACAAATAAAAAACACTCTTAACCAAAGTGTGCAAATAAAAATATATCATTGAATCCAGTACGAATTATGAATAACTAGAAAAATCTCATAAACTAGGATGTGAAGATACTTCCTTATCTTAAAAAGGCAATAAACTATCACTATATAGCAGCCATACTTACTTAGATTCTATAATCCCATAAAAAACGGAGTACAGACATGAACAGAAGACTCTCTACAGAGAAATCTAAAATGGTTGAAAGACACTTAAGGAAATGCTCAACATCCTTAGCCATCAGAGAAATGCAAATCAAAACAACTCTGAGATTTCCATCCTACACCTGTAAGAATGGCCAAGATCAAAAACACTGATGACAAGTTTTGCTGGAGAGGATGTGGGGTAAAGGGAAAACTCCTGCATTGCTGGTAGGAGTGCAAACTGTATAGTCCTTTGGATATCAGTATGGCAATTTCTCAGAAAATTAGGAAATGACCTTCCTCAAGACCCAGCAATGCAACCTTAGATACATTCCTTTGAATGTAATGAACCAGGCTAAGTATCATATATTACAAATAATATTTTGTGTTTTATGGATAGTCTACTTGAGTGTTTTCTGGATAAATTTATGACAGACTCTATGAATTCAGTACACACATAACATGCACTATACAACACAATCACATGCACACACACAAGCATACACACATACAAGCATGTTAGGTGTTATTCATTACTCTCCTGTCTCCTATAACCCCAAGCACAAACATGTATATAGCCTATCATCTAAACATAATTCACTGTGATGTTACTCATTATCTCCGTTACCGCAAAAGATTTCCATTCTCCTTACTTTTAGGTTTACCACACTCCAAATGGTTCTTCACAGAGAAACTTTAAACTCCAGCTACTTGTCAAGAATTTAAAATTGATTTCGGTGTAGTATATGCATGTGTGTCTATGTGTGTGCATGTGCACATGCACATGTGTAACTGTAGAAGCACAGTTAGGGGCCAGAAGTTGACAGAGGATGTCTACCTCTATGGCAATCCATCTCATATTGAGACAGAATCTCTCACTGAATCTGGAGCTCACTGATTGATTTAGGCTGCCTGGCTGACTGGCCAGTGAACTCCAGAATCTGATGATCTGCACATTCCTTGTCCCAGACCTGAGAATACATATGTGTATGTCACCATACCTAGATTTTACATGGATAGGGATCTGAACTCAAATCCTCAAGCTTTTGCAAAGCACTTAAATCACCAAATGACCTTTCAAGCCGTTGTACAGTATGTAAGATAAAAAAAAATGGACAGAAAATCCCTTATTATCAAATCCTCCAATTACTTTTTATTGCTTCCAGGTAAATTCCTTGGTATCATACTCATTTCTTTATTTCCAGGGCTTCACAAATCATCATTTAGAATTTTTCTAGGATACTGTTATGAATTATAGTTGAACAAATTTGTATTACAAATAAGGTGAATTACCTCATTTAATTCATCACTTGAGTTGTATTTCTATTTCATACCATAATAATACAGGCATTTAAAAAAAAGCCTACATTGAGTGTATTAGTCAGAATGACTTTCTACATATAAATGGGACAAGAGTGTCTTTCTTCCATTTCCTTTATAGAGACTGCCACCAGAAGGTGTGGCCTAGAAACAAGGTGTATATTCCCATCTCAAAAGATCTGGATTTAGAGTACGTCTTCCCACTTAAAATGATAGTATGAAACATTCCTCATAGGTGTACACAGCCACTTCAGTTGTAGTTAATTCAGGATGTTGTTAAGTCGAAAATCAAGGATATCCATCATATTGGTCATTATTGTGAAAATAATAGCAAATATAAATCTTAACTATTAAAAAATGAAAGAGTAAGTATTGCTTCATTAGACCAAGAGGCCAAGTTCTGCAAAATGGCAGGGTAGAGAATGGCGCTTGACTCTCAAGAATGTAAAATCAATTTGGTCCTGGGACCCGAATCCAACCTGCAGATTCGAAAAAGACATAAAAAAAAAAAGAGAATGCATGCAATACAGTTATCTATTGAATTTCATCCACCAGCAGTGGGAAGCAAGCCTCCACATACATTTGTTAAACATATATAAAGAACTCAAGAAGCTAGACTTTAAAATGCTAATTGACCCAATTAAAAAAAATGGGGCACTGAACTGAACAGAGAGTTCTCAACAGAAGAAGTTGAAATGGCCAAAAGACACTTAAGGTCATGCTCAACCTCCTTAGCAATCAGGGAAATGCAAATCAAAACAACTTTGAGATACCATCTTACACCTGTCAGGATGGCTAAAATAAAAAAACACCAATGATAGCCTTTGCTGGAGAGGTTGTGGAGGAAGGGATATGCTCATCCATTGCTGGTAGGAATGCAAACTTGTGCAACCACTATGGAAAGCAGTATGGCGGTTTCTCAGGAAATTTGGGATCAACCTACCCCAGGATCCAGCAATACCACTCTTGGGAATATACCCAAGAGATACCCTATCATATGACAAAAGTACTTGTTCAACTATGTTCGTAGCAGCATTATTTGTAATAGCCAGAACCTGGAAACAACCTAGATGCCCTTCAATGGAAGAATAGATGAAGAAAGTGTGGAATATATACATATTAGAGGACTACTCAGCGGTAAAAAAAAAAAAAAGAAAAAGACTTCTTGAATTTTGCATGCAAATGGATGGAAATAGAAAACACTATCCTGAGTGACGTAACCCAGACCCAAAAAGATGAACATGGGATGTACTCACTCATAATTGGTTTTTATCCATAAATAAAGGACATTGAGCCTATAATTAGAGAAGCTAAATAAGGTGAACCCAAAGAAAAACATATAGTTATCCTCCTGGATATTGGAAGTAGACAATATTGCTGAGCAAAAATTGGGAACTGGGTTGTGGGGTGGGATAGGGGAATGGGGAGAGACAAGTGAGAAGAGGATGATGGGGAGAGCTTGGGGGAATGGGATGATTGGGATAATGGAAGGATGGATATGGGAGCAGGGAAGAATATATCTTAATTAAGGGAGCCATTTTAGGGTTGGCAAGAGCCTTGACTTTAGAGGGGTTTCCAGGGTTCCAGAGAGATGTCCCCAACTAGGTTCTTGGGCAGCTGAAGAGAGAGAGCCTGAAATGGCCCGATACTATAATCATACTAATGAATATCTTGCATATCACCATAGAATCTTCATCTGGTGATGGATGGAGATAGAGACAGAGACCCACATTGGAGCAATGGACTGAGCTCCCAAGGTCCAAATGAGGAACAGAAGGAGGGAGAACATGAGCAAGGAAGTCAAGACCGCGAGAGGGGCACCCACCCACTGAGATGGTGGGGCTGATCTATTGGGAGCTCACCAAGGCCAGCTGGACTGGGTCTGAAAAAGCATGGGATAAAACTGTACTCTCTGAATATGGTGGACAATGAGGGCTGCTGAGAAGCCAAGAACAATGGCACTGAGTTTTGATCCTACTGCATGTACTGGCTTTGTGGGAGCCTAGCCTGTTTGCATTCTCACCTTCCTAGACCTGGATGGAGGGCGGGGGGGGACGACTTGGACTGCCCACAGGGCAGGGAACCCTGACTGCTCTTGGGACTGGAGAGGGAGGGGGAGGGGAGTGAGGTGTGGGGACTGGGGGGAGGGGGAGGGAAAAGGGAGGCTGGGAGGAGGCAGAAAATTTTAATATAAATAAATAAATAAATAAATAAATAAATAAATTTTGAAAGAAACAAAAGGTCTATCCAAAGAGACCTGTCACACCACTGCTCTATTAAAAAATTCAGTGACACAATTAAAAAAAAAGAAAAAATAATATATATTGCTTTTTATTAAGAATTTTTAATACAATCTTTTTTCATTTTGCATAGCTATAGCTATCCCCATTTCCAGTCCTTCTCTTCCCCTTGCCCTATCCTCCATACACTCCTCAGAGGGGGTAAAGTTTCTCATTGGGAGTCAAAAAGTCTGACACTTGACTTCAATGCAAGACCAAAGTCCACCCTGCTATATCTAGGCTGAGCAAGGTATTCCTCCAGCCAGAATGTGTTCTAAGATGCCAGTTCAAACACTAGTAATAACTATGCCTGGTCCCACTGCCAGTGGCCCTATAGACTTCCTAAGCCTCAAAACTGTCCTCCACATTCAGTGGTCCTAGATTGGTCCTATGCAGGTCCCCCCACTTATCAGTCCAGAGTCTGAGATCTCATTAGCTCAGGTCAGTTGTTTCTGTGGGTATCACTGTCATGGTCTTGACCCCTTCGCTCATATTATCACTCCTCTCTCTTTTGGATTGGTCTCAGGTAGCTCGGCCCAGGGCTTTGCTGTAGATCTCTGTATCTGCTTCCATCAGTTGCTGGATGGACAATGAAGGTAGTCATCAGTCTGATAACAGGTGGAAGGCCACTTTAGGTGTCCTCTCCACTGTTGCTTAGAGTCTTTGCTGGAGTCATCCTTGTAGATTCCTGGGAATTTCCCTAGTGTCACATTTCTTGCTAGTGCTTTAATAGTTCCCTCAATCAAGATACCTCTTTCCTTGTTCTCCCTCTCTGTCCTTCCCCTTCTTGAGCATTCTGTTTCCTCATGTTTTCCTCCTCTCTCCTCTTATCCCCTCCCCTTCCTTTGCACCCTCCCTTTTCTTCCTCCATACTCCCAGTTTTTCAGGAGATCTTGTCTGTTTCCCTTTCCCAGAGGGATCCATGAATGTTAGGGTTCTGCTTGTTACCTAGATCTCTGAGACTGTAGGCTTTTGTATCTTTTGCTTTATGTCTAATATACACTTACAAGTCAGAACATGTCATGTTTGTCTATCTGGGTCCAGGTTAGCTCACTCAGGATGATTTTCTCAAGTTCTATCCATTTGCCTCCAAATTTCAATATGTCATTGTATTTTCCAGCTGAATAGTACTCCATCGTGTAAATGTACCACATTTAATTTATCTATTGTTCAGTCAAGGGACACCTAGGCTGTTTCTAGGTTCTGGCTATTACAAATAAGGTGCTGCTCTGAACACAGCTGAGCAAATGTCCTAGTGATATGAGTTTGCATCCTTTGGGTATATGTCCAAGAGTGGTATTGCTGAGTCTTGAAGTCGATAGATTTCCAATTTTCTAAGAAACTGCCACACTGATTTCCGAAGTGTCTGTACAGGTTTGCATTCCCACCAGCAATGGAGGAGTGTTCCCCTTACTCTGCATCCTCTCCAGCATAAACTCTCTTTGGTGTTTTTGATCTTAGTCATTCTGACTAGTGTAAGATGGTATCTCAGAGTCATTTTGATTTGCATTTCCCTGATGGCTGGGGATGTTGAGCAATTTCTTAAGTGTCTTTTTGCCATTTGTAATTCTTCTGCTGAGGATTCTCTGTTTAGATCTGTACCCTATTTTTTATTGGATTACTTGGTAATTTGATGTCTAGAAAAATATTTCTCATTCTTTAATTTTTATCCCTTTTAAATGTGTGTATTTAAACTTCTCAAACAGCTTTCATTTGCCAAACTTTTAGTCCTTCACAGTTGCAAAAGAAGTAAATGGACTCAGACATCTATTCTTCTATTTTAGAAGTGCAGACAGGAGCCAATGCAACAGGCAACTCTCTGGTGAGGTTACAGAACACACATCGGTACTAGGGCCACATATATTGTCTCAGAGTAGATGCCAACCAGTTGGGGCCAACTTGTGAACCAGTTGCCAGAAATACTTCATCATGGACCCTCACATCATCTTGTAATCTGACTTGTCTCATTCTTGACAGAGGGTACAACCTCTCAGGCTCACTGAACATGTGCCAGAACTTTATCCATTCACATTAGTTCACGGTGAACATCAATTTGTGCGCCTCACCCATAAACTGTGAACCCTTGTGGCAAATCTGGAATATTCCACCATGTGCCTTCATTCCCTGCTTTTTGGTCGGAGATAGATTGGGAGTAAGCACTGGAAAAGGACTGTTACAGCTTGGGTCACTGAGCAAGCCAGCAGGCACTATACAACATGAGATAATACCAGGTGAGGTGTGTTTTCATGCCCTACTGGAATTAAAGGTGGCTATTACTCTCATCACTACCCCACCACATAGGCTCACTTTAGCCTTGAAAAATTAGCAGTTAAGCTGTACCCTCATACCATTCTGGGTTCAGTGGACTCTATGCCTGAATAGAGTATACACTGGGTCTCATGGCAGCCCAGCTAGTTACTGAAGTGATCCTGCAAGTATGCAGGCTAAGAAACAAAGTACGGCAGGAGCCTAGTAATAATGGGAATCCTCCTGCTGAGCGGTTGCATGAGCTGGCCCACCAGCAAGATTGTCACTGCCCAGGACAGCCTGCTGCTCCAAACGCTCAGTGCCACTTGAGTGGAGACAGCCTTATTGAGGGAGTAGAGTTTCCAAGTTAAGGGGAGGCCGTACACTGTGTTAGAGGAATGAAACATTGGTGTTCAAGACATGCTGGTAATGGTGGTTGAAATAAGAATGTTGCCCATACGCTTATAGATTTGAATATTTGGTCACCACGGAATGTCACTATTGAAATTATTACAAGGTGTGGCCTTATTGGAGAAGTATGTCATTGGGGTGTGCTTTGAAGTTTCAAAGAGGCCATTCTCATGGGATCTGCAAGGTTACACAGTAGATCATCTGGCATTTAGAAGACCAATCCATCAGAGATTGACATATTTGATGGAGGTTAAATTCACTTAGGCATGACCCATGAAAAATACTGTCTCTACAAATTCTCTTGTGTGATAGATAACATGCTCCTACTCTAACTTAGCTTTGGGACTCTTAACCATTGTATTCATCATATGTCAGGCACAGTCTTCCTGTGTTATAGAAGTAGGATAACTTTTTCCCCAAACTGTGTATTCTGGCAAATAAAATAAGACAGCCAAACCTTTAGTCCTAAACTGCAAAGAGAGAGAGAGAGAGAGAGAGAGAGAGAGAGAGAGAGAGAGAGATAAAAAAAGGAAAGAAAGAAAGAAAGAAAGAAAAGAAAAAATGCCTTAGAAGCCTGTTCTCTATAATTAATTCCCTGAGAGTATGATTTGATTAGGCCATATAGAAGTCCTTGTGGAATGATTACAGGAGGAACTTTCACAAAAAGAAACTGCAGGTGCCTGGCCTTGCTAGATCTACATCATTCAAAGATTTATGATGAATTAGAACTGTATTGCAGGTATCTGTCCTCTCTATATCTTAGTCCTCCAAAAGATCAAGAGCACCTAACTGACTAACCATGTCCAGATATTATTAATCACACTTAAGAAATGTAAAATGGAAGTTTCTCAGTTTCAAGAGATCCAATTTATTAATTGTTGCTTTCAGTGTCTGTGCTACTGGGGTTATATTTAGGAAGTGGTTTCCTGTGTCAATGCGTCCAAGTGTACTTCCCCCTTTCTCTTCTATGAGGTTCAGTGTTGTTGGTTTTATGTTGAGGTCTTTGATCCATTTGAACTTGAGTTTGTGTATGGTGGTAGATATGGATCTATTTTCATTACTTTATATGTTAATATCCAGTTATACCAGCATCATTTTCTGAATACGCTTTCTTTATTCAGTTTTATATTTTTGCTTCTTTGTGAAAAATCAGGAGTTGGTAGGTGTGTGGATTGATATCCATGTTTTTTTATTCGATTCCATTGGCCTCCTGTCTGTTTTTATGCCAATACCAGGGTGTTTTCAGTATTGTAGCTTTGGAGTAGAATTTGAAGTCAGGGAATGTGATGCTTTCAGAAGTTCCTTTATTGTACAGAATTGTTTTGGCTATCCTGTTTTTTTTTTTTCTTTTCTATAGGAGGTTGAGTATTGTGCTTTTGTGGTCCATGAAGAATTTTGCTGGGCATTGCAATGAATCTGTAGATTGCCTTTGGTAAGATTGCCATTTTTATTATGTTTATTCTACCTACCCAAGAACATGGGAGACTGAGAAGCTTCTGTAAAGCAAAAGACAAAACAGCAGCCTACAGAATGGGAAAGATCTTCACCCAACTCATATCAGACAAGTGCTGAACTCCAAAATATATAAGGAACTCAAGAAATTGGTCACAAAAAGAAAAGATAATGTAATAAAAATGGGGTATAGACCTAAACACAGAACTCTCAACAGATAAATCTAAAATGGCTTTTCAGCCAGTAAGGAAATGTTCAACAATCTTAGCCATCAGAGAAATGAAAATCAAACAACTATAAGATTCCATCTTAAACCTGTCAGAATGGCTAAGATCAAAAATACTGATGACAAGGAGCACTACTGAGAACTCAAGAAAAATGGCAATGGGTTTTTGATCATACTGCACGTATTGGCTTTGTGGGAGCCTAGGCAGTTTGGATGCTCACCTTACTAGACCTGGATGGAGGTGGGTGGTCCTTGGACATCCCACAGGGCAGGGAACCCTGATTGCTCTTTGGGCTGACGAGGGAGGGGGACTTGATTGGGGGAGGGGAAGGGAAATGGGGGGCGGTGGTGGGGAAGAGACAGAAATCTTTAATAAATGAATAAATAAAATAAAATAAAATAAAAAATACTGATGACTGGGCTGGAGAGATGGCTCAGAGGTTAAGAGCATTGCCTGCTCTTCCAAAGGACCTGAGTTCAATTCCCAGCAAACACATGGTGGCTCACAACCACCTGTAATGGGGTCTAGGTGCCCTATTCTGGCCATATACACAGACAGAATATTGTATACATAATAAATAAATATATTAAAAAAATACTGATGACTACTTATGCTGGAGAGGTCATGGGGTAAAGAGAATACTCCTCCAATCCTGATGGGAGTGGAAGCTGATATAGTCACTTTGGAAATTGTATGACGATTTCTCAGAAAATTAGGAAACAACCTACCTCAACACCCAGCAATGCTACTTTTGGGTATAAACCCAAAGGATGCTCAATCGTACCACAAGGACATGTGCTCAACTATATTAATAGCAGCATTATTTGTCATAACCAGAACCTGGAAATAACCTAAATGCCCTTTGACTGAAGAATGGATAAAGAAGATGTGGTACATTTACACAATGGAGTACTACAGAGTGGAAAAAATAAGGACATCTTGAAATTTGTGGGCCAATGGATAGATCTAGAAAACACCATATTGAGAGAGGTATCCCAGACCCAGAAAGATAAATATCATATGTATTCAGACATAAGTGACTTTTAGACATAAAGCAAATAAAGAAACAGCTTAAAATTCAAAATCCCAGAGGACCTAGACAACAAAGAGGACCCTAAGAGAGACATATGTGGATCTAATCTACATGGAAAGTAGAAAAAGACAAGATCATGTGAGTAAATTGGGAACATGGGGATAATGGGAGCGGGTAGAAGGGAAGGGTGAATGGAGGGAAACAGAGAAAAATGTATAGCTCAATTAAAAATAAAGAAATGTAAAATAGTACATGTACCCTTTGTCTCTGTCTTAGATCTCTCAATGGTTTAGTTCTCTTTCTTTGTAACCTGTAGAGGTTCCCTTTAAAGAGGGCAAAGATCTCCACACAGCTGCAGCTGCAGTTAGCTACAAACTAGCTGATAAGTTTTGTTACATATCTTCAAAGAATGCATGTGTCTCTAAGAATTTTCCTTGTAGGTTTCTGACCCCGCGGCATCAGCCCAGGACAGGGAACTCAGAAGTTCCTCAACCCCCTATCCTTCCTGGTCTCTCTGCAGGGCCTCTACTCCCTGCATACTGCCTCTTTCTTCCTATCCCACCCAGCTTGCATCCAGATCCCTCCCCCCTTTTGCCCCTCTGCCCTGTTTGGGCACATAACATCACCCAGCTCAGCCTGTCTGGGTGCTGTGTCAGAATCCTCAGGGCAACCAGGTGGGCGGGAGTTCCTTTGTTTCAATAGCCTGCCTGCACCAAGCAAGGTAGGCGCTTTGTTTACTAGCTACCAAACCAACATGGAGACCTGATCTCGGTGCCAGGAGAGCCAGCATTGGGGAGAGCCATCATTGGGCAAGGAGATCTGATCTCGGCACCAGGAGAGCTATCACTGGGGAGAGCCATCACTGGGAAGGTACATCAGTAGGCAAGAAGACCTGATCCTGTTAAAGAAGATCCATAGGGGAGAATGCGGAGGAAGAGATGGGCAGGCGCCAATGCAAGAATTCACCCAACAATCTGAAAAGCAACATGAAACCACCAGAAACCAGCGACCTCACAACAAGAGGACATGAACACCTTAATCAAGAAGAAGCAGAAAAAAAAAATCGACTTTATGAAAGTGATTGATGGCCTTAAACAGTATGTAAAGAATGCCCTTATAGAAATGGATGAGAAATATAACAGAAAGTTTGAAGAATTGAATAAATCAGTGAATGATACCCTAGAAAACCAAGGAAAAACAAACAGATAATGGAAACAGTTCAAGACTTGAAAACTGAAATGGAGGCAAGAAGAAAACACAAACAGAGGGTCGGCTGGACATGGAAAATTTAAGTAAACAAACAGAGACTACAGAAACAAGCATAACCAACAGAATACAAGAGATAGAAGAAAGAATCTCAGATTCTGAAGATACCATAGAGAAAATAAACACACTGATCAAAGAAAGCAGCAAGTCCAACAAACTCTCATCACAAAACATTCAGGAAATCTGGTACACAATAAAAGACCAAACCTAAGAATAATAGGAGTAGAAGAAGGAGAAGAAGTGCAGCTCAACGGCCCAGAAAATATATTTAATAAAATTATGGAAGAAAATTTTCCCAACCTAAAGAAAGATATACCTATGAAGGTTCAAGAAGCATACAAAACACCGAATAGGCTGGATCAAAAAAAAAAAAAAACCCCATCCCCTCGCCATATAATAATCAAAACACAAAGCATACAGAAAAAAGACAGAATATGAAAAGCTGCAAAGGAAAAAGGCCAAGTTACTTATAAAGGTAAACCTATCAGACTTACACCTGACTTCTCCATGGAAACCATGAAAGCCAAAAGGTCCTGGATAGATGTACGTCAGAAACTAAGAGACCACGGATGCAAGCCCAGATTATCGTACCCAGCCAAGCTTTCATTCACTATGAATGGAGAAAATAAAATTTTCCGGGATAAAAACAAATTGAAACAATACGTAGCCACAAATACAGCCTTACTGAAAGTAATAGAAGGAAAATCACTAACCAAGGAGTCCAACATTGACCACAATAACTCAGACATCTAGAGACACTTCACCACCACAACTCAAAGAAGGGAAACACACAAACTCTAAGATGAAAAAAGTGACCAGAGTTAACAACCATTGGTCATTAATATCATAATGTCAATGGACTCAACTCACCTATAAAAAGGCACAGGCTAAGGGATTGGATAAGAAAACAAGATCCAACATTGTGCTGGTTACAAGAAAAACACCTCAACCACAAAGACAGGCACCTACTCAGAGTAAAGGGCTGGGAAAAGGCTTATCAATCAAATGGACCAAAGAAACAAGCAGGTGTGGCCATACAAATCTCTAACAAAGTTGACTTCAAACTTAAATCAATCAGAAGAGATGGAGAGGGACATTTTATACTAATAACAGGAACAGTTCATCAGGATGAAGTCTCAATCCTGAATATCTATGCCCCTAATATAAAAGCACCCACGTACATAAAAGAAACATTGCTAAAACTCAAGGCAGCCATCAAACCGCACACACTAATAGTAGGAGACTTCAACACTCCTCTCTCACCAATGGACAGGTCAATCAGACAGAAACCTAACAGAGAAATAAGAGAATTAATGGAGGTAATGAAGCAAATGGACTTAACAGACATCTATAGAACATTCCATCCAAATAGAAAAGAATATACCTTCTTCTCTGCAGCTCATGGAACCTTCTCGAAAACTGACCACATAGTCGGTAGCAAAGCCAACATCCACAGTTACAAAAAAAATATATTAGTAACCACATTTGTCTTATCAGATCTCCATGGATTAAAGTTAGAATTCAACAACAATGCTACCCCCAGAAAGCCTACAAATTAGTGGAAACTGAACAGTCAACTACCGAACCATACCTGGATTAAGGAAGAAATAAAGAAAGAAATTAAAGTCTTCCTTGAACTCAATGAAAATAAAGAAACAACATACTCAAACTTATGGGACACTATGAAAGCAGTCCTAAGAGGAAAGTTCATAGCACTAAGTGCCGACTTAAAGAAAACAGAGAAAGCACACACTGGAGACTTAACAGCCCACCTGAAAGCTCTAGAAAAAAAAAGAAGCAGACTCACCTAGGAGGAGTAGAAGACTGGAAATAACCAAACTGAGGGCTGAAATCAACAAAATAGAAACACAGAAAACAATACAAAGAATCAATGAAACAAAAAGCTGGTTCCTGGAGAAATTCAAAAAGATTGAAAAACCCCTATCCAAACTAATCAATCGGGAGAGAGAGAATGTGCAAATTAATAAGATCAGAAATGAAAAGGGGGGCATAACCACAGACACAGAGGAAATTCAGGAAATCATTAGATATTACTACAAAAGCCTGTATGCGACAAAACTAGAAAATCTAAAAGAAATGGACACTTTTTTTAGATAAATACCATATAACAAAGTTAAACCAGGAACAGGTGAACAACCTAAATAGACCTGTTAGTTGCAAAGAAGCGGTTATCAAAAACCTCCCTACCAAAAAAAGCCCAAGACCAGATGGTTTCAATGCGGAATTCTACCAGAACTCCCAAGAAGACCTAAT
The DNA here is from genome assembly GCA_963919705.1 of Alexandromys oeconomus. Lineage (NCBI taxonomy): Eukaryota > Metazoa > Chordata > Mammalia > Rodentia > Cricetidae > Alexandromys > Alexandromys oeconomus. The sequence continues at coordinate 209,540 of CAWTZB010000239.1, forward strand.
ACCAATACTCCTTAATATATTTCACAATATAGAAACAGAAGAGTCATTGCCAAATTCCTTTTATGAAGCTACAGTTACTCTGATACCAAAACCAAACAAAGACTCAAACAGGAAAGAGAATTACAGGCCAATCTCACTCATGAACATCGACGCAAAAATCTTCAACAAAATACTGGCCATCCGAATCCAAGAACACATTAGGAAAATTATCCATTATGATCAAGTAGGCTTCATCCCAGAGATGCAGGGCTGGTTCAACATACAAAAATCTATCAATGTAATCCATCATATAAATAAGCTGAAAGAAAAAAAAACATATGATCGTTTCATTACATGCTGAAAAAGCATTTGACAAAATTCAACATCCCTTTATGATAAAAGTTTTGGAGAGATTAGGGATAGAAGGGTCATAACTAAATATAATAAAAGCTATTTACAGCAAGCCGACAGCTAACATCAAATTAAATGGAGAGAAACTCAAGGACATCCCACTAAAATAAGGAACACGACAAGGCTGTCGACTCTCTCCATACCTCTTCAATATAATGCTTGAAATTTTAGCAATAGCAATAAGACAACATAAGGGGGATCAAGGGGACTCGAATCGGAAAGGAAGAAGTTAAACTTTCGTTATTTGCAGATGATATGATAGTGTACATAAGCGACCCCAAAAACTCCACCAAAGAACTCCTACAGCTGATAAACACCTTTAGTAATGTGGCCGGATACAAGATCAACTCCAAAAATTAGTCGCCCTCTTATACACAAATGATAGGTGGAAGCAGAGAGGAAATCAGAGAAGCATCACCATTCACGATAGCCACAACCAGCATAAAATATCTTGGGGTAACTCTAACCAAGGAAGTAAATATCTATTTGACAAGAACTTTAAGGCATTGAAGAAAGAAATTGAAGAGGATACCAGGAAATTGAAGGATCTCCCTTGCTCTTGGATTGGGAGGATCAACATAGTAAAAATGGCAATTCTACCAAAGGCTATTTATAGATTCAATGCAATCCCCATCAAGGTCCTTTCAAAATTCTTCACAGATCTTGAGAGGACAATAATAAACTTTATATGGAAAAACAACAACAACAAAAAAAACCCAGGATAGCCAAAACAATCTTATACAATAAAGGAACTTCTGGAGGCATTACAATCCCTGACTTCAAACTCTATTACAGAGCTACAGTAATGAAAACAGCGTGGTGGCTTACAAACAGAGAAGTCAACCAATGGAATCGTATAGAAGACCCGGTTTTTAGCCCACAAACCTATGAACACCTCATTTTCGATAAAGGAGCTAAAAGTATACAATGGAAGAAAGAAAGCATCTTCAACAAATGGTGCTTGCACAACTGGATGTCAACCTGTAGAAGAATGAAAATAGACCCATATCTATAACCATGCACAAAACTCAAGTCCAAATGGATCAAAGACCTCAATATCAATCTGAACACACTGAACCTGATAGAAGAGAAAGTGGGAAGTACCGTACAACAGATGGGCACAGGAGATCGCTTCCTATGTATAACCCCAGTGGCACAGACATTAAGGGCAACATTGAATAAATGGGACCTACTGAAACTGAGAAGCTTCTGCAAAGCAAAGGACACTGTCACTAAGACAGAAAGGCAACCCACTCACTGGGAGAAGATCTTCACCAACCCTGCAACTGACAAAGGTCTGATCTCCAAAATATATAAAGAACTCAAGAAACTAGACTTTAAAATGCTAATTAACCCAATTAAAAATGGGGCACTGAATGAACAGAGAATTCTCAACAGAAGAGGTTCAAATGGCCAAAAAGACACTTAAGGTCATGTTCAACCTCCTTAGCGATCAGGGAAATGCAAATCAAAACAACTTTGAAATATCATCTTACACCTGTCAGAATGGCTAAAATCAAAAACACCAATGATAGCCTTTGCTGGGAGGTTGTGGAGGAAGGGGTACGCTCATCCATTGCTGGTGGGAATGCAAACTTGTGCAACCACTTTGGAAAGCAGTGTAGCGGTTTCTCAGGAAATTCGGGATCAACCTACCCCTGGACCCAACAATGCCACTCTTGGGAATATACCCAAGAGATGCCGCGACAAGGGCATTTGTTCAACTATGTTCATAGCAGCATTATTTATAATAGCCAGAACCTGGAAACAACCTAGATATCCTTCATGGAAGAATGGATGAAGAAATGGAATATATACACATTAGAATACTACTCAGCGGTAAAAAACAATGACTTCTCAAATTTTGCATGCAAATGAAAGGAAATAGAAAACACTATCCTGAGTGATGTAACCCAGACCCAAAAAGATGAACATGGGATGTACTCACTCATAATTGGTTTCTAGAGATAAATAAACGTCAGGGAATCTATAATTTGATATCCTAAAGAAGCTAAATAAGAAGGTGATCCCAAAGAAAAACATATAGCTATCCTCCTGGTTTTGGGAAGTAGACAAGATTGCCGGGCAAAAATTGGGATCTTGGCAATGGGGTGGGAGTGGGGTAAGGGGGAGATGGGGAGAGAAAAGTGAGAAGGGGAGGTTGGGGGAACTTGGTGGAAACGGGATGATTGGGATAAAGGAAGGTTGGATAGGGGAGCAGGGAAGCACATATCTTAATTAAGGGAGCCATCTTAGCGTTGGCAGGAGACTTGGACCTAGAGGGTCTCCCAGGTGCCCAGGGCGATGTCTCCAGTTAGTTCCTGGGGCATCTGAGGATAGGGAACCTGAAATGACCCTATCCTATAGCCACACTCGAATATCTTGCATATCACCATAGAACCTTCATCTGGCGATGGATGGAGATAGAGACAGAGACCCACACTGGAGCATTGGACTGAGCTCCCAACGACCCAATGAGGAGCAGAAGGAGGGAGAATATGAGCAAAGAAGTCAGGACCACAAGGGGGTGCACCCACCCACGGAGACAGTGGGGCTGATCTATTGGGAGCTCACCAAGGCCAGCTGGACTGTGACTGAAAAAGCATGGGATAAATCCGGACTCTCTGAATATGGCTGACAATGAGGGCTGCCAGAAGCCAAGGACAATGGCTCTGGGTTTTGATCCTCTTCGATGTTCTGGCTTTGTGGGAGCCTAGCCAGTTTGGATGTTCACCTTCCTAGACCAGGATGGAGGGGGGGAGGGCTTTGGACTCTCCACAGGGCAGGGAACCCTGACTGCTCTTCAGACTGGAGAGGGAGGGGGAGAGGTGTGGGGGAGGGCGGGAAGAGTGGGAGGAGGGGGGAGGGAGACGGGGAGAGGAAATGGGAGGCAGGGAGGAGGCAAGAATTTTTTTTTCAATAAAAAAAGAAAAGAAAGAAAAAAGAAAAAAAACGCAAAAAAAGAATTTTCCTTGTAGTTTTTTTATTACTAAGAAATTGCTAATGAGTGGATACACACACACACACACATTTGGGAATTTGTAGCAGCAGAAAAAAATAAAATTGAAAGAGTAAAGAATGCAGAAAAAATGAAGAAGAAAAGAAGAAGAAAGAATGTAGAGTAATTATAACAATAATGAATTGGAACAGAAATTTGTAATAGAGAATTGGAATTAGAACTGAGAGAGAATTGAAGCTAAGAAATTATTGATACTTAGGGCAAGAAAATTAGAATTAATACTGAACAATAAAGAGACATGACTGGACACGCACCACTGGCGTAGCTGCAGTTACAGTGGTCTGAGCAGGACCCGCATTGCCCCCGTCACTGCGCAGATTGAACCGCCTGGCCAAGCGACATCCTCGCTTCCTCCCTCGAGCTTCCACAGCTCGGGCTCATCTTTCTCTTGGCTTCCGGGCCAAACTATGTAGCCCGCATCTGGCCGCCTGGGTACCCCGCAGCTGACGCCCACCCGAGTCATCGCCTGTGCCAGGTGCTCGCGGCGAGCAGAGGCCTAATCAGCCAGCGGCCTACCTACCTGGCCAGCGGAGCCCTTCTCTTGGGCTTCCTTTCTACCAGGTCCCGCTCGTCCCCGCGAGGGACCGTCTTTATGGGTCAGCTTCTGTCCAAAGAGCCTCGTAACTGCCCGAGCCAGAAGAAGCCTCGTTGCTGCAGCTGGTATCGCCGCCGGCGCCCTCTCATCCGACTGCCAGGCCGCACTCCCGCCAAGGCGTCCCCGCAGTCCTCGGCTCCTCGGAACCGGGACTGCTTCTTCCGCGGGCCCTGCATGCTGTGCTTCATCGTGCACAGCCCCAGCGGGCCCGCCCCCGCCGGCCCAGAGGACGAGCCGCCGCTGTCGCTGCAGCCGCTGCGGGACGGGGCCTACGCTGCCGCCCCCTTGCAGCACCTGGAGCCGCGCTATGCGAACCTGGCGGCCGAAGACTGCGCCGCCGCTGCCTGCCGCTTCTTGCTGTCGTCGGCCGCCGCCGCCGCCTCTCCTCGGCCTCGTCGCCCGCCACCCGTTGCAAAGAGCGGGGCTAGCCGCCGCCGCCGCCTGGGAGCAGCAGGGCAGGAGCCTCTTCCTGGCCAGCATGGGGCCGTTGCGCTTCCTGGGGCCGCCGGCGCCCGGAGCTTTTCCAGGGGCTGCCATCGCAGGCTGAGTACCCCATGCCCCCTGAGATCCTGTGCAAGCGTAAGGAGGTTGGGGTTCCCGACTACAGCTATTGCGAGCAGCCTCTCTCTGCGGCGGAGGGGGAGGCGCCTCTCTGATGCAGCCGCTGGATGCAGGATGCTGCCAGGCCCTGGAGCAGCCCCTGTCACCACTCGGCTCCAGGCCCCACCTCTCCTGGCTCAGAGTGTGACCTCCTTGGAGCCGCCGGAGAGCAACCTCCGAGCTGGAAGCGTCGCCCACTGGCTCGCCCAGCAGTCTGAAGCCCGCGACGCTGACTGTCAGAAGATCCCCGAAAATCCCTGCAGCTATTTTAGGGAACCGCTCCCCGAATCCCTAGATGTTAACCAACTGCCAGGGTCCATCGTACGACGTGGAGCTGACTGGTCCAGCAATGCGCCCCCCATCCCCAGCCCCTGCCCTCCTGAGGCTTTCTCCCCTCTCCCCACCCCTGCCCCCTTGTGCACGGAGGAGCAGGGTTTCTAGGCAACCGGGGATGCCTAAAGGGGAGACTGTTAAGCCCCCTAGGCCCTGTGCTTAAGGCCCCTTTTGAAGTAGAAAAGCTTGGAGTCTGCTGAATGCCTTGTGTAGATTAGATCTGTTCTCACAATTCAGGATTCATTCATTGCATTAGCAAATCCTGATATAGAAACTATTAGATTTCCGTGGAATAAATATATGCACATTTGAGCAATTTTATTTGGTGGGTAACAACTTTACATACTGGTGTTTGAACGTTTTCAAACTGTTTCCAGGTTTGATAGCTGCTAGTTAGTGCAAAAACTTGCAATTAAGTATGTACCGTAATCAATCACTGTAACAAAGTTTTATATATACAGATCTCATGGATTCCTCCATTTGTTGCTCTGTGACAACTCCCGTTACTATTTCCTGCATTCAAAAAGCAACGGACACTCCAGAGGTTTACAGATGGCTCACACTAGTGAGCCAGGAAGACGACGGTTTTCGTTTTGTCTTGTGAAACTAACAATCTAGATGGACTTAGGACGGTTGAATGAACTGGTTCAAGGCCACACTTGTAAACTAAAGAGCAAATTTGGGTCTTGGACTGGGAATTTTGGCCCACTTGACTTGGAAAAAAAAAAACTGTTGTGTATGCTGTTGTTTTTCCTTCTTACATCCTTGCCTTTATATGCAATGAATTACCAGAAGTCAGATTTCTTTTATGTTGGGGGTTGGGTGAGTGAAAAAGTGAAGTGCCTGGGGAAATTGTGTGTCACTGTCAATTTACTAGGTAAAATCTCCTGCTTAGCAGAGCTAGAGACAACTCTGTGATAGTTTACACTAAGTTATTTGCTCCCTTGTTTTCTGTCTTTGTTCCCATGCCTTTTCCTGAAGACAAAGCATAAGAACTTGATTTTTCAGTGTGGAAGATATTTAAATGGGACTATTTAGAACAAATCTTCAGGAGAACCTGGCTACTTTCATTGTTACTGAATTAACTGCCAATGAATGGTAAATGTTACTGTCACATCAGTGTACTTACTTGAGTAGACTTTTAACATGTGTGTAATTATGTGTTTGGATCTGTTTTACTGTGACATTGATGTTTTTGTGAACAATACAGCAAAAGATCAGACAAGTTTCCCATTTTCTTGAGTCAAAATGTAGTGAGATAATTATTATGAAGGTGTATTTGCAGGAGGGTAATTACTTTGTGTGTTCAGGGGATGAATTTTAGGGCAGAGGAAACTTTCTCAATAATCAATAAATCTAAGAGCTGGTGCTCTGAGAAGACTAAAAAAGATTGCAGGCTGTGGACCCAACTGAAAAAGGAAGACAGGACCCACATTAACAGAATCAGAAGTGAGCAGGGAAAAAAAATTACAATGAACATTAAAGAAATTCAGAATATTATAAAGGAATAGTTTAAAAACCAGTAATCCATTAAGTTGAAAATCCTAAAAGAAATAGGTGAATTCTGATTCAGCTAAACTACCAAAATTGAAACAAGAAGACAACCTAAACAGATCCATAACAAATGAGATCAAAACAGTAATGAGAAGCCTTCCAAAAAAAAAAAAAAAAAACAAAAAAAAACAAAAAAAACACACAGGCACAGGTGAATTCACAGCAGAATTCTATCATGTCTTCAAAGAAGATCTATAAGCAATCCTTAAAATTAAATATATAACTGTCTTTGTGAGAGCCTAGGCTGTTTGGATGCTCACCTTACTAGACCTGGAAGGAGGTGGGAGGTCCTTGGACTTCCCACAGGGCAGGGAACCCGGTCTGCTGGTCTGCTCTTTGGGCTGATGAGAGAGGGGGAGTTGATTGGGGGGAGGGGAGGGACATGGGAGGAGGTGGCGGGGAAGGGACAGAAATCTTTAATAAATAAATAGAAAATAATTAAAAAAGAAAAAAATAAAGTATAAGTCAAATGACTAAAAAGAAAAAGAGACATGACTGGAGCTGAAAGCATGAGTCTTTTCCCTCAAATTAGAGCTATCCTAAAATACTTTTCGTTATGCTGAGGCAACCTGAAGAACCCTGGGAGGAAGTCAGCAGAGCTGGACTCTGCTGACTTTCGATACCATTCAAACCTGGAGTTTCTCTCTTCGTGCTGTCTTTGGATCTGGATGTAGAACTCTCAGCCATCATGTCTGCCTATGCATCGCATGCTCCTTCTTTGCCATGATGACAATGGACTAAATCTCTGAAGCAATAATCGAGACCCCAATTAAATGCTTTCCAAGAGTTGCTATGGTCATGGTGTCTCTTCACAGCAGTAAAACACTGACCAAAGCACTGGTCTTTGTGTATGATATGCTGGTCTTAGGGACAGGGTTGAATTCATGTGTCTTGAGATCCACTTTCCTTAGCCTTTGGACTGCACTAGTAGTGGAGGCAGAGGGAAATGTGCAAATTTAAAGTCTCAAAATGCTGATGGGGAGATCTCAGGAAGTGGTGATGATGGATATGGGGACTGGAAAGGGGAGCCATGCAGATCAAGGATCAACAATCCCTTATTCATTTAGACTTCCTGCAACTTCCCCAATATCTATAGCTCCTACTTTGCCATTGCCTCCATGAGAAATGTGCTCATCAAATCAGGAAGCTCCTGTCTGTGGCGGTGATATTATTAGTGTGTTGCCAAGGAGGACACACTGATGTTCATCTGCTGCTGTCACCCCCTCTAAATGCATCTCACCTGAGCAGAGACTGTTTTCTGTTTTATCATGGAGAATTCTTATCTGCCTTTAAAATAAAAAAAAAATACATATACAACTTAAGGAAGCTCAATCAGAAGGAATGGGGAAATAAGTCAAAGGGGCATGGATTTTCAAAGATAAATTTGCATGTTTACAGTGTCACTCCAGAATCTCCTTTTAATGTCATCCTGCATCTGAAGGCCACATGGCTCTTTAATAAGCCATATTTAGAGATATTTTAGGGGAAAAAGCAGCATACAGAAAACATACACCGGATCCATAAAATGTTTCTTTCTTCTTCATTATGTTGGAAAAAACTATTTCATGTTTCAGTTTATCCGAAGCACAAAATATAGTATTAACTGTATTAAAATGAATACTTATAGGCGACATAGAACAGTTTTTATTTTATGTTTTTACAATATACTTCTTCTATGGATTGTTAGTGTCTGCTAATCATCTATTGTACCAACATGATTAGTTAAAGTTCATCATCAGGATGTAAATATTGGAGAATTGTGTGTAATAGGGTTCAAACCTGTAGTGTCAATTGCCTTCTGGGGTCATAGAATGGATTCACAGAAATAAGCACACTCTTGAACAATTCATTATGTGATTGTATTTCTCATTATTCACAGAAAGTAAGCTTGACACCCAAGACCTCTAACCAGTGTGATCCAAAATGTGTTTGTCCAATGAAAATATTCCAAATCAGTGGTCACAGGAAGAAAATCATAGACCTCCTTGGCCATAGGGATTATATACAAAACTTCAGGCAAAGCTGGAAAATATCTGTGGAACCTTGGCTATCAGGGTTATTTTTTAAATTATCTTGGCAAAATCTAAGCTTCCTAGGGGCAGAATGGAATGCCTGAGGACCATCACCTCCTGGGAGGATCTATGGGGCTCTTATAGCCACAGAGATAACCACAGAGGCTATATTGCACAGAGTTGGAATTTCTGTATCACCCTTTATTAACATGGGAAAGTTTGAGGTTCCATTGGTTCTAAGCCCACCTTTATCAGGAACACAAGTTTTTAGAGTTGCTTCTTTTAGAAGCCTACTTCAATAGAGCTCTTTGTAGGACAGGATGCAAATGAAGCTCCATAGGTACAAAGTCTTCCTAGCCTCTCTTCTGGACAGCATCTCTCTCCTCCCGTGACCTTCATTATCAAATCATACTTTGGTTTCTCCTCATGATAGCTACACACAGTATCTTTGCCCCAGCAAGTTCTGCTTATTCCCTCTGAGACCCTGGTCAAACCTGCTCTTTCTGTCATCCAAGAGTTTTCTACTCCGTGCAATGTTCCACCTGCTCACCCCTCTCTCTCTCTCTCTTTTGGTTCTGCTCAGTGCTTCTATGTCACTATTGTTCCACTCGGTCTCAGAGACGACAAGCTCATGGTGCCCCCATGAAGGCTTAAACCAGTTTCCCCTAAAGCAAATTTCCTTGCACAAAGCCATGTGAATCCAGAGAGGAAAGCTGCTCTCAGCTTTCACAAGAAAGGACTGACATTTATCAGAAAGATTTTCTTATTCAGATGATGCTGTCCGGGTTGTATTGGGCTTATTTCTGAATATGGTACTTATAACATCCTTCTAATCACTTGCAGAAGGGAGGAGGGGCCAGCACATGTAAGGAAGGATCTTCCAAATGGCATCAAATGAATTTCTCTGCAATGTGTTACAGTTGTGTGGCTTGATCCTACTGTGGGCCTCCTGACTATGGGAACAGGTACTATCTCCAGCTCTTTTACAGGCTTTGGAGACCTACTCCTCATTCTGGGTCACCTTGCACTGCTTTGGTGCATGGGAGGTGCTTAGTCTTACTGCAACTTTGTTTGCTATGTTTTGTTGATTTCCATAGGTTACCTGCCCTTTCTTGAACAGAAATAGAGGAGGGTGGATTGGAGGTGGGAACCGAAGGGGATGGAATAGGACAAGGAGGGGAGGGTGGAGGTTGCATCTGGGATGTAAAGTAAATAAATAAATGAATTAAATTTTTAAAAAATAAATCATAGCACAGGAAACAGTTTTGAAAACACACACACATATGAATGTTGGCTAAAATGACTACATTTGTAAAATAGAATTACATAGCTATGTCTTTGATACAATGGAAGATGTGCATACGTTGTGGTTTCCAAACAGATTAGAACATGTGAAACATTTATGCAATCGGTTGCGGATTTTTAATGCCAGTGGATAATTAGCATACCAAGAAAATATCAAGACGTCCTCTTCTAAACTTAAAAGTAAACAATAACACCGAGAAGAGAACAACAATCAAAAAAAAAAACAACAAAGTAACAGTATCATCTGTGGCATCTTCAGAAGGATATGCAGTAATCTGAACATTATTGCAAGAGCGTGGCTGGTGTCTGTCACATTTTTAAGCTCACAGGTTGGTGCTCAGTCATCCCTGTTCAGGGCACTAAGATTGGAAGAAGTCCACTTCTGATGTTCTGATGAATGCTCTGAAGACTGATGGCTGTTTTCCAGACTCTCCTTGTTACTCTTGCACTCTGAGGCCCCAATCTTGAGGAGAAGAATGTTATTGATTAGAAGGAGTGTGCCCAAGACTTCTGTCTACATCATGTACGTGTGTCTTTGAGCAGAGTGGGAATGTCAGACAGTTGCTTGGTCAGAAGGTAAACTTAGAGGCCCTTTGGATAAGCATGGTATAGACACCATACATTACAGAAAAGGAAGATCTGAAATTCTGTTGGCCAGATGTGGAGTTTGACTACTCCATTAAAGGGAAAAGAGTATGTGTGAGACACCCTTGGTCAATGGGAACACTATTAAAGGCCTCATATTCAGACGTTGAATGCCCCCCACATAAGTCAGACATATACAAATAGGGATCAAAGGGTCAGCGATGAGAGGTCAGAGGCTTGCCAAGGTGTATGGGGAAGAAGGGAGGAAACAAGAGCCCTGGAGAAAATACAAGGACCCCCAGGGTCAGAGGGGAAATGTTTGATGGTGTCTTGTGAGGAGTGTGGAAATCTGGGGGTTATTATGATATTGAATAGCAGTTGGGTTGGGTAAGTTGGAAATCAGCATGCTCACTGTTGACATGAGATCAAAGTCGCGGCCCACCTCATACAATGGAACACATTCCAGGAACTGCCTTATCAGCTTCCAGCTCTTCATCAGATACTTGGATACCTGTCCACTGTAGAGAATGAGTGGTAGTGAGGCAGCAGTCTGAGTATTTTCCAAAGTCTTCATGAGAGTCCCAAGCTTGTTCTCCTTCTCAAGCTATGTTCATCTGCTCAGATCTAAGTTTGAATGATGGGGACCACATTATATTGATTTTGGCTTTGAGGCTGTGGGCTTCAGTTCTAGACTCTACTTCCTACACATGGACTTAGAGTCTTTAAGCCTGTGATGTCTGGAGAAGTCATTGTGTGAAGAAAAAGTATTCTATGGTCTCAGGTTTGGGTGGGGGAATGTCTGAGGCCACTGAATCAGAAGGAGAGTGTGAGGCTCTCCTTGGACCGAAGGGCCTATTTGAAGACAACTTGCAGAATGAGTAGATCTGAGGCTGTCTGGTAAATCATAGGCGTAAACTGAAACTCCTTTGGTCACATCAGAATGGTACGTGGCAGGCTGACCCAGAGCCGGTGAGCCTCAAGGTCCCCTGAAAGGGAGCCTTAGCACCCTCAGCCTGTGCTCCAGGGACTCCTGTGCTCTCCTGGATCCCGCATTGCCTGCCCCATTCTTCCTTCTGTCCCCGGATCTTTGGGCTACCAGGCGGCCCTGTTTAGGTCCTGAGGAGTTCCATCTGGACAGGAGAGTGTGTGTTATCCAGGGGTGATTGTCCCAGAAGAGAGCACAACCCCCCTCCCCCAGCTCCTTCTGCAGGGCTGTCTTTCTTATGCACGACCCAGCCCCCCAGCACCCCACCCCCAACCCTACCCTGCTGTATGCTAGGACCAGTGCTCAACAACAGTTTTAAGCTCCTACACTAAGGATACCCACCAGAGCAGTGAGCCTCCAGGTCCCCTGTAAGGGAGCCCGGGCACCCTCAGCCTTGCTCCAGGGGCTCCTGTGCTCTCCTGGATCCCGCACTGCCTGCCCCGTCCTTCCTTCTGTCCCCGGATCATTGGGCTACCAGGCAGCCCTGTTTAGGTGCTGAGGAGTTCCATCTGGACGGGTGAGTGTGTGCTATCCAGGGGAGATTGTCCCTGAAGAGAGTACAAACCCCCTCCCCCCAGCTCCTTCTGCAGGGCTGTCTTTCTTACCACGACCCAGCACCCCAGCACCCCACCCCCCACCCCTGCCCTGCTGTGTGCTAGGACCAGTGCTCAACATCATTTTTAAGCTCTCACACTAAGGCCACCCGCCCAGAGCGGTGAGTCTCAAGAGTCCTCAGTAAGAGAGCCCCGGCACCCTCATCCTGGGCTCCAGGGGCTCCTGTGCTCTCCTGGATCCCGCACTGCCTGCCCCGTCCTTCCTTCTGTCCCCCGGATCATTGGGCTACCAGGCAGCCTTGTTTAGGTGCTGAGGAGTTCCATCTGGACAGGTGAGTGTGTGCTATCCGGGGCTATAGTCCCGAAGAGCAACCCCCCGCCTCAGCTACTTCTGCAGGGCTGTCTTTCTTACACCGACCCCCCCAGGCCTGCGTTTTCTGCAAGGTCCTTTGCTCAGGAACAGTTTTCTGCTCCTACACTAAGTCTTCCAACCCAGAGTGGTGAGTGCCTGCCTACATGTCAGGCCTCAAGGACCCCCTGAAAGGGAGCATGCGCACCTTCAAATTATGAGGCAGGGTGTCCTATGTTCTATTCGTCACTGCCCTGCCCCCAAGTTCCTCCCTTTTGGTCCGTGGGTCATTGGACTACCAGGTCCATGTTTGGGTGCTGAGGGGAGTTAAAGCTGGATGGGACCTGCTTCTACACTGAAGGATACACCCAGAGACTCAGTTACAGCAAAGACTGGACCAACACACCAGGCCTCTCCTTGCTCCATTTGAAGGAGGAGATGTGAAGGTGCCAATGCAAGTCTTCCTCCAACAACCTGAAAGGCAACATGACATCACCAGAATCCAGGGATCCCGAAATAAGAAGAATTGTACACCCTACTCCAGAAGAATTAGAAGAAATCGACTCAAAAAGTGAATTATATGAAAATAATAGAAGACCTTAAACAGGAGATGAAAAACAGCCATAAACAATTAGAGATTACAAACAGAAGGGTAGAGGAAATGAATAAATCACTCAAAGATATCCAAGAAAACCAAGAGAAACAAGAAAAAGGAATCAAAAGTAAGGGAAGCGGTTCAAGACCTGAAGAATGAAATGGAAGTAATGAAAGAAAACACAAACTGAGGGAAGGTTGGAGATGGAAAATCTGGGTAAACGAACAGGAACTACAGAGACAAGTACGCCAACAGAATACAAGAGAGATAGAAGAAAGAATGTCAGACACTGAAGATACCATAGAGAAAATAAACACACTGATCAAAGAAAACAACAAAACCAACACATTCTCATCAAAAAAAAAACATTCAGGAAATCTGGGAAACAATAAAAAGAACAAACCTAGAGAATAATGGATAGAAGAAGGAGACCAAGTACAGCTCAACGGTCCAGAAATTATATTTAATAAAATTATAGAAGAAAACTTTCCAACCTAAAGAAAGATATTCCTTGGAAGGTTCAAGAAGCAAACAGAACACTGAATGGACTGGACAAAAAAAAAATCTCATCGCCATATAATAATCAAATCACAAAACATACAGCATAAAGAAAGAATATTAAGAGCTGCAAAGGAAAAAGGTCAAGTTACTTACAAAGGTAAACCTATTGCGGACTTACACCTGACTTCTCTGTGGAAACCATGAAAGCCAGAAGGTCCTGGATAGATGTACTTCCGAAACTAAGAGATCATGGATGCAGAAGCCCAGACTACTATACCCAGCCAAGCTTTCATTCACTATAAATGGAGAAGACAAAATTTTCCAGGATAAAAACAAATTTAAACAATACGTAGCCACAAATTCAGCCTTACCAAAAGTAATAGAAGGGAAATTCACAAACCAAGGAGTCCGACAACCACAATAACTCAGACATCTAGAGACCCTTCACCAGTGCAACTCAAAGAAGGGAAACACACAAACTCTACTACTAAAAAAGTGACCGAGGTTAAAACCACTGGTCATTACTATCACTTAATGTCAATGGACTCAACTCACCTATAAAAGGCACGGTAAGATATTGGATAAGTGAAAACAGGATCCCCATTCTGCTGTTTCGAGAAACACACCTCAACCACAAAGACAGGCACCTACTCAGACTAAAGGATGAAAAAGGTTTATCAAGCAAATGGACCTAACAAACAAGCAGGTGTGGCCATACTAATTTCTAACAAAGTTGACTTCAAACTTAAATCAATCGGAAAAGATGGGAGGGACATTTTACACTCATAACAGGAACAATTCATCAGGATGAAGTCTCAATCCTGAATATCTATGCCCCTAATATAAAAGCACCCACGTACATAAAAGAAACATTACTAAAACTCAAGGCTGCCATCAAACACACACACACTAATAGTAGGGGACTTCAACACCCCTCTCTCACCAATGGACAGGTCAATCAGACAGAAACCTAACAGAGAAATTAGAAAATTAATGGAGATAATGAATCAATTGGACTTTGACAGACATCTATAGAACATTCCTCCCAAATAGGAAAGAATACACCCTTCTTCTCTGCAGCTCATGGAACCTTCTCGAAAATTGACCACATACTCGGTAAAAAAAAGCAAACTTCCCCAGTGACAAAAAAATATCCGTAACCTCCTGTGTCTTATCAGATCTCAATGGATTGAACATGTAGAATTCAACAACAATGCTACCCCCAGAAAGCCTACAAACTCATGGAACTGAACAGTCCAACTACTGAACCACACCTGGATAAAGGAAGAATACAGAAAGAAATTAAAGTCTTCCTTGAATTCAATGAAAATAAAGAAACAACCTAGTTAAACTTATGGGACACTGTGAAAGCAGTCCCAGAGGAAATTTCATAGCACTAAGTGCCCACTTAAAGAAAACAGAGAAAGCACACATTGGAGACTTAACAGCCCACCTGAAAGCTCTAGGAAAAAAAAAAGCAGACTCACCTAGGAGGAGTAGAAGACGAAATAATCAAACTGAGGGCTGAAATCAACAAAATAGAAACACGGAAAACAATCCAGAGAATCACTGAAATAAAAGGGACTGGTGGCCTGGAGAAAATCAACAAGATTGATAAACCCCTATCCAAACAAATAAAACGGCAGAGAGAATATGCAAATTAATAAGGTCAGAAATGAAAAGGGGGACATAACCACAGACACAGAGGAAATTCAAAGAATCATTAGATTTTACTACAAAGCCTGGGAAATGCCACAAAACTGGAAAATGTAAAAGAAATGGACACGTGTTTAGATAAATACCATATACCAAAAGTTAAACCAGGACCAGTGGTGAACAATCTAAATGACCTGTTAGTCGCAAAATTTGAAAGCTGTTATCAAAAACACTCCCCTAACAAAAAAAGCCCAGGACCTGATGGTTTCAATGCGGAATTCTACCAGAACTTCCAAGAAGACCTAATACCCATACTCCTTAATATATTTCACAATATAGAAACAGAAGAGTCATTGCCAAATTCCTTTTATGAGCTATAGTCTCTCTGATACCAAAAACCACACAAAGACTCAATTAAGAAAGAGAATTACAGGCCAATCTCCACTCCATGAACATCGACACAAAAATCCTCAACAAAATACTGGCAAACCGAATCCAAGAACACATTAGAAAAATTATCTATTATGATCAAGCATAGCTTTATCCCAGAGAAGCAGGGCTGGTTCAACATATGAAAATCTGTCAATGTAATCCATCATATAAATAAACTGAAAGGAAAAAAAAACATATGATCATGTCATTAGATGCCTGAAAAAGCATTTGACAAAAATTCAACATCCCTTTTATGATAAAAGTCTTGGCGAGATTAGGGGAAATAAGGTTCATGCGTTTTAGAATATAATTAAAGCTATTTACAGCAAATCAATAGCTAACATCAAAACTAAAACAGGAGAGAAACTCAAAGCCATCCCACTAAACTCAGCAACAAGACTAAGCTGTCTACTCTCTCCATACCTATTCCATATAGTGCTTGAAGTTTGTAGCGATAATAGCAATAAGACAACATAAGGTTTTGATCCTCGCCATCATGTTCTGGCTTTGGCCGGGGAGCCTAGCCAGTTTGGATATTCACCTTCCTAGACCAGGGATGGAGGGGGGGGGACTTTGGACTTTCCAGACAGGGCAGGGAACCCCTGACTGCTCTTCAGACTGGAGAGGGAGGCAGAGAGGAGTGGGGGGAGGGGGAGAAGAGGTGGGAGGGGGAGGGAAAAGGGGAGATGGGGGAGGGAAATGGGAGGCAGGGAGGAGGCGGATTTTTTTTTCTCAATTAAAAAAAAAAGAAAAAAGAATGGTATGTGGCCCAATTATATGGTCCTAGTAATTGTACTCCCACAGGGTCATGTTCAGAAGATCTGAGAACCCCTTGTATGTACCTCTCTAGTAGAGCAGGCAGGTCTGAAACCCTTTGGTCAGAAGACAAACCTTGGGGCTATACTTGGGGAGAGGATAGTCTACAAGTCACTTCAGTAAGAAAGAGAGGATACACTCAGACTTCTCTGGGTAGGTGGAGCTATCCTGATGAGGAGTCCCCTCTGTGTGCTGTGATCCCCATTAACTAAATAAGAGATACTGTTTGGACCTATAGCAAGTCAGAACTTAGGTAGGGAGAAAGCCTATGTGGGCAGATGAAGACTTCTTGCTACCACTTGGGAGCAGGTGAAAGAGATCTAAAAATCCTTTAATCTAGATGGAGGAGTCAGGAGCTCCCTAGGACTAGGTGGAATAATCTCAGCCTCCCTTGGTCATATGTCTGTGTACTTATTGGGCAGAAGCTGAAACTTGAATGATACCCTGAGAATTATAGGAAAGTCCCAGACACTCACTTCTTCATTGGCACCAAACTTGAAATCACAATCTAGAATACACATTTTCTGAATGTCCATGTCAGGCATATCAGCAGTCTTAGAAGTCTAGAGGCTGCACCGACAGAAGTCTGTGACTCAGTTTCTTTATCTGGTATAGGTCCATCCACAAATTCCTCTTCATGTAAGACAGGAATTCTCTGTCTGAAAGACTAGAGTGAAGGCAGTATTATGAGTTATCCCAATCTTGCTGTTCTTGTTTGCTCGGGACCCTCGGTCCAGGAGAGATCTGAGTTCTCTTGAACGGTACTTCCCAAGCCACCCAAATTAGAAGCTATAGGTATGGAATCAACTGTGAAATTTCCTTGATTACATCAGGGCAGGCCTGCGGCCTCTTTATTGATGTGAATGTCTAAATCCACTATGTAAGATGGGGTAGGGCCTTGGTATTTGGAGAAATAGAAGGACTATTACACCCTTCATAAAAAATGTTATGTGGCAAAATTCATGGGAATAATGAGAAATATTAATGCACTCTGGTCATAACAAATTTCTGAGACATTTTGTGCACAAGTAAAGGTCTACACCTATTTGTCAGTGGTGTAAAGTGTATGTGGCAATGTTCAATAAAATAGGAATGGCAATTTTCCATTAAGCATAAAGTAAACACCTTGTGGAGCAGAGGAAGGTCTGGTTTGGCCTAGTCAGCTTCCAAATCTTTTTTCAGTATTGAGAATATCCATACTTTTGTGGGCTTGTGAAAGGCCGGGGAAGTAATCATTGCATGTTTTCCAAGTCGTTGGATGGTCATTTTCAGTCTAAGAAGTTATTGGTCAGATAAGATAATCCCATATATGTAAGCAGGAAGAAAGTTCGAAGCAATCCTGACAGTTGGGAATAAGTAGCAGACATACATAATCAAGAGAACAAGATCTATAAGCCCCATAGTAGATATGGTAGGCCTGAGTCATCCTTGGGCAAAAGAGAACATATTACAAGTCATCTTGGGCTTTGGGGAGAAAAGATTTTCTTCCCCCTGGAGAGAAAGGAAAGGCCAAGTATTTCTGAGTAGTGTCTGATGCTATAACATGATGCTCTGAATCTCCTCTATGAAAGAAAGACATTTTCAGACCTTTTGGCTAGAGGGGAGGAATTTGAGGACCCTGACAAAAGAGGATAATGATGTCCCTTTCAGATGATGTATTGTGGTGAAGCCATATTTAAGTAAAGGGGGAGAAGGTCTGAGCCCTCCTTCATCAAAAAGGGGAATGATTGGATCCTTACTAAGTGAGGGTAAGTTTTGAAGGCCTTTTTGATTGGAATTTGAAAGTTTTGGGGCCTTAGGCAGGTATAGGTCTTCCCTGGCCCCCTCAGTCATACAGGATAGCAGATAACAGGCCCTCTTGGTTACGGGTGTGCATTTGAAGTCTAATTGACAGAAATAGATGGTGGTTAGGAATGGAAGACTTTGGCAGACTTAAAGAGAGAAGTGAAGTCACAAACCACTTAGGGCAAGAGGGAGTATCCTAGTCTACCTTGTGCGGTGGAGGAAGGACTTCATCACCATTTGAGATTCACATCTTCGGGCACACTGTGGCAGGCCTGGCAGTAATCTCAGCATCATCTATCAGTCATGATTGGCAGGCTCCAGTTCTCATCAGCTTACATTGGTGTGTGTATCAAGGATGAGACCTCTTTATTATGGTGACTTTAAAGAAGCAAAGATGACCTAAGTCTCAGGCTCTGTGACCTCAAAGCAGAGCAAGATGAAGTCCCCCTTTGGTTACACATTTATTTTCATAGTGGACGTAGTTAGAGGGGAAAGATCTCTCCATTATGGGGATAATTCTGAGGCCCACATGCTTATGGGGGTGATCTGGGGATACTTTGATTTTGGTCACCTTGAGAACAATGGAAATTCTGAGATAACTTTATTTAAAAAATCAGCTATTTTTATGGAATTTCCTTAAACAAAGAGGGATGGCCTTGGGTGTTATTTAGTAATAACAGAAAGGCCTGACAGCTACTTTAATCAAAGGGCACCAGTACAAAAAAGCACAGTGTGAGATGTCTTTGAGAATAGAAACAGCTTGGGAAGCCCAAGCATTATATTCGAGAGGGAAACTTCTGAGATCATTTTGAACTGTCTTGCTTAGAGAAAAGGTACCTGACTATGTTTGACCAAATAGCAAGATCCAATCACCCCATTGTGCAGAAGGGAAAATGCTAGTTTTACTTGAGTGGTTTGGTTCAGCATCATTTGATTCTACTGTGCTCCCAACTTCCACGATCCTATATTACATCAACTGTTGGGAAGAGTACAAGAAGCAATTACAACACTCTTTCAACATGATGAGTGGTCGTGTAAACTTTGATGCTTCCTCAGGGTTGTATTGATCTGTGTTTATCCATCAATGTAAGTGATGTGGAAATATGTCCTTCTGTATATGCTTTTCTTTTTTTTTTTTTTTGGGGGGGTTAATGAATAAATCTGCTTTGATCTATGGCAGGGAAAGAATATAGCCAGACTGGAAGAGTATAAAAAGAAATTAGGTGGAGTCCGAGAGAGGACATGTAGCTACTGAAAGTAGAACTAACACCAGAACTTTTCCAATAGGCCACAGCCATATGGTGATATATAGATTAATAAAAATGGTTTAAGATGTGTAAGAGTTAGTTAATAAGAAGCCTGAGCTAATAGGCTACGTGGAATTGTATATTAATTTTCTGTGTAATTATTTGTGCTTGGGCAGTTGGGAAACATAAGCACAGTCTTCATTTACATAAAAGATAAGAACATTTTGTATTTCTGTACAGCTACATTCTAGGCAGACGGCATAATTGTTAGTTTTAGCTTTTTATATTTTCCCCTCTACCTAGAATCTTGTGACATCCCATGGTTACAAAAGTGTTTTCTTAGCAATCTTAGCCCCTGGGATTGGCACTAATGTAATATGGAGTCCAGGGGTCAAGTGAAATGTGTCCATGAAAGGAAGGGGGATGCTCTAGGGCCTCCCCAGGCTCAGTGACTAGACCTTGTGAGCTCAATTAAATACAGAGTGAATGATTTGCAACCCCTTTTTGCAATTCTGAGCTCTTATTCATCAGTGTGGAATAGCCCAGACACCTCTTGGCAAAAAATGGGATCTTTGTAATTTTTGTGTTTGAAGTTTGTAATCCCATAGCTCCCCCTTTCACTACACTGGACTGAATATGGGCAAATCTGACTCTCACTGTTACAGTGTGAGGTGTGGTGTAAGGGATATTTGATAGGGGGCCTCTTTATTCAGAGGTAAGGTTTGAGGGTCTTGCCAACAAAATTGAATACTTGAGAGAACCTTAGGAAAATGGGGGAAGGTCTCCAAGGTAGGCTTTGTCCTAGGAGGGAGGTCTACCATTTTCATCAGTGTAGTAAAAGGAATAAGATAACTTGAGGAGAGTGGGGGCACTGGCCTTTTGTGACCTGTTTAGGGCAGCAGGATATGGGGAAAACCCTTTCACAGAGAGGAGAAAGTGTCATGCACCATCCTGTTGAAGGTGAATGCCCTTACTACCTTATTCAGTGAAGGAAGGTCCCATTACTGCACTTCAGCTTCCAACCCTTCTTTAGAGCTTCCTCATCTTGTGTTGAGTCTTAGAGAGTTCAGGCAGCAACGATAGTCTTCTTCAATGTACCTGGATGGCTGTCAACAGCTAGGTCTCCTCTTTTTTCAGGTTGTTTTCATAGTCCATGTCTGGGCAGCAGTGATGGGGTCAGGTGATTTCTAGTGACTGGATAGGAAAACATAGCATTAGATTCAGTTTCTAATTCTAAAGTTATGACAGGGGCCCACAACCTAGAGTGGAGCAATGCAATTCCCTAGCCACCAGCATCAAGTATAAAAGGTTTAAATCATTTTGTTTAGAGCAGCATATTTTGGAGGTACTTCAAAGACAGAATGGAATGTTTGAGGATTTTTGATAGAATCCTACAAGGTAGGATCTGCAGTATTATTCAAAATAACATCTCTAATGTCACCTTGTCAATAAAAGAAATGCATGAGTTTCCTGGAGTCAAAGACAGTGCTTCTAGTCTCCCTTGTACAGGTGGATAAGGTGTAAGTCACGTTTTTAATGGAGGGAAGGATGATTGCCCAGTCTGACCCAGGGTAGTTCTCATGAAAACTTCAATAAACAAACTATGACGTACAGGTCTCTTGTAACGGGCGAATTCTGACAACCTCTTCTCAGAATAAGTTCTGAGACTACCTTCACCAAATGAGAAATCCCAAATGTCTTTATTCACAGCGAGGGGAGGGCTCCAGTCACATTTGGTGGATCTACTATGCGCTTCAATCATGATCAGAACAGGCAGGTCCCAAGGCATCTTGGATAATGGGAAAAGGTTCTGGCTCTGCACTAACATCAGCTATTTTTTTTCAATGCAAACACATACCTTGTGTGAAATCTTTGAGAGTCTAAGGCAAATCTCCTAACGATCTTCCAACAGGCTAAGTGTTTCGGCGAGCATTGGATGTTTCTCAAGTTGTGTTCAGCTGTACATATCTGTGAATGAAGACACAAGTGCATTTTTGATAACCAAACTTGGAGACAGATGGCTTGAGAGCTTCTGTCCTGTAATCTTAAAGCAGAAAGTTGTGAGATCCCCCATTGTTCTCATATTTGTTTGTATGGTTGTCTTGGTCAGAGGGAGCCAGCTCCAAAGCAATCGTAGTTGGTAGGGGATCGTTGTGAGGTCACCCACAAATGGAAGCGAAGCTTGATGGTTCTTTAGTCTTAGAGTGGACGTAAAGTGCTGAAGATCAGAGGATGGAGGTCTGAGACATCCCTTGTATACAGGGGCCAGTTTCGAGAGACCATGCAATAGGGTTTGATTTTTCAGATTTCCTTTTGTGAGAAACTGAAATTCTGAAATCCTCTTCCTAGTTGGAGTAGATAATTGGCTCACAAACCTTCAGGGAAGATTATGAATGTCTGATACTTGTTTTACTTGGTGGTATAATGCACTCTTGGTCTAACACCCCTGTAATGAGAAGATAAAAGACAGAGTCACTTGGGGGAATGGGAATTTATAAGGACCATATAACACCAAACAAATATTTTAGGGTAGGGCTCAGTTGGAAAATGGGAGTTTAGGAAAAATCTACATCTTAGGAGAGTTCCTTGAC
This sequence comes from Alexandromys oeconomus, assembly GCA_963919705.1. NCBI lineage: Eukaryota > Metazoa > Chordata > Mammalia > Rodentia > Cricetidae > Alexandromys > Alexandromys oeconomus. The sequence continues at coordinate 231,444 of CAWTZB010000239.1, forward strand.
ATCCTGTTCCATGTATTGAGAAGGAACAGGTGGAGGAAGAAGAAGAAGAAGAAGAAGAAGAAGAAGAAGAAGAAGAAGAAGAAGAAGAAGAAGAAGAAGAAGAAAAGTGAAAATTCTGAGCCCAATTTAAGAGAGGAAACCTCTGAGAACCCCATTGAAAAATGAGGACAGAATCGCCTTTGGGCAGAGTGTGAAAGTGTCTACATATTTCTGTTGAAGGGGAATGTATGTCTTGGGCACCTCATATAGTGGAGAAAGTTCCTAGCACTGATCAGTGAGCTTCCAACTCTTATTCATAGTTTGTGTTCCTCCTGAGAGACAGCAAGGCAGTAACAATCTATGTCTTCTTCCAAAGACCTGGATGATTGTTCCTGGCTAGGTTACTTCCTGTAGTTTGTGTTCAGGCAGTCCTGATCTTGGAGGAGATGTTGGTCTCCATTTATATTGACTGATCTGAAGGCAGATGGTGGTTGGATTTTATGCTCTGATTGCAAGCAAACATGCCTATGAGACCTCAAACCAGAGAGGACTATTGTCCCCTTGTTTATAGAGAGAGCCCCACAGACCTATTCCTGAACAGCTTGATGAAGACCTATTAGGTCTTGGAAGGTTTCAGGCCCATGTTGAAAGGGAAGAGTGAGTTTTGGGAAGGTAGGAAAGAGCCCCAAGTTCCAGAAACCCTCAGGGCGAAGATAAAGTCCCCAGGTTACTTTGAAAACTAGAAGGAACATCCAATATCTTATAGGTCCAAATGTCCTCCACTATGGAATACCCATGTGTTTTGGGGCTCTGAAGCTTGGTTTCAAGCAATTAGAGTTTTTCTTTTTATAATTGATTTTTATTGAGCTCTACATTTTACTTTGCTCCCCTCTCTGCATCTCCCCCTCTTCTTCAACTCTCTCACAATGTCCCCATGCTCCCAGTTTCCCTCAGGGAGATCCACATGGGAAGCAGAGTTTTTCTCTTACGGACTGGTTGGCAGCTCCTAGCTCTGTGTCCTCCACAAGCCTTTCATAGGGGTAGCACAGGCATATGAGACAAGATGGAACCACTCCATTTCTGGTAAGAATCTTAAAAGTAAAAGGGTTTAATCGGGAAAGCAGTTTTTTTTTTTTTTTTCACTGTTTTGTCCCAGGATATCAGTTCAGAGTACTCTGACATGCCTTTGGTCTTTGGGCATGCCTGAACACCCAGGTCAGAAGGGAAAAGATTAACATCTTCTCTCAGTGAGAGAAAGAGAGCTGAGGTTTCTGCAGTGATAAAAGTGGTTTTTTTCTGAGGAGCCAAGGTCAGGGAGTGCTTATTTGGAGTTTACATGACAAAAAGATGAACTTCATTGAGTCTCTCATGTCACTGGTCTGGTCTATATCCCCTTAATCAGTGTGTTTCTATCAGTACCCATGAAGGTAAATGGTGTGTCTAAAGTCCCCTTTTTCAAGGAAAGTAGAATATAACCACCATCCTTCACAGGGTATTTGATGTCAGAGGCTCTCGTTGGATCAATATTGTGTTTGCAGTTTACTGAAGTGCAAATCTGGGACCCATTTATTAATATTAATATTGTCT